>CM068954.1:12843390-12853891 GCA_035128595.1 Eptatretus atami
TGTTACATAAATTAAAACCAGTTTATATAAAGACGAGGGTACGGCCTGATTTCCTAGACAGGGGGTCATTGGTGGTAACGGAAATGGAAGGACAAAATAAGAACATCCCTTACTCGTATATCTTTCTTAGAGCGCATGAAGAGTGCATGTTATATTATGACTGTTGCTTCACAAAGTGCATATTCAATGCCTTTCGATAATCATATTTTTTCACCTTACACACCAATATATCCCTACTGAATCTGTGCGTTTTACCACACTTTAATCTCTGAGGTCTTTTGAGAAAGCTCCTTGGTGCTCATGGTTGAGTCCTTTACACTGTAGAATGCTAACTACCTATCTATAGGACAAGATGGAAAATTCACTATATACAGGAACATGATATGTAATTAATTTTATTCTGACATAAATCAGAATCCTACAATTTTAACCACATGGATGGAGGCCTATTATAAACTTGGGATAGTAATTTCTCTGAAGGTGAATGAGATTTATTACAATGGGCACCTGTAGACTAATTTAAAAATTTCACTATTTATATACTAGGGGTGGTTATAGGAACACTTATCTACAAATCCTATTCTCGGAAAAATAGATGAATTGGACCGTAGTTTTGTGAGTATTGAATGTCAGTATACTTTCTCCTTGAAATCTCCTGTTTAGCATCACTTTGTCATTTCTTGAGGATGTACATCAGTGGAGATACCGATGTGTAAAATAAAGGTGGCAAAAGCAGTCTGTAGTTTAATGTCAGACTTTCAAAAAGTACGCGTAGGCTTATACCACGCGCAAACAAAAGGGAATCAAAACTTTTGAAAGGGGCATGTACCACTTTCTTCTATGTAGTAGGGCCTCTGCAGGGCCTTGTCAAGAAACCTTCGTCGCGCTCATCCCTACATAAACAGACCAAAGATTACATGTGCTCACTAGCAATCAGTCCTGCTTTGTCCATTTAGCTCGAGTCATCCTCAAGAAAGAAATGTGACCCTTTGAGATTTATGTAGAACCACGTCGACCACCGTATAATGCTGAGCATTATCTGGGAGGCCGTTTGTTCATAATGATTGCGTATATGACTTGTATAAGTTCTTCTCCAATGAGCCTTAGATCACTGTAAGAAAGTACATTTTAAGAATAAACGTGTGAGTAAGGTAAACATACCAACGGATAGTCTCTTTTGGTAGGCTTCTAGTGAAGGAGTTTATCGCCACGTTTATTCCGATTTAAATTTGCGAATTGGATTACTGGCTTTGAACACCAACACTTTTTTTATACAGAGACACCCAAGCATCAAATTGTGCAGATGGGCAATAAATGTGAATTGTTGTAACCCGCAAGCTTTGCAGAGCCTCCTGTATGGTGACAATTTTAACAGAAGACCAGCCAATTTTGATTGTTATTGTATGAAGCCTCTTCCCTTCCCTCGTATCTCCCGCCGCCTTCCTGTTTAACAGTAAACACAACGCAGAGCCTCACCTGGGTAAAGCCCTGGCATGTGTTTTAAGGAATCCTCTGTTGTGTGGGGCATTGACGGGCAAGACTTGCAGTTCATCCTTATTGGATAGCAATAGCCGGGCAGTTGACTTAGGGTAAGATACGTTTAGGTCCTGAGGATGTTTTCTCAATTATCTGTGACAGTTATCCAATACCAAACAATTGCTTCTGGAAGCGCCAGCAATTGACGAAGTGTAACGACGCGGAGGATGGGGTGGGGGAGTCCAAGTATTGAAAACTATCAGTACCATGGTTACATTCTGCATGAACTTGAACCCTATCATCCTTTCCAAGGTCAGCAAAATGAGTAAGATGAAATTTGTAGTTTTTAAGGTTTCCATGACGGGTTCCAGCCCAAAAGTAAATTTGTGAAAGACCATTGTTAGTTAAACTCCGTTACGTGAACGCATTTTGTCGAGAATCAAGTTGCTGCTGACTATGATGCGAGGGAGAGCTAACACACAAATGAGCTTTGGTGACAGGAGGAGGCCAAGCTGAGAACCCATACATGTCCTGCAGCTCGCAGCTAAGGCCCCAGTAAATACATCACCATATTGGTCACAGACCCTCCCCAAGAAAATAATAGCTAACCATCCACACATGGCAGTCAAGCTGCCATACAAGGCTACCTACAAGCCATAAGCCAAGATAATATCGCACAAGAACACGACATAAAATAAGTACCATCTATTTCGTCATAGTATTCAGGTATCTATGGCTGATGTTGAGGTTCACCTATTTAAAGTTCCTCTCGCTCCTCTACAGCTTGCCGCACCACAGATATCTGCTGTGGCATCATCCTTCCCAGGGAAAAGCTTAACATGTACCCGATGCATCTAGGACCATCTCTTATACTGAAAGACCACGTCACTGCCGACTGTCAAAACACGCTCTCATTTCCTCTGTAACCCTACAAGCTAATGGCGGTCCTGGACTCATCCTAATCACTGTCCACTTGATGAAATATAACATTTCGATTTGACTGTATAAATGATGGACGCAGATTTCGCTCAGACATATTTTGGAATTACAGTCTTACATGGTTCCAAGAGAATCACGGCCATTGTCTACATGGCATGGCAACCTCACACACTATGACCAAAGCTCTTACACCAGCCGGTAGAGAGAAACAACTACCTGTTTCTCAAGGTGGAATGTCTCTTTATTATTGTTGAAATCGAGAGACACGTCGCCGCAGCTACTGTACATATAGCTGCACAGTACAGATCTCTCCGAATTATGTTTTGGGCGGAATCCAATGTAAAGAGGGATCTATCTTTCTAGACTATCCACAGAGAGATCTTGAGGATCTTTCGAGGATAAGGACTATTCGTCAGAATACACGGAGATTACTTTTTCTGGCTGTCATTCTTTTCCTATTTCCTGTAGCTATTCCTATCGCACACACGCTCTCCATAACTGCTTGGTTGCATATACACAGCTGATAAAATTCAGGCAGCACAACGAGTTTCCATGCTTCGAGTGAGCTACGCCGTCAGTTCTATAACAGAATAACAGCGGGTGAGAGGGAATGAGCTTAAACGCTCTTTCGTTCCAGATCCTCAATTACCAATGTGATTATAAAGTAATGGCTTGAAGTCATATATAAATGTCAGACCTTAGTAAATTTCATTATATCAAAAATTCTCTCTCTTACTACACATCTTATTTGCGTTTCCGAGCGAGGAGTATACGCAAGTTATAATCTTTAAATTTGACACAACAACATTGAGGCCATGACTAGTGGTAGTGAGTAGAATGTCATAACGTTCGCGCGCAGGGTCAATAAATTCACGAAACCCAGGAGAAAGCACTTGAACAACGCGCAAAATGCTCAGATCAAAATAGCATCGCACGAACGTTAAGAGTCTATTATTCTTCTGATTCGGGAAAATCCGCTCGGTTGCATCACTTCTAACCTGTAAAAACTCTTTCTATATCCACTCACAGACCCACCATATCAGGTGCTACGAGAATTGACTAGGGGTACAACACTTTAGGGCTAGGGTTCTTCTTTGAATTGTTTTTGAGAAAGTGTCTAGGTAGGGTATGTGGTCCAGTAGCCAATCACAATGGACCCCGTCAATTCGGTGCGATGGAGCGGTGTAAAAATGGTCAGCGGGACCAGGTCTTCATTATAACGACAATGCTCCGTTTCTAGATAGAATTTAGACTCTGACATGTGCCTATCAGAACCCAGGTCGTACGTTGTAAACTGCGCTTGTCATGACAGCATCGCCCACAATATGGCGCCATTTCAAGACCACTGCAAGAGAAAAGGTGCATCAAACAAATGTTGTTGGTGGTCGAATCGGACGAGAGATATGGAAGGAGAAACAAGAGTTGACACCATATTGATCAGGGAAAATTTGTCCGCAGTATATCACAGCAATCAGTATTAGCACTGGTCCGCAGTGGGAGAGAGAGACCTATGATACTTATCTCTCTTGTAGAATTCACAAGCTCGCCGATCAACTCGAACAGTCGCTATGTGTTGCTATTTTGTATGAGTTTTTACGTGAATTGGCCTCGTAAGTTGGAGGATCTTAATGTGCTTATCTCACTGAGTATTGCTAATTCACTTGTGTGAGATCTGTTTTCATCTTACGCCCTTTCACATGTGCTACCTATACCCCAGTTTTTACATAGCGAAGAACTTCCTGAACCTCAATAGGGAGAGTTTTAGACTATTCTGTCTCATATCAATCACACCACATGTGCTGTGCAGTACACAATCGAGATACACAGGTGCATACTCGCGATCAGCGAACCTTTTTGAAAAATTCCCTCCGAGAAAAATATATACGATAGTGAACTAGAGAGAGATGACTTCTTTCGCGCTAACTCCTTGCATCGTCCCTTGTGATTAATCTCACGTCCTTCATAATAGAGTCAATTATATATGCCGGACACACTTATGGGGCCAAAGGCAGTTATGTATATGGAATTCTGGTAAACTATGCGCGAGGAGGAGGCGCATTGGCATCTGATAAGTTGTTCATAATTAATCGACCAGCACACGAGCATTTAGCAGAGATGAATTACCACGGTTCCTGCACATATTATCACCGTTATATTGAGTACCACCTCACTAAGTATCTACCATACATCATCACGCTATCTACATCGAATCATTATTCTGTATTCAGCTTTTGTGAGAACATGTCTATATGACAGGTAGTGCTGTGATGAATAACTCAACTTCTTCTACTGACGCAGTTTCTGTCATTCGCTAGTGGTCAGAGAGGCACGCGCAGTTAGAGAGAACATGTAATATGGATTCAATGTCACTCACTCGATCGCGTCGAGAAAAGAACCCAACAGGATGAGACGAAGCCCGCAGGCTAAATCTCGATGGCGGGAGGTAATTGAGGAAGATAACGGGCATAGAGAAAGAGGGGTGGAGGTCTTATGAAGGGAGGGAGGGGTGGGGTGTAGATTTTATTCATGAATGTTTATATCGGAATGCAATACATGGAAAAGGAAGATGAAGCATCGATGCTATAAATACCATGTATATCATCGCGAAACTAGGAACAGCCTCTCAATTGTGAATAATACATGTTAGAATTATTAATTTTGTTTTTATAGGAACGTAGATGGATTATAGGATATTACAACGGGTAGACGATATGAGAAAAGACAACAAAGAACTAATTGGTAATTCAAAGAGAGTCCAATCCTGAATACAAAGGAAAAATCGCCATGACGTCAATATTTTCGTTTTTATGATATCAATTCAGAGGACCGAGGTTCTAGCGTCATTTCAGTGTTAGTAAAGATGGATTAGATTGGATTAACCTTAGTCAACCAGCGCTCGTCACACACCCCCTGCACGTTCTCCTAGCCCAAGCTAATCGAAGCAAGGCATAAAATGTATGTAAAACGTTGGCGTACGCCTGAAGCTTGTCTCTCTGAAGTGCTTTCTTTGTCCTCTCAAAAGCTTGATGTCGTGATTCATAACGTGTTGGTCGTATGCATAACTATTAGTAACTGGGCACAGAACGTTTCGTTGTGTTATAGGGATAACTTATATAAACGAATGGCAGTAGCCTGTTGTCGGCGTTCACACAACCTGCTGGGCACCCGCATATCGAATACGATCTCACTTAGTGTTCGTCACTCAGCGTGCTCTGCCCACCTCGTATCGAGCCCCATCACACTCCTGTCCGACGCACCCTCAGTCGACGACGTAGCCTGTTAAAAAACTGGCTCGCCGCATCCCGCACCCTTGTATTCATCACATAATATATCATTCACACCCCACCGCGCACCCATCCAAATGCTGCCCTGCACACAAATCGGCACTAAGACTGTCCACGAGCCGCCCAAGGTCGCACCCTACCTTGACGATTTAGCCAAGCGTATGCCGACTATGAAAACTGTGCTGTAAAACGACTGGCACACGTCGATACGGTATGGGTAAGTTGTGTATACGTCTCTCACGCTGCCAACAGCTGAGGCTGAAAACTGCGAGCGCACATCGCTATGCCAGTCCATTCCACACTTGTCCGCTCGGTCCTCGACTCCGTCTAGTAACGCCTTCCCGCCCCACTGGCCTCCCGCTCGTCGTGACTAACTATTTCACCAGGCGCACTCTGCTGCCGAAATTTCACCGCGACGCTACTCTCGCACGCTATCTGCTAGCACTCGGAACGCTCTCCCCGCGCTACTTCCTTCACCACGCATCGGATACTCCCCTCAAGTTCTCTGCATGGCTCCGCGATCGTTGACACACACTCGGACACGTTACTTGTTAAGTTACGCATAAGTCGAAACACCTCCCTACGGCAGCACTGGCCTCGTATGCTTACATGCTCCTTATGCCCTGACACACCGACAAACTTTAATGCCTTAAACGCTATAGTCACCCTCACCCTCCGTCTAACACTTTGCCTTGACACCCTATCGTAGTTAGCTGCTTGTGAACCTATGGTAAACGTATCTCTCCCCTCCCTCCCAGCAACTGCTCGCCCTCCCCTCCTCCCCCACACTCACGCTGCCTCACTCTCATGGCCTCCCCCCGCCCTCACGTTGTCTCTCCCTTCCTCCTGCTGCTTCCCCTCCAAAATGTGCTGCCTTCCCTTCCTCTCCTCACGCTATCCTCCACCAAAAACACACGACCCCACCAGAAACTCTCCGGATGTTGAGGAGAGGAATGTTGGTGAAATTGGGAAAATGAAAGCTTTTCTTCTTATTTTTTTAAAGCAGTTTTTTTTTAAAAAACACCAAACACGGCCCCCCCGCACCCCTCCCATCCCGCCTTTCCCTCAAGTGCCTTTCACAATACCAGAACACACATTACCCTCAGACAAGCCACACTCTGCTTCTTTCCCTCCTCTCCCTTTGCTACTCCCTCTTTCTCTCCACCGCCCCCCCCCACTTATTCCCCCTGTAATATTTCCTATCTGCGAAACAACAAATGTTGTTATTTGCTTCGTGTTTAATTTTCAAAAGTAAGAAGATTATCCAAAAACGGGAAAGTTTAAACACATAAAATGATATGTATATGTTCTCTGTCTCTGTCTCTGCTCTGTCTCTGTCTCGTCTCTGTCTATCAGTTATATATCATATATCCATAATCTATCCACACACACATATATTTTTTATATATATTAAATATATATATTTATATATCACATAATATAACTGACTCATCCATGCCCTTCCAGCCAATAATCTGCATCAAAACAAGAAGAGAGATGTTTGGATGGTCGTTCTTAATTATTTAAAACCATTTGACTGCTTTTTTCATTTGCACATGGGTTCAATTCCTTGGGAGACTGATTGGTCGTATTGCTGTCTGCGACTGTCCGCTGAGGATTCCGCCAGTAAGCGAGGAACCGGTCCGGCTGCTGATGGGTGTGGACAGCATTGGGGTTTCTCACGTGTGTACCGGCATTGTGAATGTCTTAACAGCAGCTGGGAGGAACTTGGGAAGATTTGGAAACGCTAAAGGGCCTTACCTTTGTAGCCTTTATCGGTTGGTTTTTACGGCAGCTTCTTTCAAGCGAGAAGATCAATTGGGAGGGGAGACGATAAATTTGATAATTTTCCGAGGCCACCTGGGTTTATTTGATTAGGTGAGAGCTGATTGGTTTATTCCTTCCATTCACAGATGAGAGTGTGTGTGGGGTCTGTGACGTCACAAGTGGTTTATCAATGGAGGGGACATCGTATATCCTGGGGTCCATTTATGAAACGTTGAATACTCGAAGGAACACACGCTCCAATTATAGTGAACAACCGGTGGGCATGTCAGGGATGCCATAAAGAGTACCGAATGAAAGGTGAAAGCAGAACACCTCCTTTGCTTAACTACATGGCTGAAAACATCACAGATGAATGACAATAAATGAATACAAAATGAACTTGAACGGCACTACAGTGGATATGCATACCTCGGCCAAGTGAACTTTTTATGTTTTATATCCCACTGACAGGCCGGATACGAGATCCGGACCTGAAACAAAATCTCATCAGTTTGTTCTCGTCACCTGACCAAACTCATTCACCAGCAGAGTTCGTCGCGAATCCGTACACAACTTTGGAGATATCGTGCTTATTTATCTTTTGGCACTGAATCACTGCAAAGGTGATGAAATCACTAAAATAATAACAATAAAACATTATCATATCTGGATCCAGATCTTCACTGAATTAATCAATTTCGGCACTTGTCACACACGGCATCTATTCATACAAGTTTCGTCCGAATCCGTCTATAACATTTTGGAGATTATCGTGCAATATTTCGTTTTTTGGCTGTAAACTTTCTTGCAATGGATTGAGGGAATAAATCCTTCCTTCATAGGACGGGTTCTATCACAGAGTCAAACTGGAATCAGAGAGAGAGAGGCACAAGGCGAGAGGAGAGGAAGAGACAGAAGAGACGAAGAGACAGAGAGAGAGAAGAGAGAGAGAGAGAGAGAGAGACGAGAGAGAGAGAGAGAGAGAGGCAACAAGCGAGAGGGGAGAGGAAAAAAGAGAGAGAGAGAGAGAGAAGAAGAGACCGAGAGAGAGAGAGAGAGAGAGAGAGAGACAGAGACAGAAGACAGTGAGAGACACAGAGAGAGGAAGAGGGAAAAAGGAGAGACAGAGAGAGAATCTTCACTGTGAAATGCACTACCCAGCAGAGGAAACCTACAGGAACGGTTGATTTCATTCTGACATAATCAGAATCACTACAATTTAACACAGGTGGAGGCCATTTAACTTGGGGTGTAATTTTGAAGGTGATTGGTTACACCTGAGCTAATTTACAATTCCTATTATAAGGGGGGTGTGGGACACTTATCCAACCAAGATTTCTAGTTTTGTATTTTTAATTAATTTTTCTGAAATTTGTAGAATTTGTTTCTCACTTGTAAGGTGGGTTACGATGTGATGTGGAAAAAGTCTGATTTAATGTAATTTAAATCCAGGCTATAAGGCAACAAAAGGTGAAAATTTTGAAAGGGGGTGTACACTTTCTAGGCATTGTAAAGTCCTGTTCTCCTTCATCCCATATGTCATACCTGCTTGTCCATTGTCTAGGAATGTCCTTATAATTCATGTCAAAGTACACCGATGTCTACTGATGCCTTTGTCATGCGTCATTGATGTATAATTTCTTCCATGAGCCTTAGATCACTGTAAAAGTACTTTTAAAAAACGTTGTGAAGTAAAGGTAAAAACCAACGATAGTTTTTGGTGTATTGAAGGTTTATCCTACGATTCATTTTGCAATTGGTTACTGGCTTTGACACCAACACTTTTTTTATTACAGACCCCAAGCATTCAAATTGTGTCAGATGGGGCAATAAATGTGAATTGTTGCTCCCAGCTTGCAGGCTCGATGACAGAAGACGCCATTTGCATTTTTGCCGTTTCCCTCCATCCCTACCCCCGTTTAGAATCCGTGTGGGCAGGGCAACTTGCCAGTTCATCCTTTTTGATGATACCGTAGTTGACTGGTATATATTCTCATTATCTGACTTTATCAATACAAATTGTTTGGAAGCCGGGAAGTGGCGGAGGTGGGGAGTCCAAATAAAATAAGGTATTTAATTGACCCTTCGATGAAATTTGTAGTTTTAGTTTCCATGAGGGTTCAAGCCCAAAAAGTAAACTTTGTGAAAGACATTGTTGAGTTAAACTCGTTACGTGAACGATTTTCGAGAATCTTGGACACAAGGATACACACAATGAGCTTTGGTGCAGGAGGAGGCCAATCGGCCCAACATTCCTGCACTGCACTAACCCCAGTATTATCACCCATCCACACACAGGCTACCTACAAGCCATACCTATATCCCACTCCCCTCTATTTCTAATGTATTCAGGTATCTATCCATCACATTTAAACCTATCCACAGCTGCCACCGTCACTACCTTTCCAGGGAGATCATTTCATGCATTAACCACTCTCTTACTGAAAGACCCCTGCCTTAAAACCGTCCTCATCTTCTTTACCCACAAGCTATGGCCCCTGGTCCTAACACTGTCCACTTTGATGAAATATACATTTCGATTTGACTGCATAGAGACCAGATTCACTCAGACATATTTTGGTATATTTATGTGTCCAGAATCGGCAGCCAGGTGTGTGTGTGACACACCTTCCAAGACACACTGACACCTGTTTTATGGGTCTCTTTTATTTGTTGAAATCGACAGTGGTCTAATAGCTCAGTGATTTCGAATTATGTTTGTTGCACTGGCTTTTAGCTTATCTGGAATTGGAACTCCAGATAAGGTATTGTCATTGTGTTCCGTCCGTTCGTCCGTCTCCTATTTCGACTTCTTCGACCAAACTGCTTGGTGATCCGGCTGAAATTTGGCAGCAACGTTCCTCTTCTGACTGGTATTGGGGATGCAAAGCTCGTTCCGGTCACATGACTTTAAGTAAGTCAAAATGTCAGACTTAGTAAATGCCTTCAAAAAACTTCTTCTCCAGACCCACCAGTTAGAATGACACCATACTTGGGTTAGAACATTAGATCGGGGCCCAGATAAGCTCCAGGTC
>CM068954.1:12866255-12885398 GCA_035128595.1 Eptatretus atami
GGGGATTCAAAGTTAAAATGTAGTAAGTGTGGTATGGTACGTTTGATTTGCGTGGTGTAGATTTACTTTTCTAAAAGGTTGTTTTACAATATTAAACCATATGAGTGTTATCACTGATAATCTGATGATATTATTATTGTTGTTTTTTGTGTGCTATACAAGGTGAGACTCATGGAAGTGCTAATATTAGCACACTGAACGGATCAGGACGCAACAGGACAAAAATGAACAGTTGAGACACAGGGGAAACACCAGCAGCAGTTGAAGGCCAAGACAGAGGCAGACTTGGACAAACAATGGGTGTGGGGAGGATTGAAGGGAAGGAGAGGATGCATGGGGTGGACAAGATGAACACAGAAGGAAACTCTCAGGAGGGAAAAATGTAAATTTGGAAGGAGGAGGGATTTGTGGATTGGGGTGGAGGGGGGGAGCGTTAACGAGGAGAAAAGATGAACAGCTGTCCTGAAGACCTGAGGGAAGAATGAGATTGAAGAGGATGTGTGGAAGTTGGTTCCATAGGCGGAAAAAAACGAGGAACGAATGAGGAGGTGAGCAGTATTCCTGGATTTAGGTCGTTTCACCAGAAGAGGGTTGATGGTGCTTGATGTGTGCCCTGCAGAGACCTGGGGGTTGGGGGCGGGGGGAAGGGGTGTGGACAAATCACGGAAAGAGCAGAGGATGCAAGACCAGAAAAGAGGCGGTAGAAAGCAGAGAGACCACTGACCTGTCTGCGATGGTGAAGTGATCGACCCAAAGGCTCATCTTCAGCATGGGATAATCTTAAATAATCAATAATCTTAAAGGCCTTGGTTTCCACATTGTGAAGCCGAGCAAGATGTGAGGCAGTGGAGCCAGCCCAAAGAGAGCAGAGCAGGGGAGCAGTACTGTATCGAGCTGTGCATGAAGGCCTTGTAGGTGGACAGGAGTTCATGTGTGCCAAGGAAGGACTTCGTACAACGGAGGATGCCCAGTCTGCAGCTGGCTTTGGAGGCCGACTTTGAAATGTGGTTTGCCCAAGAAAGATCATGGTTGATAGTGAGACCCAGGAGTTTGAATGACTGAAGTTCCTCCAGAGGATTGGGAGGGTTTGTTATACTGTCCTGTCAGAGAGCGATCGTGAGAGTGTGAGATTTGTCAGGATTGAAAGTCATATGCCAAGTGTTTGACCAGCTCGTGAGTTTTCAAGGTCTGAAGAGAAGGAAGAGGCTGCAGCCTGTCTGTCGGAAGGATGAAGGATGTCACGACAGAGGGTGGAGTCATCAGCAAATGGATAAAGAGGATTTTCCAGAGAATCAGAGAGATAGATCATTGATGAAGATCATGAATAAGACTGTGCCCAGAACACTGCCTTGGGGGCACGTCTGCCTTGACAGGGAGAGGAGATAAAAGGATTCGGTTGAGACCAGACCAGAACACGTTGGCTATGAGAGTAGATGAAGTCAGTAAGCCATGTGTGGAGTTGGCCTTGGATGTCAT
Organism: Eptatretus atami; assembly: GCA_035128595.1. NCBI lineage: Eukaryota > Metazoa > Chordata > Myxini > Myxiniformes > Myxinidae > Eptatretus > Eptatretus atami. The sequence goes on from CM068954.1 coordinate 12,867,732, forward strand.
AGGCAGAGAGTTTGGAGAGAGGGCCGGATGCCAGACTGTATCAAAAACACGAGATATATCCAGACACGGCCCTAATCTTATGTCTGACAATGTGGCCCTCCATCCATTGTTGGGTGAGTAAAAGCAGCATGTCCAAGGTGGAATGACCTTGTCTAAAACCAAATTGGTGATCATAGATTAGGTTGTTGGGGAAATGGATGGATTTCATATCATCTGTGATGATGGATTGACCTTGCTGATGATTGGAAGTAAGCTCATAGTCTGTAGTTAAGGGGATCAATTTTTGCACCGTTTTACGTAGTGCATGATGTTGGTGGATTTCCAAGCAAATGTAAGATGACCTATGGTAAATGACAGGTTGAAAATGGCAGAGAGAGGAAGAGCAAGAGCAGCAGAGCAGGGTTTTAGGACACGTGTGCTGATGCCTTCTGGTCGAGTTTCAGAGTCAGAGGCGAGGGTTGAAAGAACATTCTCCACCTTCTCAGGTGGAAAAGATATGGAGTCCAGGAGCAGTTGGGTACAACATGGAGGGATGGGTACCAAGAGTGAGGGGTTCGGGACACAATGTCTGGAAGCAAACACAGAATTGAGGTATTCACCCTTCTCACAAGCCAGAGTCGTCTGAAGTGCCATTTCAAGAGAGGGAAGGGATGGAGGGGAGCATACACCAGAGATGGACTTAACATGGTGTCACCAGGTTTTAGAGGAGGAAGACAAGTTTGAAAGTACATCTTGAGGTTGTACAGATGATATTTTCTCGCTCTCCTGAGAGTGGATACTCACTCGTTGCTGACTTTTTGGAAGGCACTAGCATTGCCTTCAGTCAGATTTGCCTTAAAGGAGGAGAAGGCAAGTTGTTTCAGAGTAACTGCTTCACCACAGGATTCGGTGTACCATGGGTGGGAAGAAGGCTAGTATAAATTGAAAACGACATGGGATGAATCTGTGCATGAAGGAGAGCAATTTTCTGTGAAGAATTCCCAGGTTGAGTTAACATCAGGGGCAGTAGATATAGGAGACCAGTCTTGAAGAGAGATGGCTGCTTGCAGTCCCTGCCAATCTGCTTGGGTGAACTGCCAGATTCGCTGGCGTTGAAGCAGCTATCTGAGAATAGAATTTTCCCCAAAGGGTGAATATCATTGGAATAACCCAAACTTTTGCATAGTCCGATATAAATATATTTGAAACCAGTCCGGCAGCTGAGGGGGCGTGTAGCACTGGGATTCTCGTGTGTACCATTTGTGAACGCCTTTACAGCTTTGGAGGTCCTCTGGGAAGGGTTTGAAATGGCAAAGGGCTTACCTTGAGTCGCCTTTCATGGTTGCTTTATGCAGCTTCTTTGGCGAGAAGAGCATGGGAGGAATCTCTCTCTCTCCATTCCTCCCTCTCTCCTCTCTCTCCCTCTCTCTCCTCTCCTCTCTCCTCTCTCTCCTCTCTCCTCTCTCCTCTCTCTCTCTCTCTCTCTCTCCTCTCTCCTCTCTCCATCTCTCCTCTCTCCTCTCTCCTCTCTCCCTCTTCTCCTCTCTCCTCTCTCCTCTCTCTCTCTCCTCTCTCCTCTCTCTCCTCTCTCCTCTCTCCTCTCTCCTCTCTCCTCTCTCCTCTCTCCTCTCTCCTCTCTTCTCTCTTTCTCTTCCTCTCTTCTCTCTCATATATATATACACTTATACATACTGTATATATGTACATATTGTGACAGTTTTGGAAATGTTCCCCGGGGAGAGCATACGGGTACACATAAGAGACCCGAGGATGACATTTCTTTAGTTTATGTGTAGGTAGACCTCCCTCCCCCCCCCCCCCCGTATAAGAGTTGGGGGGGGCATGCGTTGAGGTGAGTTTATCTGTCCCCGGTGTGATGTCTCCCCCCCCCCCTGCTGCTTTCAATCCTTTGTCCAATACCCCATCTCGGTTCACCCCCCCCCCCCCACCCTTGCTTACTCCAATCCTTCGTACAATCCACCATCAATCTGTCATCACAACAATCCCCCCTCTGCCTTTCTCAATCCACCAATAATCCCCCTTCACCAAACCTCAATTCAACAACCCCTCCTTCCTCCAGTCGGTCTTTCTTTCAACCCCGCAGGTTTATTCTCATCCGTCGGTGCGTCTGTCTTGCTCACCACTCGCATCCACTCATTCTCTTATTTACCACCAACCACCCATTGCTCACCATAAACAATTAATCCCCCGGACCGGCACTGAATTGCATTTCCCACATTCTTCCCCCCCCCTGTGCTTCCTTGTTATTCCTTCTTGCATTTCACACGTTTATTGCACAAAGCATGATGCTTGTTGCATTCGTCATGAAGTACAACGCTCTTCCCATATGCAATAAAGGATGGCTCTTCTCGCATGCGAACAGTACATTCAGTTCAAAGGACGTTTTACGCACACAGGAAGGGATTGAGGGCACCTTCTGTGTCTTTCGTGTGTGAGGGGTGGAGTGAGGATTGAGTTGAAGACTCCCTCAGAGACAGCGGGATTTTCCACAAGTTGGATCGTGGACATGCCCACATCGGATGCACTCCACTGAGAGAGAGGCTCGCACGAGAGGGATGGAGAAGGCCATGTCCTGAAGCCCAGAGAGTGTACAGGACAGAGTCGCCTCAGAGCTTGTCCGGAGAGGAGCAGAAAGGAGCACAGAGTGCGGAGGAGAGAAGGAAGTAGCCCATAGTGCAGAGGAGAGCAGAATAGAAAGCCCAGAACATGGCTTGGTTCTTGTGGAGCTGCTTGTCCCGAGTGCACACCAGAAGTGATGCGGCATGCCTTTGGCATATCCGAGACACCGGAGAGGACTTCTCTACTGGGTCTGGATTCCTCGGGGACGCCGCTGCACATCCCTTCACTCCGCATTGCCATTCCACCACCAATGAATCGGCACAGCCCCGTTGTGTTGTGTGAGGTGAGGGAAGGAGTCGAACCCATGCTCCGTTCTTTTCTTCTCAGTTTTTTTTGTCTCTTCTTCATCCCACATTGAATGATGGGCATAAATCTTTTGTCTAAATAAGATTGTCTAAGAATACGTGTTAAGGTTAAGTCTGCTCTTCTGTGCCTTTTGCCTGTAAATACTCGCTTTAATGATTCCTTGCTTGGTAAATAAAGTGCTGTAAATAATGCGCTTTTCAACATTGATTGCTTGCTTCTGTCTGTAAATAGATTATTGGTTGAATTCTTTCAAATCTGTGTCGGTTGTTCTTTCCTCCATTGGTCCAGCGTAGTCCACATGTATTGTTTGCTGGGAAGTTGTATCCCACCGATTGGCTCTACAGGTTAGCCGGCACGTAATTGTGGCTCCGCTCTGCTGCACCTGATCAGGTAAAATAAGACAAGTATGCATCGAGGGCACGAACCCCCCTTCATCCTGCCAACCCAACAGAAAGGTAACACATGAAGTAGTGAGAACCCTGCCAGGATTGACAGCACCAACCGGCGTTCGTGGTTGACTAGCAATGCTCCGGGCCACATAGTTATCCGTGGCTGGTGGCATCAGGACCGGACGATTGGGAGGAACCCGAGCGCTTCCCCTCTTGGCGAACCTTGAACCCCGAGTCCGTAACAATATATACCAGAGATCTGTTTATAGAAACCCTGCCTTATACGTTTGTAGTTTATTAATTCCTGGTGTCACGATGATCCAAAAGACCAACTTGCTGCCACCCATTCAGAGGAAGGGACCAGTGCTGATTAGCAATGCCTCTTAAGATTTGAGATACAAGATTCAGGAAATTGTTTTTTATTTGGTTAAAATTATCATTTTAAAAAGGAGATGTGGTTCTGAACCAGTCAACCTCTCTTCTGGAAAGGAAACCAAGCCGAAAACCTGTTTTACAAAAGATAACTTCTGAATTTATGACAGAAGCAAAATAGAGCAAAGATTGAATTAAAAAGATTGAAACAAGGGGTTCTAATTTTCAACGTGTCTTCCTGGCTCAAACCCTTCGGCGATGGCTAGACAGCTCAGGGTGAGTGTGTTTACCACTACGGCCGAGGCTATCATGAAATACCTAAAGGCCCCAATGACCTCATACCCAGGCTCGACATTCAATTTCAGTCATAGCTTGGAAGCTTTGTTTGATCAGCTGTCTGAATGTTATCTAGTCCCTTTCATCTCTGAATGTTGTCTAGTCCCCTTGATCTCTGAATGTTGTCTGGTCCCCTTAATCTCTGAATGTTGTCTGGTCCGCTTAATCTCTGAATGTTATCTGGTCACTTACCCTCTGAATGTTATCTTGTCACTTACCCTCTGAATGTTATCTGGGTCCTTACCCTCTGAATGTTATCTGGTGTCCTTACCCTCTGAATGTTATCTGGTTGTCCTTACCCTCTGAATGTTATCTCGTCCCCTTGATCTCTTAATGTTATCTGGTCCACTTACCCTCTGAATGTTATCTGGTGTCCTTACCCTCTTAATTGTGTCTGGTCCCCTTGATCTCTGAATGTTATCTGGTCCACTTACCCTCTGAATGTTATCTTGTCACTTTACCCTCTGAATTTATCTGTCACTTTACTCTCTGAATGTTATCTTGTCACTTTACCCTCTGAATGTTATCTGGTGTCCTTACCCTCTGAATGTTATTGGTGTCGTAACCCTCTGAATGTTATCTGTTCCCCTTACCCTCTGAATGTTATCTGGTCCACTTACCCTCTGAATGTTATCTGTCCACTTACCCTCTGAATGTTATCTGGTGTCCTTACCCTTGAATGTTATCTGGTCCACTTACCCTCTGAAGTTATCTGGTGTCCTTACCCTCCTGAATGTTGTCTGGTCCCCTTGATCTCTGAATGTTATCTGGTCCACTTACCCTCGAATGTTATCTTGTCACTTTATCCTCTGAATGTTATCTGTGTCACTTTACCCTCTGTTATCTGGTGTCCTTACCCTCTGAATGTTATCTGGTATCCTTACCCTCTGAATGTTATCTGGTCCCCTTACCCTCTGAATGTATTCTTGTCACTTTACCCTCTGAATGTTATCTGGTGTCCTTACCCTCTGAATGTTATCTGGTGTCCTTACCCTCTGAATGTTATTGTTCCCTTACCCTCTGAATGTTATCTGGTCCACTTACCCTCTGAATGTTATCTGGTCCACTTACCCTCTGAATGTTATCTGTGTCCTTACCCTCTGAATGTTATCTGGTCCACTTACCCTCTGAATGTTATCTGTGTCCTTACCCTCTGAATGTTTCTGGTCCCCTTACTCTGAATGTTATCTGGTCCCTTACCCTCTGAATGTTATCTGTGTCCTTTATCCTCTGAATGTTATCTTTACTTTACCCTCTGTTATCTGTGTCCTTACCCTCTGAATGTATCTGGTATCTTACCCTCTGAATGTATCTTGGTCCCCTTACCCTCTGAATGTTATCTTGTCATTACCTCTGAATGTTATCTGGTGTCCTTACCCTCTGAATGTTATCTGGTGTCCTTACCCTCTGAATTATCTGTGTCCTTACCCTCTGAATGTTTATCTGGTCCCCTTACCCTCTGAATGTTATTCGTTCCCCTTCCCTCTGAATGTTAATCTGGTCACATTACCCTCTGAATGTTATCTGGTTCACATTACCCTCTGATGTTATCTGTCCACTTACCCTCTGAATGTTTATCTGCGTCCCTTAACCTCTGAATGTTATCTGGTTCCCGTTACCCCCCGAATGTTATCTCGTTCCTTTTCCCTCTGTTATCTCGTCCCTTTACCCTCCGAATGTTATCTGGTCCCCTTACCCTCTGAATGTTATCTGGTCCCCTTACCCTCTGAATGTTATCTGGTCACATTACCCTCTTAATGTTATCTGGTCACATTACCCTCTGAATGTTATCTGGTCACATTACCCTCTGAATGTTATCTGGTCCCCTTACCCTCTGAATGCTATCTGGTCCCCTTAACCTCTGAATGTTATCTGGTTCCCGTTACCCCCCGAATGTTATCTCGTTCCTTTTCCCTCTGAATGTTATCTCGTTCCTTTTCCCTCTGAATGTTATCTCGTCCCTTTACCCTCTGAATGTTATCTGGTCCCCTTACCCTCTGAATGTTATCTGTCCCCTTACCCTCTGAATGTTATCTCACCGCCTCACCCTCTGAATGTTATCTCACCGCCTTACCCACTGAATGTTATCTGGTCCCCTTCCCTTCTGAATGTCTGATCCCCTGAGCAGGAACTTGGAATTTGTTCATGGTGTCGGCGATAACTTGCCTGTACTCTTTACAAAGGACGGCTTAGCGTCCATCCGAGGGAGGGCACACACTTTGATGCCTCACCGTGAGTCTGCGAGACACCAGGATAACTGTTTATAGCTGGGTCGAGATTCGAACCCAGGGTTAGTTACTGTTTATAGCTGAGTCGAGATTTGAACCCAGGGTTCACTGCTCAGAGGTGAGTGTGTGTACCTCCAGGCCATCCTGCTAGCCCTCTAGATACTGGATTTAACACCGTTTGGGGGAAGGAAACAGGCAGATTAAAAACAACACTCGGAAGTGCAACCAAAGACAGGATTTTAATCACAAAGCAACACGGAAAATGTCTTTCAAAATGGATACACATTGTTAACTTGAATCAAAATGTCAACACGATGTACACTCCATGATGCTGCACTCCAGAGCTCAGAATCAACACCCGTGGTGGACATTGCTCGTCTTATGATGAAACACCATCAAATGATCTGATGTCCCCTAATGGTATACCCATCGGTGGAACCCTTGGGGCCACCACAGTGGTTATTCAGCAGGTCATGTCGTTAATTTGAAATGATGGTCTTCTAGTAAAGCAAGGTGAGTAGCAACACCGTTTGGTGGACCTTTCCTGCCTTATACACCTCCGTCCGGTTCTTTTGAATGTGGTTCATCTCTGCAGATGCAATCAGAGCCGGCACGCTCGTTTGTCTATGGCAGCGTCATGTCATGTTTATTTACCGTTTCACCAAATGGTCTTTAAACCCGTGAAAACGACAATTTGTACATTATTCTTATTACACGCGAACTCGCCCATGCAATGGGGGGCTTCCTTATCAGTGCGACCCTTTCCAAACGTGGTGTGCTCCGGTGATGTTTGTAAGGTCACCGCCGATGTCGATTTAAAACACACCCTTCTGGTCGATTTGATCTCTGTTTCTCGACCGGACCACTGGTCGCCATGCTGGGTCGTGCTCCAAGGAGCGATCATCGTTGAGCGTGCAGGAAAGGGAAGCGCGCACATTGTGCGAGACTAGGGAGGAAACGAATAGGAGGGAGGGGAGAGGGGCACGGTGCAGGGTAGGCATCGAGCAGGAGTCGAGAGGAGAAAGCCTGGAGAGTTCAGCTGCAAGAGGGAGAGAGAGAGAGAGACTGAGACTGAGACTCGGATTGGGAACCTTGCAGAGGGGATCCTAGTGGAGGAGTGGTCCGTGTGAGGCATGGAGGATGAAAAGTCTGCCAGAGTTGGAAACTTTGTAGAGACAGGTTGGAGACCATTCAAACAGGTCCACAACACTTTGTGAGAGTTGAAGGCTTTGCAGAGACGGGTTGAAGACAACTGAGAGAATCGTCCATTGCACAGATATATTATAAGATTGAGGAGCACCTTCTGTCCAAAACCTATAAGAGGAAAGAAAATCTATGATTGATCGAAGGAGGACCGACTTTGGACACGTTTGGAATGCTGAGGATCCAAGAACGTACTTTATACAAGAGATCCAGGTTTGGAGAAAAAGACATCTTTAGACCCTGAGTAGCAAGAATAAGCTGAGATGATACAGGGAATCGTGGCAGGTAAACAGATGTCTCTCCAGGTTCTGCTGATCTCATTCGTCCTGAGCTGGACCCCGAGCACAAGCTCGCTCCACCTGAATGCCTCCGTGGTGCTGGAGGTCTCTAACAAGTTGCTTTCAACTGGAGGTCCAAATGGTTCTGTGTACGTCGGATGCGTTAACCGGGTGTACCAGTTGAGCGCTATGCTGGACCAGCAGGAGGTGCTGGATATTGGACCAAAGATGGACAACACGCTATGTCATGCACCTTCTGTCATGGAGACCTGCAGGTGAGCACTTTTAACTCTATTTCACTCGTTTCGGTTATTCATGGAAATCCGGTCTACATGACTGTGCATAACACCTGGGGCCGGCAGGATAACTCACCTCTGAACTGCCTAGCCTGGGTTCGAATGTCGACCAAGCTATAAAATATCATCCTGTTTCACATCCAGGGTGAGGCATCGATGTGTTCACCGTCGTTCAGAAGGACGTTGAACGTTGAGTCGGTGGACCCCTCTGCCAGCATGGGTCGTAGGTGGACGTTTCTCGGAGTCTTTCGTGAAGAGTATGCGAGTTATCGCTGGTGCCCTGAACAAATTACACCTCCATGCCAAAATTACCTTCGGTCGAACGTCAGGCCTGGCCAGCCAGCTCGTGGAAAATTTCGGCAAAACACTTTCTCGAACGACTCCGCGAGAAGGTGGGAATAATTGGCAAAACTATAGTGGTAGTAGTAGTAGTAGTAGCAGTAGTAGACTGTGAATGTGTGCTTCTGTTAAATATTTATTGAACTTTCCTTTGTCCGACAAACGGGGTATGTGATTTTCCTTATACTTTTTGTATTTTGAGTACATTTGGTACTTTTGTTTCGCTTATTTACACAAATACTCTGACTTGGCCTGTTCGGTGTTCGACATAGATGGTGCTCGTCGTTCTCTCGAAGTGAAGCATTCAAAATTGCATTCAAGGAGACTGAGAATTCGAAGCCGCTATTACTAATTATAAATTATCGCCATCAGACAATTTCATGTTGTTTCCCACTTAACCGCAAGCAGCCACAGCAATGATGGAAAACTACCAAACCCCAAATGCAACATTCGAAATGGCACTCACACACATTCCCAAATTGCAACTCTCCTTTTGCCGCACAAGATACCTTGGATATAACAGAGATGCCGCTGCTGGGTTGCAGCAATGTTATATCCTACCATTCCTTTCGTGCGGTCAAGGCGCATCGGGGTGCTAAAGCAGTTTCATTGGCAAGGAGTACAGTCCTGGACGGGTCGCCATTCCGACCGACGCAGGTTACCCTGAATGGTTATTACCCCAGGAAGGTGGTACTCATTTCACCAACCTCGGAAGGATGACAGGCTGAGTCAACCCCACCTGGCGTTATTTCAATGGTGCAACAGGGACTTGAACTCAAGACCCTGAGATATTAAGCCAGCCACCTTAACCATTAAACCGACACCAGGCTTCATGTTATATATGATATCCTGATAGAGCGTATCCATATTTACTGACTACAGGAGGGTACCAATAACCACGGCACGGTGAACCTTTCACAACAACTTGCAGCATCTAAAAAAAACACCCTTGCGTCGAATCGTGCAACATATCGCCAAAGAGGATTTCTCGCTGTTTCTATACAAATTCATGATTTTTGTCAGCATTTGTTTATGACTTTTTGTTAAAGATTGTATCAACAACTGCCACCCGTTTTTGATGGACACCTCCCCACCATGCCAACTTGGTGTGGTGCAGAGACTGCAAAGGAACTCCTTGATGATGTGCAGTGTATTTAACCAGGGTGCTGCACATTCATCTGATGGGTGAAAGATGAGATTTACCTTTTGCCATCGAGCGATTAACACGTGCACAGTTGGTTCACCTTCACACGCAGGGTTCTTGGGAGTGTCCATGTCCAGGAGGGGTATGGTGATTTAATCATTGAATAGACTCAGTTGGTTGACCTACAATTCGCTCTTCCAGCTGGTGATACAGATAGCATCAGCAGGACACTTTATTTCTGGTTTTGAGTAGGAAGACTGCTGAAATCAGCCATGAAGTTGTTAACTCGATGTGAACTGACACATTTCGTCTTGGGAGGTGCCGATAAATTCAGATTGACCAAATGATCATCTACATGTTAAGTCCTAATGTGGAGGTCAAACCCAATGTATATATGTATATATTTTATACATTTTCTAGGCTTGTGGAAGAACTCAGACACAGAACAGATCAGGACACAACATAACAAAGAAAACAGCACGAGAAAGGGGAAACGCCAAAAGCAGGGCGGAGGGAGAAAGTAGACGGAGATGGACAAACATGGGATGCAGGTAACGATGAGGGGTAGGGAGAACACAAAAGGGTGGACAAGATGGATACATTAGCAAAATTTTTGGAGTGGTAGGGAGTGCTTTAACGGGTGTAGAAAAGTCATCCTGCGTATGACTGCTAATTATGCCACCGATGCAGTGCCCCAGTAGGTTTGAGCAGCAATTTGGAATTTGGCCAGAACGTCGCCCAGAGTACTCAATTCATCGAAGATCTTTAGCATCCACCACCTGAGGCTAGTACATGTATCTTGACCTGAGCGTCCTTCCAAGAGACGGCACACATTGATGCAATGCTCTAACCACGATGCACCATGGTGACAATTGAGAGTTGGGTCAAGAATCAAATCCAGACTAGACAGATCAAAGGTGAGTGGAATGTGTGTTCCATCTCTTCGAAGGATATTGAGGAAGGATGTTCCAGGTAGCCACCTCTCAGTTATCCTACCAGCACCAAATGCTTTCGACAGTAACGCTGATCGAGGCCATTTTTCAAGTAACACTGTTGACTTTCTGTCTTCCTGTTGACACTGTGATTAGATGGTGTGATTTTTGAGAAGGAATTACACTAAATCAATGAGTCTCTGATCAACAAAATTTTAATAGAGCTTCATCAACATAAACTACATGGCCAAAAGTATGCGGACACCCCTTATAATGAGTGGATTTGGCTATTTCAGCCACACTTATTGCTGACAGGTGTATAAAATCAAGCACACAGCCATGCAATCTCCATAGACAAACATTGGGAGTAGAATGGGCTGAACTGAAGAGTTCAGTGACTGCCAACGTGGCACCGTCATAGGATGCTACCTTTCCAACACGTCAGTTCATCAAATTTCTACCCTGTTAGAGCTGCCCCGGTCAACTGTAAGTGCTGTTATTGTGAAGTGGAAACGTCTCGGAGCAACAACAGCTGAGCCGTGAAGTGGTCGGCCACACAAGCTCACAGAACAGGACCGCCGAGTGCTGAAGCACGTAGCGTGGAAAAATCGTCTGTCACCAGTTGCAACACTCACTACCGAGTTCCAAACTGACACTGGAAGCAACAGTCAACACAAGTACTGTTCGCCGAGAGCTTCATGAAATGGGTTTCCATGCCCGAGCAGCTGCACACAAGCCTAAGATCACCATGCGCAATGCCAAGCAGCGGCTGGAGTGGTGTAAAGTTCTTGTGGCTGAATGGCAGCAAATCCTTACAGCAATGTTCTAACATCGAGTGGAAAGCCTTCCCAGAAGAGTGGAGGCTATTATAGCAGCAAAGGGGGGGACCAACTCCATATTAATGCCCATGATTTTGGAATGAGATGTTGGACGAGCAGGTGTCCACATACTTTTGGCCATGTAGTGTACCTGTTATCAGACCATCAGTTCAGATTCATTCAGGCTGACTGGCTGGCTGGCTGGCAGGGACTCCAAGCCATACCATAGGCTGCAGTTATACGAGTTCTTCTTCAAGGAACTTTGATGCAGTGGGAAGCTATTCAGCCCATCGAAGCCTGCACCAGTGTTGCCAACTTATGGTTGCTTGTCCGTGCTCTATCTTTTAAAATGCTCAGCTCCATTAAGTAAGGAAGTCTTTGGTATGACTTTTTTAATGATTTGGTATGACATACCATTTTTAAAGTCTTTGGTCTGACTGCCAGGGTTCGAAGCACCAACCTCCCAGACTCAGAGCAGACGCTCTAACCATTACACCACCGAGACTGGTGGTTGCTGCATGATGTGTGACAAACTTTAATTATACAGTTATAATGGGATACTGTAGTTCGAGCTATGAAGATTGTTCCAGTGTTGAAATTGTTGTGGAAATAAAATTTGAGCATTTTCGAAACCCAAAGTCATTCTCAGCACCTGCTCACAGGTTGATTTTCTTTTGAAAGCCTTCCTTTTCACATGACAAGGCAGGGAGGTGTTTGTTAGCAGCCTTACTCTAACTAGTACTTTCCTTTTTAAAACCTTGTATGGAAAGTGGAGATTTACAAGGGTTGATCAATCGGTTTCTTACCTGGTGTTGAAAGACCAAGGTTAACACCTGCTTTTATGCCAAGTCATGGACTTATTAATAAACCCTAAAGTGTTTGTTCACTACCTGTTGTACTTGCAGTTGTTTGCTCATCTGTCTACACTTCTCTTCGTCCTTGGCTCCTTCAATCTTTATCCTTCCAGTGTCTTTCTTTTGAGTCATCATTTTGGGAAAGGTTGATCTGATCTGATGCCTGGAACATGCATACCTTTCAAGTTGCCTCATGGGGCAGCAGGGCAGGCTGGAGATAAGTAAGGGTCCTTACGAGGCAATTTAATCATCGCTATGTTCAATCCTCTTCGGATGTATAGTCATGCTCGCTGCCCAGCCTTCTTTGTGTGTTTTTTGTATGTAGTATTGGGCTGTGAGTAGCATCATTGGCTGAGGGGGCACGGTTGCATCGCTAATGCAGCACCCCATGTTGCTGAGAGCAGGAATTTGTAGCTTGTTCAGGGTGCTGGTGAAAGGTCGCTCACTCTTCGCGAAGGACACCATGGGATTTTTAACATCCACCAATTAATGCTGGTGGACAGGATGCCAGTTTAGCGTCCATCCAAGCGACGGAACAAACGTTGATGCCTCACCCGGTTAGTGAAACACCAGGATGGTAGTTTATAGCTGGGTCGAGATTCACCCCCAGGCTGAACAGCTTCGAGGTGAGTGTACATTGCTTTACAAGTAAACATTGCATGACGGTGTACACCCTGCCTTCAGAAGTTATGTTAAGCTGGCTGTCCAACCTGTTAGTCCAATGTGTATCGACGTTAAATATCCCGTTATAACCGGAGAACAGGAGGCCGTTGTGTGTACATCTCCTGGTCAAGTTTTTAATTCCTGCCTTCTCTACTGCTTTGACATGTGATGATAAACACCCCCAGTGTACTTGTTGCTACGTAGAGTGGCTTGACAGCACAACTCCCAATCCGATTTGTATTCGAGGATGGAACATGTAGTTGTTGTTAAAATTGTTTTCTTATTTTACACAGCACTGCTTTTATTTTTTACATCTTTATTTCTGTCGTCTTTACAGCGAGTCTCTCTCATTGACGAACAATGTGGTGAAGCTACTGCTGGTGGAGCCAACCCAGGGGGTTCTGCTCGTGTGTGGAAGTTTGTTCCAGGGTTCATGTACCTTTCATTCACTTCACAATATCAGTAACATCACATCATTTTCATCCTATAAACAAAACACAAAGTCTGTGTACGTGGCTGCCAATGATCCCAGACCAAAGGCGTCTACAGTGGCAGCGCTAGTCAATGGGGTGGATGGACACCCTGCTCTCCTGGTGGCCTCCACTTTCACGGGACTTGGCTCTGATTTCTGGGATCATCAGGAACAGGATCTGAGGTATGAAAACAACCCTGAGCTGACACTTCGGGCATTGGACCTCAGTCAACCTGATCAGTTGTTGAACTATGGGGAGACAGAAGATGGCTGCGCAATGCGCATCAGTAGTGATCGAAAAAAAAGTAATCGGTTGGAATTCTTGGCCATCTTTGTTGATGATGAACGTAACTTCACATACCTTGTGTTCAACAATCGCTCTGGAGAATCGAAAGAAAATAAGATGCGAACGGCACTTGCCCGGGTCTGTCTGAGCGGTAAATGTGTGGACACCAACCTCGGGGAGTCCTATGCACAGCTTGGCCTCAGTTGTAAAAGCCCTACCAACTCCTACATCCTCTCAGCCTCCTTCTCACCCTCTGAGCACCGAGTCTACGCCGTCTTTCAAAGCTCTCCAGATGGAGCTTCAGCTTTGTGTTGGTTCTCTCTGACCGAGGTGGATGAGAGGATCTCTGCAGCACGACGAGGATGTTTCCAGAAAGGGGAGAAAGAAGAGCTTGGTTTGCTGCAAATCAGTCCTTCGGATAAACAGCAGAACCCGTGCTCTTTTGCGAGCAAGGTAAGCTCATTCTTATTACATTGATGACAATGAAAAAATACACAGGGGCATCCTCATAATAATAAATAAGGTTATAATTACCCCGCGCACGCGATGCGAAAATCGGGGTTAAACAGTTGCTTCATGTCTGTCTGTCCATCTGCCTGTCCATCTTATCAGTTTATAATCATCAGTTTAGGATCGAGGAACAAATTATTTCAATCAAATGTTATATTTTTACCATGAATCGGAACATGATAAATAAACAAGTATATGCACATGCATACTTAGCTTGCAAATGGGAGTGGTGAACAGGAGAAGAGTTGGTAGTCAATGTGTTAAATTTTGACGAGTATGTTGATCGCCTCCATTTACTTGCAAAATTGAAGTTTTTTTTCAAGTATATTCGTCAGTCAACTTTGTTATTACCATCGCCAGAGGAGAGGGTGTTGCATTTGGGTCCGTTTTGTGGGTAGTCGATAAAGTCGAAAAAAAAAATTTTTTTTTTGATCTTACTTCTATCTCTTTTTTCGATATTGCTCTGTATTGTCTGTCTGTAGTGTTGGGTAGTCGATAAAGTCGAAAAAAAAAATATATATATATTTTGATCTACCCTTATTATCACTTTTTCCGTCGATGTTTGTTGGGTAGTCGATACAGTCGAAAAAAAAAAATTTTTTTTTTTGAACTACCCTTATCACTTTTTCCGTCGATATGTTTGTCTGTATGTCTGTCTATATGTGTCTGTCTGTTGGGTAGTCGATAAAGTCGAAAAAAAAAAAAATTTTTTTTTTTGATCTACCCTTATCACTTTTTCCGTCGGTTTGTTGGGTAGTCGATAAAGTCGAAAAAAAATTTTTTTTTTTTGATCTACCCTTATCGCTTTTTCCGTCGATATGTGTCTTGGGTAGTCGATAAAGTTGAAAAAAAAATTTTTTTTTTTTGATCTTCCTTATCACTTTTTCCGTCGATATGTTTGTCTGTCTGTATGTCTGTCTGTATGTCTGTTGGGTAGTCGATAAAGTCGAAAAAAAAAATATATTTTTTTTGATCTACCCTTATCACTTTTTCCGTCGATGTTTGTTGGTAGTCGATAAAGTCGAAAAAAAAAATTTTTTTTTTGATCTACCCTTATCACTTTTTCCGTCGATATGTTTGTCTGTCTATATGTCTGTCTGTCTGTTGGGTAGTCGATAAAGTCGAAAAAAAATTTTTTTTTTGATCTACCCTTATCACTTTTCCGTGTTGTTGGGTAGTCGATAAAGTCGAAAAAAAATTTTTTTTTTTTGATCTACCCTTATCGCTTTTTCCGTCGATATGTTTGTCTGTTGGGTAGTCGATAAAGTTGAAAAAAAAAATTTTTTTTTTTTGATCTACCCTTATCACTTTTTCCGTCAATATGTTTGTTGGGTAGTCGATAAAGTCGAAAAAAAAAATTTTTTTTTTTTGGTCTACCCTTATCACTTTTTCCGTCGATATGTTTGTCTGTTATATGTCTGTCTGTCTGTTGGGTAGTCGATAAAGTCGAAAAAAAAAAAAAATTTTTTTTGATCTACCCTTATCACTTTTTCCGTCAGTTTGTTGGGTAGTCGATAAAGTCGAAAAAAAATTTTTTTTTTTTGATCTACCCTTATCCTTTTTCCGTCGATATGTTTGTCTGTTGGGTAGTCGATAAAGTGAAAAAAAAAATTTTTTTTTTGATCTACCCTTATCACTTTTTCCGTCATATGTTTGTTGGGTAGTCGTAAAGTCGAAAAAAAAAATTTTTTTTTTTGTCTACCTATCACTTTTTCCGTCGATATGTTGTCTGTCTATATGTCTGTCTGTCTGTTGGGTAGTCGATAAAGTCGAAAAAAAAAAAATTTTTTTTTTGATCTACCCTTATCACTTTTTCCGTCAGTTTGTTGGGTAGTCGATAAAGTCGAAAAAAAAATTTTTTTTTTGATCTACCCTTATCACTTTTTCCGTCAATATGTTTGTTGGTAGTCGATTAAGTCGAAAAAAAAAATGTTTTTTTTTTGATCTACCCTTATCACTTTTTCCGTCGATATGTTTGTCTGTATGTCTGTCTGTATGTCTGTATGTCTGTCTGTTCGGTCCAGTGCTCCTTAATACAATGGCGATTTTGATGAAACTTGGTGGTAGGTTCATACCATGACCGAGTTGTGTGCAAATGAGAACCGTTGCTATGGAGACCACCGTTGCCTAGTAACGGGACTTTGAAATTTTTGAAAAATCATAAAAAAATTATTTTTTCGAAAATCAAAAATCGGGCCACGAGCGACTGTGGCAGTACATTCAGCCATATTGTCAAAAATTTCCAGCCGAATCCTATGAAAACTGTCGGAGAAGATAGACTTTGAATGAACCCTGGTCGAAAACAATAAAAAACGAAGTTCGTTATATCTCAGAGACTATGAGTCAGATATACATGAAACTGGTATGGTAGGTTCATGGTATGTCCTAGTTAGTGTGAGAAAGAACCGTTGCTATGGTCCCCTCCGTTGCCTAGCAACGGCCGAAAACCTCTAAATGTGGGGGTATTTTAACGAAAAAACAATCTGCAGCATTAAACCTTGAAGCTAGAATCATGAATTTTCTTGTGCTTAATCCTCAGGTCATTCCATCGAACGGCCCATCGCGTCAGGTTCTATTCGGTAGTCGACTACCCATGTCCGCCTACCGGCTTGTCTGTATGTCTGTCTGTTCGGTCCAGTGCTCCGTTAATACAATGGCGATTTCGATGAAACTTGTTGGTAGGTTCATACCATGACCTAGTTGTGTGCAAATGAAAACCGTTGCTATGGACACCACCGTTGCCTAGCAACAGGACTTTGAAATTTTGAAAAATCATAAAAAATTTATTTTTTCGAAAATCAAAATCGGGCCAAGAGCGACTGTGGGCAGTACATTCAGCCATATTGTCAAAAATTTCCAGCCGGATCCTATGAAAACTGTCGGAGAAGATAGACTTTGAATGAACCCTGGTCGAAAACAATAAAAAAACGATTCGTTATATCTCAGAGACTATGAGTCAGATATACATGAAACTGGTATGGTAGGTTCATGGTATGTCTAGTTATGTGTGAGAAAGAACCGTTGCTATAGACCCCTCCGTTGCCCAGCAACGTCCAAAAAACTCTAAATGTGGGGTATTTTAACGAAAAAACAATCTGCAGCATTAACCCTTGAAGCTAGAATCATGAATTTTCTTGTGCTTAATCCACAGGTCATTCCCCATCGAACGGGCCCATCTCTGAAATGGCTGAAAAGATCGAGGCGAAACTTTGCACATATGACTGCCTATCCATGAGGAACAAGTCATACATATGACATCAAAGGTCACATGGTTTGGCAGCCATATTGGATTTACCTGAAAATCTATAAAAAATACACCACTCAAAAGAAGTCCTGACGAGGGTTTGCAATCTCTGATTGCTCTTTTTCTTGTTGTTCTTTGTCAATATTTGCATGTCCTTTTGCCCTACCTGCTTATAATAAACCTGCTTGTGTTATTAATGTACCAGTTCGTCGCATCTTTTCCCTACTAGTCCAGCATAGTCTGTACGTAATTTAACCGGGAAGTTCTGCCCCACGTAATTTGCTCTTGTCAAGTCGTGTATTCGCAGCTCTGCTCGGCTGCATCTGATCCGATGAGTTAAATAGCGTATGCATTGAGGGCATGAGAACCCCCCCCCCC
>CM068954.1:12936833-12975937 GCA_035128595.1 Eptatretus atami
CACACACACACACCACACCACAACACACACACACACACAGGTCTGCATAGTCTGACACGATGAAGACAGTATGAATGTTACTACATGTGTATTTTACAAAGTATTTCTCTGTTGTTTAAAGTGTAGATCTGCGATTTATTTTAAATGTAGCAGATTCCAGTGAAGAATGGATAAGGAAAGAGTAGACTATATCCTTTTCCAAATGGGACAGGAGCAGGGACCAGTGGAAATTCCACGTAATGGATAAAAATGTGACTTCAGGAGCTCAACTCTCCCCCACCCCTCTTCCCCCTCTCTTTCTTCCCCATCTCACCCATACTCTCTCCTGCCTCCCCCCCACTCTCCCTCCTCCACATTTCTCTCTCCCTGCACCCCCACTCTCTCCTCTCCCCCCTCTTCACCTTCCCTCCCCTCACTCATTGCCCCTCCATTCTCCTCACGCTGTTCCCCCTCCCTCCCCTCACTCCGTCCCCCTGCATCCCCTCACTGTCTCCCTCCCTCCACTTATTCTGTCCCCCCTCCCTCCTCCTCTGTACCCAAGCCTGTGTTGCTTAACGGTTAAGGTGGCTAGCTTAAGATCTTAGTGTCTTGAGTTTGAGCCCCTGTTGTGCCATTAAAATAGCACGAGGTGGGTTGATTCAGCATGTCATCTTTCCGAGGTTGGAAAAATGAGTACCAGCTTACTGGTAACAGGGTACTGCATCAGGAGCACAGCTGCACTTCCATAAAAAATGATGCAACCAGGAGCCACAGGTTCATACAAAACAACAACTCTGTCCCCCCCCCTTCCCTCCCCTCACTGTTTCCCCCTCTCCTCCCTCTCTCCCTCTCTCCTCACACCTCCCCACATCACGCCCGACCAGAAATGGCTATTAAAATGTGTTTTGCCTTTTGAAAACCTCAGTATCGTTCAATTTTCCTCCCGTTTTTTGTAACCACGTCTACGTACCATCTTAGCCACGATGGTAAATGAAATTAAATATCGAATTTGAGTCAAGGTAAAGCTGTGGCCTCTGAAACCTCACACTGATACTGCACGGAGTATAGAAATATGCGCGGCTCGTGTAGAAATTGTGGTGGAGCCAGACTCGCTGTCCAACCAATGGGGTGGAACTCGGCGCGCCAACACACACACACACACACACACACACACACACACACACACACACACACACACACACCTCCTTTTATAGTATATATTTAAAGATTAAAACCATTACTGGCTTGGTTGAAGAAAATAAATACTGTCTGATCAATTGAAATGCTGTAAAAACACAAAAAAATACGGTAAAATGTCTGTCTACACAAAATGAGAAATCAATGGAAAAACAAAACAACAACACAAGAATTATATTTCGAGTCCTAACCTGAGACACGACCGGGATTGTCCACAAACCTCACGTTGTATCTCTCAGAACCAAGTCTACTGAGAGATCTTCAGACATGAACTTGGTGTGGACCTGTGGGTATAAGACACGAGATTAGATGGAGAACCTGTTGTACAGTACCCATCATGTAATGTATCAATTAAAGAGGTACTTCTGGCTTAAGATGCGTTTGGAGTTGGCGGAGCTTGTAAGAGACACTGAACCGCCCACTGCAGAGGAGTAGTCGTGTTAGCTGCTACAATGCGGCCCGCAACTCAACCAGCCATTTTTTAACATGACCAGTCCATTTGAAATAAATCCATTGATGTGTTCTGGTTTAGTGTGGTGTGTGTTGTGTGTGTGTGTGTTGTGTGTGTGTGGTGTGTGTGTGTGTGTGTGTGTGTGTGTCCGTCTGCACGCATGCTCCGCTAGAACTCTGGTCATCTTTTTTTGTGTGTGTGTGTGTGTGTGTGTGTGTGTCACTATTGTGGGTTGACGCAATCACCCTATGGGTATTGTGCTTGTACATGTAACACCAGTGATTGTTCCTTTATGTTTGATCCACAGTGACGCTATACAACTGTGAGGTTGGCTCCTTGGATTGCAGCCACTGTAAGTCTCGGCAGAGAATGGGGCAAGACTGTATGTGGTGTGGATCTGAGGGGCACTGCAAGTTTCAACAGAACTGCTCAGCAGGTCGTACTTCCTGCCCGACTCCTACCATCACCAAGGTCTTAACTTTATCACATCATATCACAGATCATGTTCTTGTATGTATATTGGATTCAGTGCTAATGTACAAGACAGTCTTAGCTCATTTCTCATGGTGTTAGCTCATATTTATCCTGATTGAACCACAATATGTTTGTTCCCCTTAAGGCCTGGCTGCCAACATGATAGTTTTTGTTGTCATGCAGATCTCACCACAAGTGGGGCCTGTGGAAGGAGGCACATTGGTCACTGTGGAGGGTCATAACCTGGGGAAGGAATTCTCTGAGGTGGAGAATTCCGTGACAATTGGAGGTGTTCCATGTGTACTGCGGAAACCTGATTACAAACCATCTCACAGGTACAGGGCAATGCACCGGTGGAATTGATTCAATAATCAATAAGCTGAACACAAACAGAACAGGTTAGTCGAGGTTGCTGTCCCTTTCGTAGCCAGGAAATGGACAGAACAGAGCCATTCAGATTACTTGTTCCCTGAAGATGATGTTGCTCTTCAATCAAATTGGTTTGTCTGATATCCCCTGATCCATTTTTGTCACAGCTGTTCCTGGTTTATTTGTACTTTGTGATTATTTTTGGCACCTTTTGCAGCTTTACCAGGTTATAATCGATTGGTTACTGCTCCATGCTTTATCTGTAATTGTATAACATATGAAAAGGTAAACACGATTCAGAGAAGCCCGGCTCAGTTGTTTCAAGTTCTTCTTCTTTCATGTGCAGCACGAGGCTGTGAGTAGCATCATTGGCTGGGAGCTCGGCTGTGCTGTTGATGCAGTGCCCCCTGTAGGTTGGGGCAGGAATTTGGCATTTGTTCAAGGTGCTGGCGATAGTTCACCTCCTCTTCTTGAAGAACACCGAGATATTTGAGGTTCACTATTTACTGCTATGCCTGGTATTGGCATAATGGTTAGGGTGGTGGGCTTGGGATGTTATGGTCCGAAGTTCAAATCCCGCTCAGCTGTTGAATTATTACCAGGTGGGGTTAACTCCACCTGTCATCCTTCCGAGGTCGGCAAAATGAGTGCCAACATGCTGGTATACTGTGTCGGAGTGGCGACCCATCCAGGATTGTGCCCAATAGCCAAGGAGACTGCTTAAGCAGCACCAACGCTCTGCACAGAGTATGGTCCTGATGGATGGATGGATTTACTGCTGGCAAATGGGACGCCCAGTTTAACGTCTATCCAAGGGACGGCACACACATTGATGCCTCGCCCTGGCTGTGAAACACCAGGATGTCAGTTTTTAGCTGGGCCGAGATTCAATCCCAGGCGAGCCTGCTCAGAAACGAGTGTGCATACCCCGAGGCCATGCTGCCAGCCCTGTTTCAGGTTAAAAAGATTACTCTGGATGCCATAATAAGAAAGTAACTTGTCTAGTATCTCCCAGGGCATATCATGGAATAGGCTGAAAAGCACATTGGACATTATTCAGACTGTTGTCTTTCCTGGGTCAGTCTCATGAGACAGAACCTAAAGAAAAGCTTGTACAAGGTGAAAAAATAATTTCACAGTCATTCGAGGAGTAAATGGAACAACATCACAAAGTTAAGATGGCAGTTGAAGATTACTGTCGTGTTTCTCTTTCAGGATTGTGTGTGTCAGTGGAAGGATTGTAAATGCAATATCAACAAATCTGAAAGTTGTTGTTATTGCTGGCAAGGAAGTGGTTGTACCATTTCGTTATGTGGTAAGTGGTTCATCGTGTCATCTTAGCCTCAGCACAGTCATGTCCATGAACTTTAGAATTCGAAGTACTGTTCCATGAGGGTTGATATTGAGGAGTTGACAACGCAGTTTGTTTACAGAATCCTAAGGTGACAGACCTGAATCCCAAAACTGGTATAAAGGCAGGTGGAACAGAGATCACCATTACCGGAGAAGATCTGCATGCTGGGTCCAGCCTGAACGTGCGAACCGAGCAGAATAACTCCTGCACAATTACGAGGTTGGTTGGGGTTCGAGATCAATGTAATATGGAAAAGTCATGAAAAACAAAGACATTTAAATGAGGCAAACCTACTTGCTTTATGGGATTATTTGTGACATTCACGCAAATGCTCCTTAGCCGGAACAACACGACAGTTCTCTGCAAGATGCCCAAGAGTTACTCCGCACGTGAAGTCGAACTATGCCTGGAATTTGATGGGAACACTGGATGTGGGATCCCCAGTCGCTCAGATACATTCACTTACAAGCAGAACCCAAAGACCGATGACATCCAACCTGCTTCCTCATTCCACAGGTACAGTCTCATGGGCTCTGAACATTGATGTGGAAAGAACAGGTGCTGAAGCGACGAGAAGAGCAAAAGTGAGAGATTAATAATTATAAAGTTGAACAACAAACATCTTTGTTTTTTGCAGTGGAGGACGAATTTTAACAATCACTGGAGAGAGGTTTGCTCTGGTACAGCGGACCTGCATGAGGATCAATATAAGTCAAACGTACAACTGTGGGAAGGTAACCACGTTTTAGCCAAACTCTGTTTTGGACTTACGAAGTCCATTGTGCAAATGTGCAGAAAGAACACCAGATGTTGTCCCTGTGCTTTGCTTTCTAGGAGTGCCAGATAGTGAGTGATACAGCATTGCAGTGCCATTCTCCTGCACTGAGCCCGGAAGCTCCTCATATCTCCAAGGTTTTATTGTTCCTCGATGGTTACGTGGCGGCTTTAAGTTTCCGCTACTTTCGAGATCCCATATTTAAAATGCTCTCGAAGTCTGTGTTCCACAAGGGACAAAAGGGCACAGTGCGACTTTCAATAGAGGTGAGTTTTTGGCACTGAGCATTACAAACTTTCAGACCGTTTCAAATAACCCACAGCAGACTAGTTAATGTATCTGATGTGTCATAAAAGAAGATCATGAAATCATGAAACATTTTGAATATCAAGTCTGTTGGAAAACCATCAGTCAATTGTTTCCAGCCAGATCTTTAAATAGGTCGGTGGTCTTGATGTTAATGCATGGAATGGTCTCCTTGGAAAGGTAGTGGCAGTGGAGGGAGTGGATAGGTTTAAATGGGATTTAGAGAGGCAACTGAATACATTGGAGATAGAGGGGTATGGGGACATTGGCAGGACTTGCAGATAGCTTGTGTGTGGATGGATGATGGATACCGGAGTTGGTGCAGCTCAGGAATAATGGGCCGAAATGGCCTCCTCCTAAGTTCATTGTGTGTGTCGTCGTTTGTGTATGTACGGTTTATCGCAACGAGCAGTGCATGCAATCTGCACTGCAGCTCATGAATTAGAGTAATCAGTTTGTTAATTTGACATTTAGTTTCGGTTTATATTTCAGGTTCATCATGGTGGCCAAAACCTTAGTCTGGAGGAGATTTCTATCCGTGCCGGTGAAATTCCATGTGAGGGATCAGAAGTGAAAAAGGAGGAGAATGAAAAGGACAGGATCAACTGCTTTGTCAATGTCCCTGGAAATTTCAATGGTTCCTCACTCCCTGTTTGGGTGAGACTCGTCGTTGTTTCATCGATTTTTGAAATTGGGTGTACAACACATGAATTTGCAAACTGATATCCTGAGATATTTGATTTTATTTTTGCTCCGTGGAACGATTCCATGAAGTGCTTGTGCTCAGCTTCTCTCCCTTGCCACACCTGCTTGCAGGTACGAGTAGGTAACCTGAAAGTGCACCTGGGGGACCTTCCCAGCGATGAGCTCCCTGTGTTTGCCAAATCGCTCATCGTCCTCGCCGTGTTGGTTGTTCTTGTTGGTGCTCTTGGTCAGTTTCTTGAATGGTTATATCTGACTGAACAACACTCTCCTCCATGACCAGTTGCACATGCCCTTGAATGGAACTGAATCTAAATTTAACTTAAAAGGCAGAGGATATATATATATATATATATATATATATATATATATATATATAAGATCATGTCTGCAAACCCATCTTTTATGATGCTTTTTCATGAAAAAATAAATAAATAAATGATATTGCTGATGGATTGCTGTTGTCCATGTGGTGTCTTATTTTTGTTATGTCCTCACTGGCAGTTTTTGGAGTATTGTTCACATCAAGAACAAACGTGCGCAGCACCACGTACAGAAAGTGCTGATGCAGATGGAAGACATGGAGTCACAGATGCGGGACGAGATTCGGAAAGGTCTTTGTCTCGCTCCTTATCCTGTATTTATTTCATTTTTTTTTTTTTTTTAAACAGTATCTAAAGCTTGTAGTGGAGCCGCAGTCTCAATCCGAATTCATGACCACACACCATTACCTTGGGGTAACACGGTGGGTGTGGCGAAGCACAACTCCGACACTGTTGGACAGGAGAACCAATGGATTTTTTTTCCAACATTGTGGATAGATGTACTGGATATACATATTTTTGTACATTTGGACCAAAAACGAGTATAGGATGTATCACAAACCTCACAATAATGGATTGATTTCATTGAATTTTATTTTGTATGTAGCCTGTGGCTTCTCGTTGCGTCATTGCTGGGAACACAGCTGTGCCAATGATGCGGTGCCCCCTGTAGGTTAGAACAGGAATTTGTAATTTGTTCATGATGGTGGCGACGGCTCAACTTCCTTTCAAGGACACCATTGGATCTTTAATGTCCACCAACTAATGCAGACAGACGGGACGTCCAGTATAACATCCATCCGAGGGATGGCGCACACATTGTGGAATCACCCTGTGTGCGAAACACCAGGATGGCAGTTTATAGCTGGGTTGGGATTCAAACCCAGGCGAAACGGCTCAGAGACGAGTGTGCATAACTCCAGGCCATCTTACCAGCCCCACTATAATGCTTTACCACACCACACCCACAGTGTTAACGCAAATCAACAGAACGTTGATCAAGGTGTTCCCCCTCCCCATGGGAAGCAAGGACAGGCTGATGTTTTGGGTGTTAACCCTTCTTCAGTGCAAAACAAAGCAGGCTTAATGCACTGATGAAGGGTTATGCTTGAAATGTCAACTTTGCCTTGCTTCCCATGGCGGTTAGCATACCTTGAGTTCAAAGAACAGGATAACCCCGTACAGTGTTACTTCAATTTTAATAAAATAATGATTTTAACGATCGTTAAAGATAAATCCTGAAGTTTAGTGCTGTCGAAGTAGTCCAGAAGCAGTTCCGAACACCAGACTTGTACACCACCCCAATGAACCTTTATTTAAATTGAAGTACTCGTACTTCACTGCAAAGCTGGAGGTTCTTGGAAGTATTATGACAAATGATTTGTGTTTTACAGTCTTCAGTCAATAATAAATATAAATAAAATAAGATTGTAAAAGTCGTGTAAATAAATTAGTCCTGTTTTTACCGCCATTTTCACAGTGTCTATTACATCACCGATCTAACACATCGCATTAGTCATTGTGCTTGTTTGTTGTGTCCATTATAACTCCTTAAAAACAATAAGTTCCCGTTTGGAATGATTTTCAATTTGTTTGACTGCCAGCCAAGCAGAGAGAAGTAAAAAAAAAAAATGATCTCACTCCTCTCTGCGCACGCACGATCAGGACAAATTCAGAGCCAAGGTACGGTAAAACGGCAAACTTGTCTTCCAATTCATGTTCAAAATATAACATTCGATCTAAATAAGGTGTTCCTCGATCATAAACTGACGATCATAAACTGATAAGATGTACAGATGGGCAGACGGACATGAACCAATTGCTTAACCACACTTTTTGCTTCATTTCCGTGGGTTAACAACAGTAACTAGAGGGGGAGCACTCGGTAGAGTGCAAAACCTCCGCCGCCAATACTGCTGGGTCACTTAAGTGAACCTGATATCCTATTCATTGTAGTCAAAACGGATCAGACTCTACTGAACCACGAATGAATAAACTAAACTAGATCGACGCGCATGTAGAAATGCCAAAAAAATAAAATCGAAATTTTTTTGAAAAAAAAGTTGCAAAATTTGTTTTTATTTCTCTAACAAATTTTTTTGGGGGGTTGGAAATCACTTAAAACATGTAGAAATGCAAAAAAAAAATAATTCAAATATTTTCAAATAAAATCGAAAATTTTTTTTTTTAAAGTTGCAAAATTTCTAAGTTTTTTTTTGGTTGGAATCACTTAAAACATGTAGAAATGCAAAAACAAAAATTCAAATATTTTTTCAAAATGGCCGCCATAGCGGCCATATTGGACTTTGGACCAAGTCCAAAATGTAATGGCATGATCCTTGGACCATACCTAATCCCCCCCACCAAGTTTCGTCGAAATCCGTCCAGGAGTTTTTCCGTAATACTGTTCACAAACAAACAAACAAACAGACAGGGGTGAAAACAGTAACCTCCGTCCATCTTCGATGGCGGAGGTTAATAATATAAATTAAAAAAAAAATTTGCAGTTATTTTGGCATTCTTACTGCTTTCCTGTTGTCATGGTTATGATTTTATTGTCGTCGTCGTTTGTATGCTGAATGTTTGATATTCACGAGTCTGTTCCATATCGGTGCCCCCAGGCTTCGCAGAACTTCAGACGGACATGACGGACCTTGCGTCGGAGCTCAAGGGCACGCAAGGCATCCCGTTTTTGAGCTACGAGCAGTTTGCCTTTCGAACTCTCTTTCCTGAGGTATCGCTGTACTCATACCACCGAAAGAAGCCTTTAGTTTGTGTATGCGAGGCAGCAGAATAGTTTATATGGTGGCGCCTTTACACTGAGCCATACTGAGAGAGGTTGAAGCATAGCATATTTTACCGGATATTATACTGGATGGTGGCTTTCCTGTGGTGCAGAAAGTGGAACAGTTGCAGACTCTGTCTCCTCATCAGAAGAGAAGGACCCATGCTAAGAACACCGCCATCGATGACCCGTTACTCAATATGAATTGGCAGGTGGGGGCCCCCTGTTCTACAAACGAGTACAAACATAAAGATATTTTAAGTCACATTGGAATGGCCTGTTCACCACAGCTTGAACAAATTTCTTTCCTGTGCACTTGTGAGTGTTAGTTGGTCTCGGTGCATCCGTTTTTATTTGGGGATTGTAAACTCGTTGATTTACATATCAGGACTGCCTTTATTTGAAGAAAAAGTCAAGTGAGAACAAAAGGGTGTATAATTTAATAGGTTTCAAATTATAACGACAAATGAAACTTATTAACGAAGGATTGGTAAACTCTGGGCTCTGCATTGATCTGGGTGTGGTTCTGTAGCCCAGGTTTCCTGATGCCTGTGGCCCAGGTGTTGAAGAGGGTCTGGCCCAATTTATGAATCTCCTGAACAACAAGCACTTCCTGGTTACCTTCATCCATACGCTGGAGCAGCAAAAGGACTTCAGTGTCAAGGACAGGTGTGTGTTGGTGTTGCTAATGCAGTGAGTCAAAAGGGATCAGCATTCTGTCATCCAGCTTCTAACCACACCAAATAAGGATCCAAAGAATCTGTGTTGAAGATCCAAAAACAGTTAAACAGAACTTCCTGATTTGGCCATCGTTAATCAATCGGTATTTTGTGCTTCCCTTTGGAATCCCACAACAAAGAGACATCATGAATTTCCTCCTCTTGAACATGCATGTCGTTGTCCTGCACAGCAATAAGCAAAAGGCCAACAGGACGGCTCAGATAGTAGCACGTCTGGTGTTGTCTGTTGTTGAGTTTGATCTCGGACAATGTCATTCTGATTTGGTGCCAGCAAGCCTTGCTGCATAAAGGAGCCCACCGTCCTTTAGTGGGGACGTTATGCCAGCGATTCCATTCACAATCAGGTGCACTTGGAGATTTATGGCATGATTTTCCACTTAAAAGTTCAGATTCCAGCATTTGTTACCATTTTGAACTTGATACCACTCGTTGCACAGTTCTTTACATAAATAAAACCAAATGGCATGTTTCTGTGGGTCTCCACAGATGTTATTTGGCATCATGGTTGACAGCTAACATGCAAGGCAAGCTGGAATATTTAACCAGCATTCTCAAGGACCTCCTGGTGGACCTGGTGGAAAGCTCAACCAATAAGCATCCTAAACTGATGCTGCGGAGAACGGAGTCAGTTGTGGAGAAGATGCTCACCAATTGGATGTCCCTCTGTATGTACGCTTTTTTGCGGGTGAGTAACGGGGTTCTGCGAGCATCTGGGTCTTTCTTGAATCACTTTTGGCACTCCAGGGTACCACAGAATGATTAGCCATTTTGTTTCATTAACTCTTTCAAAAATGAGAAAGTTAATGCATCGTTATTGCCTATGAAAATGAGCAGAAAATATATGAACAACTTTATCTTTGGAGTAATCAACCTACGGTTTGTCATTGTTGCAATGAAAGCTTCATGCTGTAAAGTTGTTGTTGTTGAATGTGCAGGATTCTGTGGGAGAGACGTTCTTCTTGTTGCTGAGAGCCATAAAGCACCAGATCTGCAAAGGGCCAGTTGATGCCGTGACAGGGAAAGCCAAGTACACGTTGAGTGAGGACTGGCTTCTCCGAGAGAATGTGGAGGCAGTGGCCATGGTAAGCACAGCCGCAGGTAGTGTGAAAGCTCAGTTATAATTGAGGAAAACCAAGAAAGAAGTTTAACTACTGAATATAAAAGTTTTTACCTCTGCCAACGAAGGTGGACGGAGGTTATGTTTTCACCCTTGTTTGTCTGTCTTTCTGTCTGTGTATGGCTGTCATTTGTCTGTTTGTCTGTCTGTGAGCAGGGTATCTCAAAAGGTTATGGACGGATTCGGACAAAACTTGGTGGACAGGTTGGTTGTGTGGACAGGTTGGTCTTCAATTTTGGTGAAGATCCGAATCTGGCTAAAGATACGAGAGTTTAAAAAATAAACAATTTTTAAGTGATTCTTCACCATTGAGTGATGGAGCCAAAATGATAGACAACACGATATCTCAAAAATTTGTGGACGGACTTTACAAAACGAGGTGGATGAATTGGGTAAGTGACAAGAACAAGCTGATTAAATTTTAGTTCAGGTCCGAATCCAGATCTGACCTCTCATTGGGATACAAAACATAAACTGCTCAGCCTGGTGAAGGTATGGTGCTGTACTTACAACCGACGCTGCATAAGTTTTGGCCACATGAGAAGTCCAAAGAAAATATTTTTCAGGCCTTGTTAACAGGGTAATACAAACACTTCACAACATTTTTTTTTTCATTTCACTTTTAAAATCAAAATAGAAACTGGAAGGGGAAATGCATTTAAGTATCCGCATGACTCACGCACGCAAAGTGCGTGCACACACACACACACACACACACACCAAACAAGGGCAATGTATCATGATGAAATAGTAAGAACCTGCATCGAGCTTAACTGCAGGTAGGGAAGGTCTTTGTGCTTGTTTTTAGTGTTTATAGG
Source organism: Eptatretus atami (assembly GCA_035128595.1). Lineage (NCBI taxonomy): Eukaryota > Metazoa > Chordata > Myxini > Myxiniformes > Myxinidae > Eptatretus > Eptatretus atami. Next base: position 12,948,224 of record CM068954.1, read on the forward strand.
CTCAGTTTATAGAATTGGTTCTGTTGAAAGAAAGGATCCTTCAAGGTTATATAAATGTGATCATCGCATCAATAAGCCTGGTGTTGGCTTGATGGTTCAGGTGGCTGGTTTGAGATGTTAGGGTCTTGAGTTTGAGCCACTATCGTTCCGTTAAATAACACCAGGTGGGTTGACTCGGCCTGTCATCCTTCCGATGTCGGCAAAATTAGTACCATCTTACTGTAAACAGGGGGCACTGCATCGGCAGCACAGCCATGCAAACAGCAGCCACAGGCTGCATACGAAATAATAATTACATAAATGGTCGTGTCACCATACACATTCTTTAAAATCCGATAAATATCCATTGGAAGAACCTCTTCTGCATAAGTAATTCAACAACTGTTCTCTGCTTCGTACGTACATCTAACGGGGCAGCCATTTTGAAAGGGTGGTGTGATGTTGTCAGGTGACAAATTACAGTGCCGCTCAACGTAAAATTGGTGGGAGATGCAAAGCTTTCATTGTGATCTCTTGTAACTTTCCGACGACGCTTTGGTTACTAACTGAAAAATAAGAGGCATTACTTTCGTACCGACCCTCATAGTAAACTCGGTGTTGTTTATAAACCACATAATAGCCTTATTTGAAAATCTTGCACAAAGCCACAGAGCAGTGGATAAGGCTGTGATGTCATGCAGCACAATGCTGATAGTGTTTTGAAAAATATTAATATTGGTCTGTATCATAAATCAGCCACAGTCCATACCAGGCTTCTGTTTGTGCATTAACACTTCCTGCAGGTTTTGACTCATTGTTGATCAAACTTCGCATGAATACCCAGGGGCTCCTGAGGGTAGGGTAAGGGATGTTCATGATTTAGATTGGAATAGTTAATGAAAATCGCAAGGGTGTCACGCGCACCTGTACCAGAGGTTCTGAGTAGCGAGAAAAAAGCGAAATAACAACGTCGAATGGATGATACTATTAATGGAGTGTTGAAAGGAAAAAGCTTCGTAATTCCGGAAATGCACAAAGCTGGAGAAAAAGGATATTTTTTACAGCGCGTGCGCTGTATACAATTGCACCGAGTTTGAAATGTCCCCGGTGTCTACCACGTCTCCGGTTCCCCCCCCCCCCCCCCCCACGTGCCTCAAGACAGCCAATGACGGCCGTCCGGTAGATGCAGTGCGTAACCTAGACGGAAATAGCAGAATTGACAAATACCCGAGTATTTCAATGGAAATTTGTGAAACTAATGTGTTATATATATGAAAACCATTTAATTTATTGCTTGACGGGAAAAAACCAAGAAACGCGCCCCTCTCATGTACGAACGAACGAAAGACGTCATTCCGCCCACCATCGCATTGCTCCGAAAGAGTCATTTCCGCCCACCATCGCATTTCGCCGAAAGACGTCATTTCGCCACCATCGCATTTCGCGCCGAAGACGTCATTTCGCCCCATCGCATTCGCTCCGAAAGACGTCTTGCCCACGCATTCGCGCGAAAGACGTCATTTCCGCCACCATCGCATTTCGCTCGAAAGACGTCATTCGCCCATCATTTGCGCGAAACTATTTCCGCCCACCATCGCATTTCGCGCCATCACCATGCTGAAAGCTAAGTTCTTCTTATGCTATCATTCTTTTGTGGCTCCCTGCCACGCTGTATCAACGATTTCATTCCTTCTGTAATATAAAGGTGCTTATCACAATAATAACAAGATTTTACATTTCAAATATTAAGAGCTTTTTAATTGTTTTTCAACTGAAAAAGCATAAATTGCATATTTTAACATTAGTGTACTCATTTGCTTCACCACACGCGCTGTATTGAAGGATTTCACTTGTTTAATGGTGCTATAGCAATGGCACTATTATATATATATTATTTATTTTAATTTTTTTTTTACAGGATCCAAGAGGTGTGCCATACAGTACACACATTTCACCCATATGGACATACAAATAAATATACAAGACAATACAGGACTGTTAGATGACACAAACACAACCACTGAGCTTGGGGGAGATTCCGTCATTTCCTGGGGTACTCTTGGTGCCAGCGATGTCACAACATTGGTGCAGCTTTTGTCACCGCGCTCAGCAGTGACAAAGGAGGAATTTTCTAAGGAGCATTTTCTAAGCATTTTCTAAGGAGGAATTTCCTCCTCCCCAAGGATCCCAACATACGGGGATTGTCAGTGCTCTTAACCTTTCAAATGCTGACCGTCGAGCAAGGAAGCAGCAGCAGCACGTACCCGTCTTTAAAGTCTTTGATATAACTCGGCCAGGGTTTGAACCGCTGACCTTTCAGATTGAGAGCAGATGCTCTAACCATTACACCACCGAGTCTGATTGGAACGAGGGATCTAATACTTAGTGAGCCTTTTTGAGAAAAACTACACCATGAAGTGTCCTCTAATATATACGTATCCCTCATTGCAATCTCCTTTGTGATCCGTTTCTACTGTATTGGCATACCGTTACTTTCATTAGCATGACTAAAGGAAACATTATTATTCTACACTAGCAGAGTACCCGCCCTATGGGCGATCTTGTTCCAAGGAGCAACACGTTTTTTGGCGCATCTAATTTTCTATTTTGGCAGTGTATAGGTAACTGACAGCTGCCGCAGTCTTTCCCAAAAATAACATTTAAAAAACCCGGGTCACGTTCATGACGCAAGCTACCCACTGCTTCTAATTCAAAACACCTCACGACTGGAAAATGTGTGGACAGGAATATTGTACGGTAAAGGGTGAGGACTTGTAATAGCCTATACCACCTGGAGCGCGTTACACGATACACATTCACATGGAGAATTTGCGTCCCCTCCCCCCCCCCCCCTCATCCCTAATACCACCGAGAAAATATTAAAAACATCCCGAAACACTAACAAGGGCTCATGCTGATCCTATGTAGCAAGTCTGGATGTAATCAGGCCAGAACTGTAGGAGATGGTAAAGTGTATATAAATTATAAATAAATACATGTTTCAATGTGGTGTGTTGGGAGTGGAGATGGTGAAGTGTATAAAAATATGAATTATAGTAAGGATTAAGGATGTTTAGTGATCATATTTCCCAGTATATTTGAAGCTGATTGGTTTGATCAGCGCGACGTGCTCTGAGACTCACAAAAGACTTCCCGTGGTTGGCAGAATGTGAACGTGTCCTTCCAAGGCTCTGGCGTGGACTCGCAGACCATCCGGATTTTGGAGTGCGACTCGATTAGCCAGATAAAGGAGAAGGCCTTGGACACATTTTACAGGAATGTTCACCGTTCCCAGTGCCTCACCCCCAGCAGCTTGGACATTGGTGAGCAACCTCCATTGTTTGTATTCCTTTCGGTTCGGAGTGCTTTGCGATGTTTATTCGATCTGAGGCTGAGTTGCTTCGGCTGGTGCTGCAGAGTGGATCATGGAGAATGGAAAAAGCAAGATACTCAAAGATCTCGACAACACTTCGAAGAGTGAAGGTGGAAAGAAGAAGATTAACACCATCCAACACTATGGGGTGACTTCCTGCTCTTCCTTTGTGCTTGAATATAATCTTGTCATTCACTCATTCACTCACCTCACTCCTTGCTTTTATCCTGCAACCTCTCACTCAGTTTTTAAACACAAATGTTGGGATCGGAGGGAGGAAAAAACAATGAGGAACATTAATCATTTCACTCTCATTTTCACGATCGCTTCTCACTGCGCTCTTTGTTTCTCATGTCACGTACACCAGATCCAGGAGAATGCCTCCCTGGCTTTGAGCCGCAAGGATGCCAAGGTCGACGCAGGATTATACCCAAATGAATGTGGTATTGCCATCCAGCTAACATCCAGCCTTAAAATTCCGAATGATTTAGATGTTCTGAACATCGTAAAGGTCTTCAGCCTGTCTATAAACCGAAAGTGACACTTTGTTTACCATCAACTAGTGTATGTTAATTGATGGTTCGGTCTTAATGTGATCATTGGTGCCCCTTTGCTTTTGCCTAGATGATCAAATAGACATGGAGAACACCTTTCACATGGTAGGTTTGGGGGCGACTAAGATAGACCTCCCTCTCCTTTAATTTCTCTCTTGGGGAACCCACTTTGAGCAAGATGGTCGTTTCGGGTGAAGTTTGGGTCCTCCATGCGAGACACGAAGCAATGTCAATTTTGAATTTTTCCAGGTTCATTCAGCAGAAGAGATGCCAGAGAAAAGCAAGTCGAAGGTTCTTCCTGAAGTTTACCTGACCAGGCTGCTGTCCACAAAGGTAAGATGTAAGACAAGTGAAAATGAATACCTTGGGCCCAGAGAGGACCTAGTTAGCATTGACCACCTTTTGATGGTCATTGGAGGAGAGTACAGCCAACAGGAAAACAGTCTCCAGGGGATGATTGCTTATCCAAAAGAAATTTGTTGCCGAAAAAATACAAGAGACATGTGGAATCGAGAAAGTAAACAAATGGGATATAAATATTCATATGCAGCCTGTGGCTGCTGGTTGCATCATTTCTGGGGGTATGGCTGTGCTGCTGATGCAGTGCCCCCTGTTTCCAGTAAACTGGTCCTCATTTTCCCCACCTCAGAAGGATGACAGGCTGAGTCAACCCACCTGGTGTTTAACGGAACAGCAGGGGCTCAAACTCAAGACCCTAAGGTCTTGAGGCAGCCACCTTAACTGTTGAACCAACACCATGCTTAACAAATGGGATGAAAGATTAAAGATACCAAGTCATGTAGTCCTGTTATTTTATTTTCCTTCATCGCTCCCTGCCCCCACCCCCATCCCCCCTTCCGTTGTTTCCCTCCACAAGGGCACATTGCACAAGTTTGTTCATGACTTATTCCATGCCATCCTCACATATCCCGTCGAGAGACCACCACTGGCTGTGAAGTATATCTTTGACTTCCTAGAAGAACAGGCCAAAAGGAGAGGGGTGTCCGACGCTGAAACCATCCACATCTGGAAGACCAACAGGTCAGATTTGAAGCAATATTTGGCTCAATCGCACAATGTTACCAATATCATGTGGTAGAACATATAACATTTCCTATATTATCATGTCAAAGCACGTCTTGTTGCGAAGTAAAGCGTAAAACTGCACGACGTGCTCGAGAAGTGGAAAACACATTTCAGATAGAGATGGCATGCAGCGACAGGTGCTCAAAGCACCTTGATGAAAGGACTGCAGATAAAAGGTACGACTGGAGTGACAAGGAAATGGGAATTTCACAAAGTGGACTAACAAAGGAATCGAAAACAAAAGGTGGCTTGTGAGCAAAGTGGTGGAAGATGGTGAAGTCGTGCAAATGCTTCCCAAAGTGGAAGATTGTGAAAAGATAGCATTGAGAGGAGTCGGCGTAAAGCCATAAAACAACTTGTAATCATTAGACAGGCCTGAAACAAGTCCACAATGGCCTCGTCTTGCTACATTACCCACATTTTTTTTTGCATTTTGTAGGGATTCAGTTTTTGCATGACCTCTCAAAGCAAGTTCATCTATTTTGTTTTTTTATTTCTGGCACCGAAGGTGGATGGAGGTTCTATTTTCACCCCTGTCTGTCTGTTTGTCTGTGACCAGGATGTCTCCAAAAGTTGTGGATGGATTCGGACGAACCTTGGTGGATAGGTTGGGTGTATGAGAATGAAGAATTGATTCGATTTCGGTGAAGATCCAGATCTGAATCTGGATCTGATCAATTTTTTTTTTTCAGTGATTCTTCACCATTTTGAGTGACAGGGCCAGAAACGATGTACGGTATAGCACGATGTCTCAAAAATTTATGGACGGATTCGGACAAAATATGATGGATAGTTTGGGTGTGTGACAAGGAGGAATTGATTTGATTTTGGTGAAGATCCGGACCCGGATACGAGTTTTTTTTATTTATTTTGGAATCGTTAAAGTGGTTCTTTACCATTGAGAGATGAGGCCAAAAGCGATACATAGCATGATAGTTCAAAAAGTTGTGGATGAGTTGTGACAAAACTTGTGGGACGAGTTGGGTAGGTGAAAATAACAAGCTGGTTTGATTTTGGTGATTTTGGTTGAGGTTCGGATGTTCACCCTGGCGGAGGTATGCGCTCTACCGAGTGCCTTTCTGGTTTGAAATGCATTACACATTCAAGCTGTAGGACCACTCAAGCTCTGCAGACATCATTTGAATACCCGTTGTGTATTTAAATGTGCGATGTGGCAAGACAACCTCTCGAGATGCATGCCAGCACCTCTGAGCTGTCTGTCCTGGGTTCAAATCTCAGCTATAAACTGTCACCCTGCGGTTTCTCATGCAGTGTGATACATAAATGCAGTGTACAATGTCTATTGGAAGGGCGTTAAGCTGGGTGTCCTTTCTGCTCGCATTAGTTGGTGGATGTAAATGATCCAATGGTGTCGTTCGCCAACTGTTGGCGAGTTATCGCCGGCACTCTGAGCGTATTACAAATTCCTGCCAAACCACCTTCAGTCGAATGTCAGGCCTGGCCAGCCGGTTCGTGAAAAAACTTTAAAGATCAAAGAAAGGAGAGTTATGAAGGTAGATAGATAGAAAGTCACAAAGTGTAATCTGGAATAGAGATGCGAGTACAATATTTCGTGATAAATTAAGAGGACTGGTATAGACGTAAGAATCGCAGTTGATTAATTAAATAATAATAATAATAATAATAATGATTGAGAGGATTATCATTATAGTTTTGCTGACAAATGTAATGCGAGCAGTATGAATCGTTGATCTTCAATCCGTCCGTCTGGGAATGTCCATAATCATTCCAGCTGGTTGTGCATTACAGAATTGGCTTCACACACTTTCCTTCCCATCATACTCCCTCCCCTTTCTCCTCTCCTTCCTTCCTGCTCATTGTAGTCGTGTCGCTTTCCTGGGATTGTTTCTTGGGTCCAAATGGGGCACGTCCGCTTACACCTCGCGTTGCAAGTTTCCGGTAGTGCGAGCGGTGTCAGGAGCCAGACGTGGAGTTTAGGAAGGATATAAATGGAATTGGAGCAGATGTCTCGTCTGGAGCAGAACGTTCCGTCGGAGGTTTTGCTTAGATCATGAATTGTTTACTTTTGTCTTTCCACAGTGATGAACACACACACACACACACACACACACAACAAACAAGGGCAATGTATCATGATGAAATAGTAAGAAAGGACAAAGGAATCTAATCAGGGTCTTTAATGATACAATCACTACTTTGTTCAAATGATTACATTGTGTTGGACGACATCGGAGAAACATCAAGCGAGTAGCGAGAGAAAATGTACAGATGGACATCTTGGATCTGGGTCTACATGAACGATTGTGCGGCAATCGGACTGCAGGTGAAGATTTGTATTTCATCAACTGAAGCTTCAAGAGTGTGTTTAACCATCGTGGAAAACGAGGTGTAGATGACATTTTGAGCGACGGCCCTTTATCAGAGGAAAATATAACATGTAGAATACAAGTCCTCATCGAGGACACGGCCCCTGACTGGACTGAAACAAATGGGACATGGAGATATGCAGAGGAGATGGTAAAGTGCGTATAAATTATTAATAAATAAATGTTTCAATGCGGTTTGTTGGTAGTGGACATGGTAAAGTGTGTACCGATAAATAAATGATTCCAAGTTCTGTGTTGGTATTGGAGATGGTAAAGTGAATATAAATAAATTATGGTTCCTGAAAGGATATGCAATCCTGTCTGTACCAGTCTCTCCCAAAAGAAAAAAAATCCCCAACTTCCAAACGGGCTCCGATCCCAAAATAATTTGACGTGCCTAATGTCCAGATATTATTGTATAACTTCGCTGAATATGGAAGCGATGCGTCCAATCATTTTTGAGTCGAGGTTCTGGACGGATACACTGACGGACGTACAGACCGATAGCACATAGAATCTAAGCGGGGCCGACACCCCATTGGGGGCTAAATACGTGTTCATGTTTCTCTACATACCAAAGGTGCTTACATTGTTTTCTCAAACGCCCCAAGCTCAGGAGTAGCGAGTCCTCTGTTGTTCGGTTGGCGTCACTACTTGTTATCCTGCTTACTGCATCATCAGAACGCTCAGAACAGTTGCCCCTGACGTTGCCTCCAGGTGTTGTATGTTGTAGTGCAGGGTTCGGTGGAGTGATGTTAAACCATATTTCCGAAGTCGTGCGATGCCGTGTGCCGATGTTCGTGCTGCAATGTGTGATGGACAATGGCAGCTGGAGAACGTCCAGTTGTGTCCACATTTCCACAAATACAGTGCCTTAGACCTTCGTGTTTAGGTTCAGCTATTGCTCAAGTTTGTTGTGTGTCAAACTTCATTCTCAACCTGCTGACTCAAACTACCTCCATCCCCTTTCCCACCACCTCCAGCTTACTTCTCCGATTTTGGGTGAACATTTTGAAGAACCCACAGTTTGTGTTTGATGTGGAAAAGACTCCACACATGGATGCGTGTCTGAGTGTGCTCGCACAGGCTCTCATCGACGCTTGCTCTACCTCCTGCCTTACTCTCAGCAAGGTGGCGTGTCCTCACATTAACCCTCTCGACACGAGCTCTACAATCTACAACTTTCACCATGCTCTCTCAATGTTCTGGGCATTACTCACATACTTCCAACGTTCAAATATACCCACAATGCTTTGCTCTTTACTGATGAAAATTGTAGGATTAATTATAACCCTTGGTTACGCAATGATTTGAATTACAATCCCACTTTTAGTCTTATAATCACTGTCCATTCCAACCCTTCATGCTTTGTTACACTTTTGCACACCTTCCTTAACTTGCAGCCACTTTACAATCCCAAAGTCAAAAATGTCCAAGTGGTAGATGAGCAATGCTACTGGAATCAAATAATTAATTAATGCTTGCATTTGTATTACTCATGTCGTAGAACATTACAAGGACATACTTTATAAGGAACTTTGACGTAGGAGACCATTTGGCCCATCTATGCTTTAGTTCTTTCAACCTGTTCGTTTATCTACTTCATTTCACTGAGTGGGATGGGGAGCGGAGTGGAGTGGGATGGAGCAGGCACAAGGACATCACGAGGGTGTTATATTTTACTTTATATGGAATGTTTTTTTTTTTTATGGTGGAGAGAGTGGGATGGGGGTGCACATGAACGATGGTGGGTTGGGAGGGTGCTGGGGATGTACAAACGACGACAACACACGCAGTTTTTGATGAGACATTTACAGACATCAAAATCAATACACACACACATACAATCATCCATACGTACCAGGCTACCCAGCAGGGCCTGCCAATGTCGTTCTGTAGCAACACAAATATAAATTGATTTAAATTATTTTCCATAAAATTATGGTGGGTGTTCTTTAGTCGTGTGTTACGTGTACAAGGACCGGCGGTACATTTGGCCATTGTTTATGGTGTGGGCACAATTGGCCAGATGGCCATTATCTGTCCTCGAGTGGAGAGCAATAAAAAAAAAAAAAAAACATCCCGCTCATGTTTGCAGGAAACGAGAAGAAGGCAGACATGCTAACAGCTATTTAGAGTGTTCTTTTTGTTTGTGTTGCGATCAGACAGCGTTGGCAGCTGGGGTGGGTAGAGAGAGAGGAAGGAAAGGCGATTAGTGCACGCTTTCCCCGGGAGCATGTTCACTTGAGACATTCAAACAGTGGGTTCGCTGAGCAGATTACACCCATAAGATAGCGATGGAAGGAAGTGCAGCTTTGAGGAAGTTACATTTTCTAGTTGTGGGATCGCCATGACAATTGTTCCACTGAATCGACAATATTAGCGATTGCAAACGTGTAAGTTAGCTTATCGATTACCTTGCTTGCCCGCTGTCTTTCGAGACATCAACTTCTTTCTTGAGAATAAATAAGTAATGGTGGAGTGGCACAGGATTTTAAAATAGAGAAGAATAAAATAAATAAAGTGATACACAACTGTCATTTTCTCCAATGAAAGTTGAGCCAAGAGAAAAAGAATTACATGACTTACAAATACACGAATTAATCAAGTTTTCACTTTGTTATTGTACACTTTGCTTCAGATGATCATAAGGTGTCAGTCGAAGGAAAGATGCCACGCTACTGATCATCCCTACAATGTTAATCACTTTGTTTATCTCTCCAGGATTCCCCGACCAACAAGTTGCTGTTTGCCCGAGAGATTCCAGAGTTCAAGAAACTAGTCCAAGATTACTATGAGGAAGTCCAGCAACTTCCACCGCTAAGCGAGCAGGAAGTCAACTCTTACATGGCTGAGGATTTTCAGGTAGGCCCAACTATATGGTCGTAGTTGAGAGTGTGTTGGGTAAGAGGGAAACTCTCCATTTCAGAGTTTAATATTCTTTTCCAAAGGAAGGAGGACGTTGCCTCTCAATATTGAGCATTTCCTCCATACAAACATTGCTCTTTTTAAAAGACGGGACGTATTGTAATCGGCTCCGTCTGTCTGTCTGTCTGTCCGTCTGTCCATCACACTATCTCCTCCTAAATGGTTGTGTGTAAATTCACCAAACTTGGTAGTTATGATCACCACATGGCACGAATATACAAGAGCGGTGTCAATTTTGACCCCATCCCCTGGGATGGGGCTAAAAGATCAAATGTCCAAAAATGCAATTGTGGTCACATTTTAAAATATTTTTTTAATGAGACTTTGTATATGTAATCAGCATGGGGGGATGCATGAAATATGTAACGATTGTTTTGGGATTTGACCTCCGGTTCATGTCCCAGGGGGTGAGGACTTGGGATCAACAGGGGTCCAAGCGGATTTTTTTTTTTAAACTCATAATTTGATATCGGGCCAAACCTTGTGCAATTTTTTGCCATCTTTCAACCTTGATTTTGGGAGGAAGCGTGGGGATTTGCGATGACGTGCCATCGACCTCGCTCTCGTTATTTTTTTGCCATTGCGATGTCCGTAAACAAAACGAGCAAGAGTTCCCTTTCTTCCCCTGTGCAGAGATACGGAGAAGTTTTCAATACCAAGTACGCAGCCTCAGAGATCTACAAGTACTTGGTCAGGTATCGACATCAGGTACTGTGAAACCTTGTGCTTTTATTTCCTGATAAATTATTGACCGTGGAGAAATTTTTGAAGAGAGAATATAATGAGGCACAACACTGATGGGTTTCTGCAGGTCATGGAGGCAATGGAATTGAATCAGACTGCTCAGCGCATGCAGCTTCCCAACAAGCTGTCAGCGGTGCTGTCACAAATTGAGGACCCGGTTTATGAGAACTGCAGTGAGGTATAACATCAGTTACATGGCCCAGCTTCCTCGAATTACGTTTGAACATGGTCCGACGGACATAGGTCTACCATTGGAAGACACTCAGGAGAGCACCTAGTTTTGTGGACCTAGTTGATTCGCTGTCTGGCTGTGTTGAAGATGCACATACAACATGGCCATTTGGCAGTTGGAGCAAAGAGGACAGCGATTTGCTCTTGGAAGAGGATTGGGGATTGAACTGCAGCCTTTTTTGCTGTTGTTTTACAAGACGCTCGGAAAGTTCAACTTCGCTGTGTCTCACAGGCACTGGGATTTGCACGAACTTGGATTATCGAAATATTGCAGCATGAGCAAGGGTTGTAACGACCCACAGAGGGCACTCAGATGCCCCAAGGTATTCATACCCAAGTCATGGAGATGGTTGCAGCCCAGATTCTGAGCAGTTGCAGTTGCAGTAAACAGGCTGTTTAACCAAATACTAGTCAAACAGGATGCGTGTCACAATGTTGGTGATAAAATACTAACTTTTTATTTACAATATACCCAAATTGCTCAGAATACCATAAGCCTATCTTTAACTAAACATGCACGCAAAAGCAACAGTTCACAAAATGTGTCGTTTCACAATCTTTGAATTCTGAAACCATGACAACAGTCACAGTGTGTAGGTCCTTTGAGATGATGTTGCATATTGTATCGGCACGTGATGGTCGGCATGATAGTGTTTTGAGCAGTCGAGAGGCATGAGTTGCAATTTACAACGAAGCAGTCGACGATTGACTTGACGGTGCAGTGAACAATGGATGAAATCAAGAAGACGTTGATTGAGGTATGCTAACCACCGTTGGAAGCAAGGAGAAACTGATGTTTCGGGCGTTAACCCTTCGTTGGAGAAAAAAAGGATGCGAGGGAAGCGACTTAACCAGTATCTCCTCTTAGATCTGCTTCCTGTGTCTGCTGACGATGACTCTGTGTCTTAGTCAGCGCACTTTTATGTCCTCTTCCAGGCACGTCTCGCCACTCAAGAACCAATCGCACGGCAGCCCACAGCCTCCAAACCCAATCTTATCGAGGCATGCTCCTTGCCGACCCAACCTTACAGTAATAATCCCCCATGCAATGGTACATTTTTACTACGATTATCAACCTAGTTCACGTGACTAAACTTACATAGTACAAATACTAAATTATTCTATGATGAAACGATGATAATTATGCGTGCACAATAATAACCGTAACAACAATAAATACATCACCAACCATTCCACTCGATTCAAGCAATTAACACCACAACAAAATACACAAATTCTCATTTTCCAAACAATGAAATTAAACTTGTACATTTCCATTGATTATTTAATTGTGTATTTCTCTGCAGGCAGAGGCCTTGCTTCTGTAACTAATGTGATTGTTTGGTTTTTTTTTCAACTAATGTTTGTAAAATTTCTTTTGTTGTAGCTTGAAAATAACGCGCCCGACAATGAGGAAGCTCACAGGAAACGCTACCGTAGTAAAAGGAAGGGGATGGAAGGAAGTTGGGAGTAGTCCCAACTTATAACAGAAGGAAAAGTGCTTGAGTGTACAGATCCTGTGAAGTTAAGGTTCACTGAAGGTTATCGGCTTGATACAGACACTCCCAGCCAGCGGGTACTGTCATTGACTGAAAGCGTTTTGTCTGAGAATGGCTGGGAGCATTGTGTTTTGTTTGTTTGTTTGTTTTAAATAAGCGGAAGTTAAATTTTGTGATTTCCGATTCGGTTCGTTCCCTACACTGTTTTAATGCTGCCTGATTGTGCAGAGTTCCCTTGTTTTATTTCCTCATTTATAATGTGACTACTCAACTCAGGGCTGATCACTGTCCAACGTTGTATGCATTAAAGGGTTTTGCAGATGCTGTTTGATGGATTTCCCAATAAATGTTTGTCTTTTCCATTGCAATGTCAAATGATCACTATTAAGTGTGTTGGATGTAGTAAGTCTGACGTTCACAGCTTCCATGGTGGGCCTACCAACCGGATGACATCATGCCCCTTAAGCAGGAAAGATTGTTCCAAGACAATGAAACGTCATGTAGTTCCCGAACATTCTTCCTCTTAAATAATTCTTCCTTAAACAAGTGCAGTATCGGATTCTCATTCAAAAGGAAACCGCTTAATAAACAAGCCATTTTGATAAAAAGCTTTCCTGTTAATTTAAATGTTCTATAATTGATGCAGATGACTGGGAATTGAACCCATGACCTGAATGATGTGACTTTGTCCATAATAACTAGAGTACATCATTCCACGACAAAGCTTCAATTTCAACCTTTTGTTGTGCATCATTGACAGGCTGGCATGCCTACCTCTGAGCTGTCAAGCATGCCTAACTCCAAGCTGGCTGTCATGCCTACCTCTGAGCTGTCAAGCATGCCTATCTCTAAGCTGGCTGTCATGCCTATCTCTAAGCTGCCTGTCATGCCTATCTCTAAGCTGCCTGGCATGGGTTAATCCCACTATAAACTGCTTTTCTCTTGCGGTCAAAGCTTTGGGATTGAAAACACAGTTTTTCCTTCTTCATATTTAAGCAAATTAAGAGATTTTTTTTTATCGCTTTCCATCGAACACATTTTCAGGAAGTTGTGGGTTTATATCAAAATCTTGTGGGAAGTCTTAATCTTCGCTTTTGTTGGATGTGAGGAATACTGAATGCGAGTTTGCACAACTACAAGGTGCTGGCAGGCTGGCGTCGAGGTATGTGCACTTGCCTCTAAGTTGTGTAGCTTGGATTTGAATCCCAACCCAGCTATAAACTGTCATCCCAGTGTTTCACAGGCAGGGTGGTTCATCAATGTGTGAGCCGTCCCTCAAACGGACGTTAAACTTGGCCTCCTGTCTGCCGGCATTAGTTGATTGACGTTATAAAGCTCCCACGGTGTCCTTCACGAAGAGTAAGGGAGCCATCACTGACACCCTGAACAAATTACAAATTCCTGCCTGAACTATTTGTCGAATGTCAGGCCTGGTCAGCCGGTTTCTGAAAGAGTTGGGCCAAAAAACTACCCACCGCCCACCCCGCAATAACGTGGGAATAATTGTGGCTCTTAAAGAAAGAAGTTACAACTCAAGAAACGTGGGAACTCACTTAAAACCTTTAAACGGTGCTGGACATTATAAGGTTGGGACAAATGGGATACTTAAATCCCATAGTATAACTAGAACGGCACTCGGTAGAGCGCATATCTCTGCCAGGCTGAACAGTTTACGTTTTGTATCCCACTCAAAGGCCGGATCTGGATTCAGACTTGAACCAAAATTTAATCGGCTTCATTGTTCTTGTCGCCTACCCAACTCATCCACCAAGTTTTGTCATAATCCACACATGACTTTTTGAACCATCATGCTATTTATCGTTTTTGGGCCAATTTTTCAAAGGTGAAGAATCACTGTAAAAAAATTTAAAATTCTCATATCTGGATTCAGATCTTCACCAAAATTGAATCAGTTAGACCTGGTCAAATATCCAACCTGTCCACCAAGTTTCATTTGAATCCATCCACAACCTTTTGAGATATCCTGCTCACAAACAGACAGGGGTGGAAACATTGGGTGACTGAGGTAATAATAATCATCATTTGATTGATGGTTTTCAGTCACACAGTGACAGCTCATCTGGATCTACTATTGGCGAAGGTCACTGACACTGACACTGACACAGCTCGTCAGGATCTACGATTGGTGAATGTTCCGGACACTGACCCTGCCACAGCTCATCTGGATCTACGAATGGCGAAGGTCACTGACACTGACCCTGACACAGCTCATCAGGATCTACGATTGGTGAATGTCACTGACCCTGACACAGCTCATCTGATCTACTATTGGCGAAGGTCACTGACACTGACCCTGACACAGCTCATCTGGATCTACTATTGGCGAAGGTCACTGACACTGATCCTGACACAGCTCGTCAGGATCTACGATTGGTGAAGGTCATTGACACTGACCCTGACACAGCTCGACAGGATCTACTATGGCGAAGGTCACTGACACTGACCCTGACACAGCTCGTCAGGTATACGATTGGTGAATGTCACTGACACTAATCCTGACACAGCTCATCTGGATAGACTATTGGCGAACGTCACTGACACTGACCCTGACACAGCTCATCTGGATCTACGATTGGCGAAGGTCACTGACACTGACCCTGACACAGCTCGACCTTACGACTATTGGCGAAGGTCACTCACACTGACCCTGACACAGCTCATCAGGATCTACTATTGCATGGTCACTGACATTGACATGACACAGCTCATCAGGATCTACTATTGCGTAGGTCACTGACAGTGACCCTGACACAGCTCATCAGGATCTACGATTGATGAATGTCACTGACACTGACCCTACACAGCTCGACCTTATCGACTATTGGCGAAGGTCACTGACACTGACCCTGCCACAGCTCATCTGGATCTACGATTGGCAAAGATCACTGACACAGACCCTGACACAGCTCGACTGGATCTACTATTGGTGAGGTCACTGACACTGATCCGACACTGCTCGTCAGGATCTACTATTGGCGAAGGTCACTGACACTGATCCTGACACACCTCATCAGGATCTACTATTGGTGAAGTCACTGACACTGACCCTGACACACCTCATCAGGATCTACTATTGGTGAAGTTCACTGACACTGACTCTGACACAGCTCGACCTTATCTACTATTTGCGAAGGTCACTGACACTGATCCTGACACTGCTCGTCAGGATCTACTATTGGCGAAAGTCACTGACACTGACCCTGACACACCTCATCAGGATCTACTATTGGTGAAGTTCACTGACACTGACCCTGACACAGCTCGACTTATCTACTATTTGCGAAGGTCACTGACACTGACCCTGACACAGCTCGTCAGGTTCTACTATTGGCGAAGGTCACTGACACTGACCCTGACACAGCTCATCAGGATCTACTATTGGCGAAGGTCACTGACACTGACCCTGACACAGCTCGTCAGGATCTATATGGCGAAGGTCACTGACACTGACCCTGACACAGCTCGTCAGGATCTACTATTGCGAAGGTCACTGACACTGACCCTGACACAGCTCGTCAGGATCTACTATTGGCGAAGGTCACTGACACTGACCCTGACACAGCTCGTCAGGATCTACTATTGGCGAAGGTCACCGACACTGACCCTGACACAGCTCGTCAGGATCTACTATTGGTGAAGTCACTGACACTGACCCTGACACAGCTCGTCAGGATCTACTATTGGGAAAGTCACTGACACTGACCCTGACACAGCTCGTCAGGAGTACTATTGGCGAAGGTCACTGACACTGACCCTGACACAGCTCATCAGGATCTACGACTTGGCGAAGGCACCGACACTGACCCTGACACAGCTCGTCAGGATCACTATTGGTGAAGGTCACTGACACTGACCCTGCCACAGCTCATCTGAATCTACATTGGCGAAGGTCACTGACACTGACCCTGACACAGCTCGTCAGGATCTACTATTGGCGAAGGTCACTGACACTGACCCTGACACAGCTCGTCAGGATCTACTATTGGCGAAGGTCACTGACACTGACCCTGACACAGCTCGTCAGGATCTATTTGGCGAAGTCACTGACACTGACCCTGACACACTCATCAGGATCTACTATTGGTGAAGTTCACTGACACTGACCCTGACACAGCTCAACCTTATCTACTATTGCGAAGGTCACTGACACTGACCCTGACACAGCTCGTCAGGTTCTACTATTGGCGAAGGTCACTGACACTGACCCTGACACAGCTCATCAAGATCTACTATTGGCGAAGGTCACTGACACTGACCCTGACACAGCTCGTCAGGATCTACTATTGGCGAAGGTCACGACACTGACCCTGGCACAGCTCGTCAGGATCTACTATTGGCGAAGGTCACTGACACTGACCCTGACAGCTCGTCAGGATCTACTATTGGCGAAGTCACTGACACTGACCCTGACACAGCTCGTCAGGATGTACGATTGGCGAAGGTCACTGACACTGACCCTGACACAGCTCATCAGGATCTACGCTTGGCGAAGGCCACCGACACTGACCCTGACACAGCTCGTCAGGATCTACTATTGGTGAAGGTCACTGACACTGACCCTGCCACAGCTCATCTGGATCTATGATTGGCGAAGGTCACTGAAACTGACCCTGACACAGCTCGACTGGATCTACTATTGGCGAGGTCAACTGACCCTGACACAGCTCGTCAGGATCTACTATTGGTGAAGGTCACTGACACTGACCCTGACACAGCTCATCAGGATCTACTATTGGCATCGGTCACTGACACTGACACTGACACAGCTCATCAGGATCTACTATTTGCGTAGGTCACTGACACTGACCCTGACACAGCTCATCAGGATCTACGATTGATGAATGTCACTGTCACTGACCCTACACAGCTCGACCTTATCGACTATTGGCGAAGGTCACTGACACTGACCCTGCCACAGCTCATCTCTGGATCTACGATTGGCGAAGATCACTGACACGACCTGACACAGCTCGTCAGGATCTACGATTGGTGAAGGTCATTGACACTAACCCTGACACAGCTCATCTGGATAGACTATTGGCGAACGTCACTGACACTGACCCTGAACACAGCTCATCTGGATCTACGATTGGCAAAGGTCACTGATACTGACCCTGACACAGCTCGTCAGGATCTACTATTGGTGAAGGCACTGACACTGACCCTGACACAGCTCATCAGGATCTACTATTGGCATCGTACTGACACTGACACTGACACAGCTCATCAGGATCTACTATTGCGTAGTCACTGACACTGACCTGACAGCTCATCAGGATCTACGATTGATGAATGTCACTGCACTGACCCTACACAGCTCGACCTTTCGACTATTGGCGAAGGTCACTGACACTGACCCTGCCCAGCTCATCTGATCTACGATTGGAAGATCACTGACACTGACCCTGACACAGCTCGACTATCTACTATTGCGAAGGTCACTGACACTGACCCTGACAAGCTCGATTCTACTATTCGAAGGTCACTGACACTGACCTGACACTGCTGTCAGGTTCTACTATTGGCGAAGGTCACTGACACTGACCTGACACAGCTCATCAGGATCTATATTGGCGAAGGTCACTGACACTGACCCTGACACAGCTAACCTTATCTACTATTGGCGAAGGTCACTGACACTGACCCTGACACAGCTCGTCAGGATCTACTATGGCGAAGGTCACTGACACTGACCCTGACACAGCTTCAGGATTACTATTGGCGAAGGTCACTGACACTGACCTGACACAGCTCGTCAGGATTACTATTGGCGAAGGTCACTGACACTGACCCTGACACAGCTCATCAGGATCTACGTTGGCGAAGCCACTGACACTGACCCTGACACAGCTCGTCAGGATCTACTATTGGTGAAGGTCACTGACACTGACCCTGCCACAGCTCATCTGGATCTACATTGGCGAAGGTCACTGACACTGACCCTGACACAGCTCGTCAGGATCTACTATTGGCGAGGTCACTGACACTGACCCTGACACAGCTCGACTGGATCTACTATTGGCGAAGGTCACTGACCCTGACCCTGACACAGCTCGACTTATCTACTATTGGCGAAGGTCACTGACACTGACCCTGACACAGCTCGACTAATCTACTATTGCGAAGGTCACTGACACTGACCTGACACGCTCGTCAGGTTCTACTATTGGCGAAGGTCACTGACACTGACCCTGACACAGCTCATCAGGATCTAGTATTGGCGAAGGTCACTGACACTGACCCTGACACAGCTGCAATATCTACTATTGGCGAAGGCACTCGACACTGACCCTGACACAGCTCGTCAGGATCTACTATTGGGAAGGTCACTGACACTGACCCTGACACAGCTCGTCAGGATCTACTATTGGCGAAGGTCACTGACACTGACCCTGACACAAGCTCGTCAGGATTACTATTGGCGAAGGTCACTGACACTGACCCTGACACAGCTCATCAGGATCTACGTTGGCGAAGGCCACCGACTGACCCTGACACAGCTCGTCAGATCTACTATTGGTGAAGGTCACTGACACTGACCCTGCACAGCTCATCTGGATCTAATTGGCAAGTCACTGACACTGACCTGACACAGCTCGTCAGGATCTACTATTGGCGAAGGTCACTGAACTGACCCTGACACAGCTCGACTGGATCTACTATTGGCGAAGGTCACTGACCTGACACAGCTCGTCAGGATCTACTATTGGCATGGTCACTGACACTGACCTGACACAGCTCATCAGGATCTACTATTGGAGGTCACTGACACTGACCCTGACACAGCTCATCAGGATCTACGATTGAGAAGTCACTGACACTGACCCTGACACAGCTCGACTATCGACTATTGGCGAAGTCACTGACACTGACCCTGCACAGCTCATCTGGATCTACGATTGCGAAGTCACTGACACTGACCTGACACAGCTCGACTGGATCTACTATTGGTGAAGGTCACTGACACTGACCTGAACACTGCTCGTCAGGATCTACTATTGGCGAAGGTCACTGACACTGACCCTGACACACCTCATCAGGATCTACTATTGGGAAGTTCACTGACACTGACCTGACACACCTCATCAGGATCTACTATTGGTGAAGTCACTGACACTGACCTGACACAGCTCGATATCTACTATTGCGAAGGTCACTGACACTGATCTGACAGCTCGTCAGGATCTACTATTGGCGAAGTCACTGACACTGACCCTGACAGCTCATCAGGATCTACTATTGGGAAGGTCACTGACACTGACCCTGACACAGCTCATCAGGATCTACGTTGGCGAAGGCCACGACACTGACCCTGACACAGTCGTCAGGATCTACTATTGGTGAAGGTCACTGCACTGACCCTGCCACAGCTCATCGGATCTACATTGGCGAAGGTCACTGACACTGACCCTGACACAGCTCGTCAGGATCTACTATTGGCGAGGTCACTGAAACTGACCCTGACACAGCTTCATGGATCTACTATTGGCGAAGGTCACTGACCCTGACACAGCTCGTCAGGATCTACTATTGGAGGTCACTGACACTGACCTGACACAGCTCACAGGATCTACTATTGGAGGTCACTGACACTGACCCTGACACAGCTCATCAGGATCTACGATTGAAAGTCACTCGACACTGACCCTGACACAGCTCGCACTATCACTATTGGCGAAGGTCACTGACACTGACCCTGCCACAGCTCATCTGGATCTACATTGGCAAAGATCACTGACACGACCCTGACACAGCTCGCATGGATCTACTATTGGTGAAGGTCACTGACACTGACCTGACACGCTCGTCAGGATCTACTATTGGCGAAGGTCACTGACACTGACCTGACACACCTCTCAGGATCTACTATTGGTGAAGTTCACTGACACTGACCCTGACACACCTCATCAGGATCTACTATTGGGAAGTCACTGACACTGACCCTGACACAGCTCGACTATCTACTATTGCGAAGGTCACTGACACTGACCTGACACGCTCGTCAGGATCTACTATTGGCGAAGTCACTGACACTGACCCTGACACACCTCATCAGATCTACTATTGGGAAGTTCACTGACACTGACCCTGACACAGCTCGACTAATCTACTATTGCGAAGGTCACTGACACTGACCCTGACACAGCTCGTCAGGTTCTACTATTGGGAAGGTCACTGACACTGACCCTGACACAGCTCATCAGGATCTACTATTGGCGAAGGTCACTGACACTGACCCTGACACAGCTCACGTTCTACTATTGGCGAAGGTCACTGACACTGACCCTGACACAGCTCAGTCAGGATCTACTATTGGCGAAGGTCACTGCACTGACCCTGACACAGCTCGTCAGGATCTACTATTGGCGAAAGTCACTGACACTGACCCTGACACAGCTCGTCAGGATTACTATTGGCGAAGGTCACTGACACTGACCTGACACAGCTCATCAGGATCTACTTGGCGAAGGCCACGACACTGACCCTGACACAGCTCGTCAGGATTACTATTGGTGAAGGTCACTGACACTGACCCTGCACAGCTCATCTGGATCTACGATTGGCGAAGGTCACTGACACTGACCCTGACACAGCTCGTCAGGATCTACTATTGGCGAAGGTCACTGAACTGACCCTGACACAGCTCGATGGATCTACGATTGGCGAAGGTCACTGCACTGACCCTGACACAGCTCGTCAGGATCTACTATTGGCGAAGGTCACTGACACTGACCTGACACAGCTCGTCAGGATCTACTATTGGCGAAGGTCACTACACTGACCCTGACACAGCTCATCAGGATCTACTATTGGGAAGGTCACTGACACTGACCCTGCCACGCTCATCGGATCTACGATTGGCGAAGGTCACTGACACTGACCCTGACACAGCTCGTCAGGATCTACTATTGGCGAAGGTCACTGACACTGACCCTGACACAGCTCGACTGGATTACTATTGGCAGCACTGACCCTGACACAGCTCGTCAGGATCTACGATTGGCGAAGGTCACTGACACTGACCTGACACAGTTCGTCAGGATCTACTATTGGCGAAGGTCACTGACACTGACCCTGACACAGCTCGTCAGGATCTACTATTGGCGAAGGTCACTGACACTGACCCTGACACAGCTCGACTGGATCTACTATTGGCGAAGGTCACTGACCCTGACACAGCTCTCAGGATCTACTATTGGCGAAGGTCACTGACACTGATCCTGAACACGCTCGTCAGGATCTACTATTGGCGAAAGGTCACTCACACTGACCCTGACACAGCTCGTCAGGATCTACTATTAGCGAAGGTTACTGATACTGACCCTCACAGCTCGTGAGGATCTACTATTGCGAAGGTCACTGATACTGACCCTGACACAGCTCACAGGATCTACTATGTCGCGAAGGTCACGACGCCACTGGGATCTGTTGTGGTTTCTGAAACATTGCTCCATCACCTTAACACAATTTACGTGATGTCATTGACATGCCATCGCAAACAATAGCTGCAGTGAGTTTCAGCCTCTAATCTTCATGCAGAACTGCAATATATTTGTTGTAAAACATCATGAGATACTGATGAACGACTTTTTTTAATGTATTATTTAGTTTATTCAGTTTTTCCCAAACCTGGTGTTGGCCTAACAGTTAAGGTGGCTGGCTAAAGATCTTATAGGCCAGTCAATTTAAGGTTTGACCAAACCTAAATTTAAATAGAAACATGGTTTGCGCCATCTGACTCAGAAATCTCAACCGAACAACATATTAAAAGTCTAGAAAAGTCAAAATGGTGGAAGGTGCCAAACTTGCATCGATCCAAAATGGCCACCTAGAACAACGATTTTCACCAATATGTACAGCATTTACACCATAACTATTGAATGCAACATTGTATAGTCGCAACTGGTATCAAAATCATCAGACGATCAGGGGCAACAACTTTTGTATTTGACACTTTGACCTCAGTCAAGGTAAAAAAAATCAAATACTGATGCGGGCTGGTGAGACTGGAATTCTCGGAATGCTTGTTCAGCATTTGTGTTAGTTCGGACAAGAGAAGAGGACCAATATAAAATACAAGACATTCCCTTTTTATTACTTCATTTACAAAGCTTGCTTATAGTAATCCAGGGAATACCGGCACAATTTCCACGAAAAACCACAGAAGAATCAACATACATTTCTGTATGATTGATGAGTCGATTAAAATGGCTAGATTTTCCACGATCAACCCAATAGCTATTCGTGGAATGATTCAGCATTTCGTTCTTCCAGCATGTCGTTAACAGACAAAAGGGATGAATTAATGCAACTGATACCCTTGCACTCTCCACAAGCGGCTGAACAGTCCAGTCCGGGTTTCTTGCAGGTGCACCTTCAAGTGTCACAGTCTGTCTTGCAGTTGCACCTGATTACCCTCAGCATATCCTCTAGAGTCAGCGGGAAGTCCGTCGTTCGTGGCTTAAAGCATTTCCTCAGATGACACCACTCCCACTCCTCTGCAACCAAATTGTTAGATTTCTCATCCACTACTGAATTCATAATGTACCCGAGCACTGAGATAGGAGGCAGCCCCTGCTGACGGGGGAAGAGTATGCACCTGTACATCAGTAGAACTTGTTGCTACCTTCTCAGTAAAACATCGGTAGCATAACTTATCCAAGCCCTCACCTGGACGGCCTCCATACAAACGAGCAATGGCCTTCTTCTCAGCGCAGATGATCTTAGATGCGTCACTGCAGGATACTTCAGCTTGTTCTTGGAAATCTGGATCACTGGTTAATTTCTGGACTGCTACGCCATTCCCAATGCCAAACATACATGATGTATCGCATCCAATAATTGCATGTACAAATGGCAACAAGTGGCCCCATTTGTTGACCCAATGTATTTTGTAGCCAATGCGCGTTTCATGTTTGAAGTGACTTTGTGTTCTTGTTTCCTTCAGACCTGAAGAACAGACCAGTTGAGTTGGGATTCGTATGTACACAGAGCAACGCTAAGAGATCCGTATCTGCTCCTGTGAGAGTAGTTGTAGATTTTGCAGCAGAGTCTGCACTGCTGTTTGTGCGATAAGTAAGTCGGCATCACCTTCTGCATGGACTGTCTCTATTCCATTTTCGGCCAACTTCTCACTCAGCATGCGAATTAATTTCTGCTTGTTGCCACAGTTTGCCAGGAAGTGTTCTTTCTTCACTTTTCGTGGAATGCTTCCAACAAAGTTCACTGGGGCTCCAACAGAACAGCACCTTTTGATCTTCGCAGATGTGCAGACTTGTATTTTGTAGTTGGACCTGATTCGTAACCATAAAATATATTTTCAAATGTTGCATCACCTTCCCAGGGAAGGTGTTGTAGAAACAAACCACCATCAAGAAGGAAGCACATTCCTTTTGCTTCTGTTAGTCCCTCGACCCACAGTCGAAATTGAATCTTCAAGTACTGGCTTGTTGGACTCTTGAATAAATCCAGCTGAATCAAATCAGAGATGAAGGATAACCACACAGTTCACATTTGAAGATACCATCGATATTGTCTTTGATCCTAGCTGCGACCGTGGTAAGACGCTGAAAGAGTAGTTTGGGGATCTACCTGGATGGTATCTCCACCGACGTTGACAGAATTCTTATGAGCCATTGTGACCACATGCCTAGTGTTGGCTTAATGGTTCGGGTGGTGGGCTTGGGATCCTCGGGTCCTGAATTCAAATCCTGCTCAGCTGTTGAATTAATCCCAGGTGGAGTTGACTCAGCTGTCATCCTGAGTTTGGCAAAATGAGTACCAGCTTGCTGGGATGATTGAACCATTTGAGTATCCTGTGTCAGAGTGGTGACCCATCCAGGAATGTGCCCAATAACCTAGGAGACTGCTTCGGTAGCACCAATGCTCTGCACAGAGTATGGTCCCAATGGATTTGGATTTTTTGGGATTGTGACCACATGGTTCTTTTTCTTGAACATGTATTCCAGGGCATGCATCCCTTCCATAGTTTTGAGTATATGCTCTCCAAATTCCTTGGCTTTGTCAGTGGTCACGGTTGTATCAGCTGTCACGCCAGTCACAATGTTTCTCAGAGACAACGCAAGAATAGGCATGTTGTCATTGTTGTCCCTTCTCTGTCTAGCCTTTGTTTCATCTTTATGCTGATCGCTCGTCAAGTGGGTTGTTTCTGTAAGGTCCTGCATCGCAATGTGTATATCCGCACTTGCTGGCATGGATAGCAGCCATTGTGTACGTTGCGATTCTGCCATCCCCCAACCTCGTCAGTCCGCCTGTCGTTTCCTTATCTCAGTGACTTATCAAATAATATTCCGCCTTATTTTGTCATTCATATAACATTGAAGGGTCGAATATAGCATTTGGCGGCCATCTTGGATTTATGCAAGTTAAACCACTTTCCACCACCAGCTGTCTTCTCGACTTTTATTATGTTGTTCTGCAGGTGTTGGGGCATTACTTCCAGCCAACAATGTTTCTGTTCTAATTTTTCGAGGTTAGGCTATTTTTGACTTAAGATTGACTGTACTCTTAGGGTTTTGAGTTTGAGCCCGTGTTTTTTTTCCAGTTGAAATTAATACCAGGTGGGGTTGACTCAACCGATCATTCTTCCGAGGTCGGCGAAATGAGTACCAGTGTCCTGGTAATAGAGGGAATTGCATCAGAGGCACAGCAGTGTACCCACAAAATTATGCAACCAGCAGCTACAGGCTGCACATGATAACTAGTTTTGCCCACCAATGAGGTCATGATAATTTACATAACCAACAACAAATGCATTTCTTAGCAGGAGTACATTCCATTAGCAAGCGGATTGCTTACCATTTGCCAAACCAGCATTCTGATGGAACAGAGTGCTCGGCACCATCTAACAACATGGTCTCCATGTAAACAATGCTGTCGTGGGACTCGAGCCAAATGGAGTCCAGGCCGTCATTTTCAGCTTTACTCGATCCTGTTGTGAAAACAATTTCCCCCAAACTAATTTATTGTGTTAGTAGCGGCGAGATAGTACAAGGAAGAGCATATAGAGGGAAAGAAAAATAAAGAAATGGGGAGTCAGAAGGAGGAGCCTCCTGCCAAGCTTATCTTTGGACCCGACCACTGTACATTTTGGGAGGGGTGTGGGGGGGGTGGGGTCGCATGTTTGCAGCTCTTGAAGGATTAAGATGAAAAGTAGAAGTAACAATAAAAGTATGAAATGGACATTTCAATAATATTAGCAGAGTACCCATCATTAGTTAATGCATTACTTATTGAGAAAAGTATATATTCTGTATATTGCAAGACTCTTTTGATGTTTGTGTGGTGTGTTTAAAGGGATCGAATGGGTCTACAGGTCTAAGGTGTCTAAAGGGTGTAAAAATCCAAATGGTGAAATTGGTTGAAGGGGTCCATAAGGGTCTAAAGAGTATGTTCCAATAGTCGTTAGGGTCTGAGGGGTCTTCACAGTGTCAAGGATGTAAATTTTTAAAGGTGTATGAAGGGTCTAAAATGTATATAAGGTCTTTAAGGTCTAAATCAGTGGTTCTAAACTGGGGATAAATTGACTCCTAGGGGGTAAAAATAAAAAAACCCATGGCTATTCCTGAAATATACCAATTCCAAAATAGTGCAATGAACACTCCATTCTGGTGTTACATACTGAAGTCAGATGGCTTTCTCATGGGCTTGTTCTCAACCGCGTGTTCGAGCTCCGAACTTGCTCGATACCATCGATGAAGGTTCATGTTACGTTCATGTCCAATTCATGTTACGAACTCCAGTAACAACTGGAAATAAGTCAGGAGATGGTACCACCACATCTCACAACACTCTACTCACCTCGAAGCTCTAAAAGCAAGAAATTGGTTCTATTCACACATCACTTTTTCCTGCTTTGTAGACAGGGAGTTGTCATCTTGATTTTCATTCATATATTCCCTTGTACATCCTACCAGGATACACGTGTTCACCCAGTAACCACCATCAAACTTATCAAAAGTGTGCCATCCTTTGGATGGACGTTATGCCAGGAGTCTCATGCGCAAGGATTAACTGATGGACGTTAAAGACCCTGCAGTGTTTATCATGAATAGTCGTTGAGTTCTCATCTGCGAGCATTAGTCGGTGGATGCTAAAGATGACACGGTGTCCTTCATGAAGTGTCCACCAGTTATGGCCAGCACCCAGGTGGGCACATTCCAAATACCTGCCCTAATCTATGGAAGGCGTTGCAGCCGGGATTTAAAATGGATTAAATATAAAAAAAATTGTCACTGGTCCACACAAAAATACCCCACAATGACAAAGTGAAAATATGTTTTCAGAAATTTTTCCAAATTAAAAATGAAAAGCTGAAATGTCATGCGTCAATAAGTATTCAACCCCCTGAATCAATACTTTGTGGAAGCGCTTTTGGCAGTGATTTCAGCTTCGAGTCTTCTCGGGTATGTCTATCATCTTTGTACATCTGGATTTGTGGATTTTCTCCCATTCTTCCTCGCAGATTTGCTCAAGCTCTGTCAAGTTGGACAGGGAGCGTCGGTGAACAGCAATCTTCAAGTCTTTCCACAGATTCACAATGGGATTCAAATCTGGGCTTTGGTTGGGACACTCAAGGGCTTTCAGGTTCTTATTCTGAAATCATTTCAGTGTTGCTTTGGCTGAGTGCTTGGGGTCATTGTCCTGTTGGAACGTAAATCTTCCCTGCAGTCCCAGGCCTTTTGCACTCTGAAGCAGGTTCTCCTCAAGGATTTGTCTGTATTTGGCTCCGTTCATTGTTCCCTCTATCCTTGCACGTCTCTGAATACCTGCTGCTCAAAAGCATCTCCATAGCATGATGATGCCACCACCATGCCTCGTGGTAGGGATGGTGTTGGATGGGTGATGAGTTGTGCTCGGTTTCTGCCAGACGTAGCACTTTGCATTCAGGCCAAAGAGTTCAATTTTCATCTCATCAGACCACAGAATCA
>CM068954.1:12978402-12990272 GCA_035128595.1 Eptatretus atami
CGAAACTCTCGTCTGCGTTCGGTGAGGACCCGAAGAGCAAGGATACGGTCGATCGTTGACCTCTTTGGTGGAAAGCCTGACTGCTCTGGATGCTGGTGCTCAATCAAGCAGATGGTGGCGAACCCTATCAAGGGAACATATCTGGCCTAATCCACGAGAACATATCTGGCCCAATACATGTTTGAGATATCGTGCTATTTATCGTTTTTGGCCTTATCGCTCAATGGTGTAGAAACATTTTTAAAATTCTAGTAGTCGGATCCGAATCCGGATCTTCACCAAATTCTAATCAGTTCGTTCTTGTCACACACCAAACTTGCCCACCAAATTTCATCCGGATTCGTCCACAACTTTTTGAGATATCCTGCACACAGACAGACAAACAAACAAAGAAACA
This sequence comes from Eptatretus atami, assembly GCA_035128595.1. Taxonomy (NCBI): domain Eukaryota; kingdom Metazoa; phylum Chordata; class Myxini; order Myxiniformes; family Myxinidae; genus Eptatretus; species Eptatretus atami. The sequence goes on from CM068954.1 coordinate 12,978,800, forward strand.
GCCAGAGAGGGGCGAAAACATAACCACCTTCATCTTCAGTGGCGGAGGTAAAAATACTTTAAAAATTGACGATTTTGTGACCTTGACCTTTTGACCTCAAAGCAATCAGCTGATAGCGTTTTGTTGCTGAACCAATTCAGTGACCCAATATGCAAATTCACAAAATTTCAGGTCAATTTGATGTAAATTGACGCTTTTATGTAATCTTGACCTTTTAACCAAATTGAGTCGTCGTCCTCTTCTAACACACACACACACACACACACACACACACACACACACTTGCCAAACCCCGGTTCCCGGTGCACAGCGGCAGGTGGGCTGTGTGGGGGACGAGCCGACTATGAGGCCACTCGGTAGACACATTCCTCCGCCAGGCTGAGCAGTTTACATTTTGTATCCCACTGATAGATCGGATCTGAATCTGGATCTGGATCTAAACCAAAATCGAATCGGCTTGTTCTTGTCACCTATCTAACTCATCCACATAGTTTTGTCATAACCCGTCCAAATCTTTTTGAGATGTCATGCTAAATATCCTTTTTGGCCTTATCTCTCAATGATGAAAAATCACTTGTGATTCAAAAAAAATTCTTGTATCTGGATCCGGATCTTCAGCAAAATCGAATCGATTCATCCTTGTCACACTCCATACCTGTCGACCAAATTTCGTCTGAATCGGTCTATACTTTTTCGAGATAACCTGCTCACAGACAGACAGACATACAGTGGTGAAAACATAACCTCCGCCCACCATCGGTGGCGGAGGTAATCATGGAAAGTGTTATTTCAGGTTAAAATGAATCAAGACATTGGTTTTATTGAGCCGAGCTAATTTCGAAATAAAATCCATTGGCCAAAATGCATTTCGAGGTAAACATCAAGAATACATTTATATCAATAATCAAATTTTGTTTTTGTTATGGATTGGTACATATGTTGGTAGTCTTAATACCTGTCATTACATTCTCATGGCGAGGCACATGCAAACTGATTTCACCAAACCATGCGGCAAAAGATGGATTCAGCTTCGATCCTTCTCTTGAAAGCACTTTCCGAGGAATATCTGAAATCATTTCCAGTATTGATTACACAGAATGATGGCTTTAAAAGTATGTCTCCAGGGCTTCCAATCCTGTGCATGAGGACTATATCATGTAGGGCTCCACAGTCTTCCACACCTGCAAAGCATCAGACACACATTGAAGTAAACTACATTACTGTGATTCAGAGTGAACATCAGCAAGTAAACTGAACTACAACAAGAAAAAGAGCAATCAGAGATTGCAGATCCTCGCCAGGACTGCTTTTGTGTGGTGTTTGTGTAGTGGTGTGTTACGTAACTAATAAGAAACATAATTAAAACTGCCACTTTATAACTGCTGGCGGTGATGACCGGGTACCAAGATGTCCCGCTTTGATTGGACACCTGACCCTGACCCATGACGTTTGTTTAATCATTATTCATTATTCAATTGAATTCAGAATGGGATTAAAATCAATTCATTTCAAATCAAATGGAAGACCAAATCGGTACAGTCCTGCAATGGAGTAATCAGAAGGAACCCGAACAAGCAAAAAGCAAACATGACGTAATCAGGAGGAACCTGGATAGGATTCACATTTCAGCTGCTACTCCTCTACCCTCAAACCCATCCAGGCACAGCCAAGTGAGCCTTATTTTTAAAAAAATTAAATAAAAAAAACCAACCCGTATCAAAAAATTAAATAATTCTGCCAGGCCATGTGTCCGATCAAGTTGAAATTTTAAACATGTATTCCTCATCACTACGAGATCATAAATGTGAAGTTTCACATTGATTGATTAAACGGTGGCAGAAAAAAAAACATTATTTCGTACTTTTCTTCAATCCAGTATGGCTGCCAAACCATGCGACCCATCAACTATTCCTTAATAAACTTGTACACACAAGGCTTGGGGAAAATTTGTGTTCTTGTGCAAATTGTACAAGTTTCTCCTCGATTTGTTCAACCATTCTGGAGAAGAAGATTTTTATAGGTTTGAGGGTAAATCCAATATGGTTGCCAAACCATGTGACCTATGAGATCATATTTATGAATCTTTTGTTCCTCATGGATAGCTGGTTATATGTGTAAAGTTTCACCTTGATCTGTTCAGTGACTTCAGAGAAGATTTTTGAAGGTTTTTTTTTTTTTTTACAATATGGCTGCCAAATCATGTGACCGATGACATCATCAATTTTTTTTTTCTGTGGACCATTATTATTCTGCGATGACCCTCAAAAAACTTCCTACTGATCAGATATGGCGTTCTCCACATGCAATTATTACGTCATAACGAAAGCACCTATGACGTCATCAAAGCATCGCACTTATTCCCCATGAGGAGTACTGGCCGTGTGCCAAGTTTCAATTTTTTCCTTGATGTGGTTTCAGAGATACAGAGGTCCAAAATGTTTCCGTTTTTCCAACATAGCTGCCACGCCACGTGACCGAGCAAAACACGAAAGTTCTGTGCGGACAAACAAACAAGCAGTCATAGACTGGTACTTACGAAATCGTCAACTTGACCTCTGACCTTGTCTAATAAAAGCTGTCTCTAGAGAAGGTAGCAACGCAAACCAGAAGTTTCTACGATGATTCTGTACCAAACCATCAAAAATCGAATGTGTGACCTTGACCTTTGACCGACTTTGACCAAAATCTAATCAGCACTAGCCATCACCCTCCTGAATCACGTGGTGTAATTTGACATTGGTAGCTTCTTCGGTTCTCGCAGTTATCGTGCCTACAAACAAACACACACACAAACAAACAAACACACAAACAGATGACGGAAGTCATCAATATACTTACGAATCTAAAGCAGTCATAGACTGTACTTACGAAATCGTCAACTTGACCTCTGACCTTGTCTAATAAAAGCTGTCTCGAGAGAAGGTAGCGACGCAAACCAGAATTCTACGATGATTCTGTACCAAACCATCAAAATCGAATGTTTGACCTCACCGTGACCTTGACCTTTGACCGATTTTGACCAAAATCTAATCAGCACTAGCATCACCCTCCTGAATCCGTGGTGTAATTTGACATTGGTAGCTTCTTCCGTTCTCGAGTTATCATGCCTACAAACAAACACACAAACACACACACAACAAACACACAAACAGAGGACGGAAGTCATCAATATACTTACGAAATCTTTAGATTTCGTAAGTAACAAACAGAGGACGGAAGTGATCATAAAGATTTCGTAAGTAACAAATGAAAAATCATTCGGTGAGTGACAACTTGGCGAAACGGAACGGCACTCGGTGGAGAACTTAAGGCACTGTCACACCTTGACGATTAGCCAGCAATGGCAACGTATAAAAATGTATGTAAAACGTTGGCGTACGCTGAAATTTTTGTATGTTTTTTTAAAGTTTTGGTCGTATTCATAACGTGTTGATCCTATGCATAACATATTAGTAACGGGCACAGAACGTTTCGTTGTCTTATAGATAACTTATACCAACGAATGCTTAGCCTGTTGTCGGCGTTCACAACCTATGCCCAACGATAGTTTAACTTAGGCACAGCGCGCTGCACGTATCGCGACGAACTCGTGGCATAGCCTGTTAAAACCTGCCGCACGCCGATTTAAATCATAACCGCCTGATAATTGAAAGTGTCAACCACGCAGTCACACCTTGACGATTTAGCCAGCGTATGCCGACCTATGAAAAATTTGCCGAACCAAGCTGGCACACGTCCAATACGTTATGGGTAAGTTGTGTATACGTTAAGAGCACGCTGAAAAAAGATGAAGTACGCTGTCATATTTGTGTACGTCTCGTACGTCGTGAAATTTCAAGCATGCCGAAAATTTTACGACGTACTCGCCGTATGGCTCACACGTTCCGCTACGCTGGAATAAGTTGTAGGCACGTTATGCGATCGTTGACACACGTCGACACAAGTTCCTTGTAAGTTACTCATAAGTCGAAACACGTCGAGGTAATGTTCAGGCCCCCCTAACAACGGATGCCAACGTTGTCAGACGGAATGAAAACCCGTCATTCTTGTTACAAAAACAGCTAAAATTGATGAAAAGCGGCCTAAATTGAAACCAACACAGTAATTACGGTCGCAATAGCAGATATAATGGAAACCAACACGTTTATTCTACACACAAGAACGGTCAATCCCGAAATAGATTGGTGGGGAACGGAAGCAACATCGGTTATTTCCGTCGCGAAACGTCCGAAGAGAAACAAAAGCGGTTCATTCGGTTACTGTAGTGCGAACAAGATGGCGGATGCAGTAGAACGACCTGTTACGGTATGTAAATTTTAGTGCTTGTGCCTCGAACATAAATGTAATATAGATAATATATAGTGGGTAGTACCTGATGTAGTTTTAACAATTTATTAAACCGAATTTTGTTGTGATGATAATGTTTGGTTTGCCTGTATTCGAGCCCCCGAGTGAAGGATCGCTAGTTGTGTATGCTCAGTTCAACATAGGGATCGTGTATGGGATTTTTTACAGTTTTTACTTCATATTAACTTTGTTATTTTATTGGAATTTACAATTTATTATTACTATCAAATTTTACCTCTTGCAAATATAAACGATCAATCGTCACTGATCGCTGCAGCCGGGGGCACGAATTACACGAAATGTCAGCCACACATTAAGTCAAGAGGGCGCATTTATCGCTGCTTGTATAATATCCCGTACCACAAACGGGTTTTCATTAACAAGACATGATATATTCAAGGCAGACTACGTTAAAGTTAACTTACCATAACTTCAAGAACTTTTCAAGCTGCCATGTTTTCCACGTTATGGTAACCGGAATGAATCGCTTTCGCTTCGGTCTCCGCCGTTTCGCGACGGAAATAACCGATGTTGCTTCCATTCCCACCGTTCTATTTCGGATTGACCGTTCTTGTGTCCGTCACGACCGTTCTTGCGTGTAGAATAAACGTGTTGGTTTCGGTTATATCTGCTATTGCGACCGTAATTACTGTGTTGGTTTCAATTTTGGCCGCTTTTTCATCAATTTTAGCTGTTTTTGTAACAAGAATGACGGGTTTTCATTCCGTCTGACAACGTTGGCGTCCGTTTGTTAGGGGGCCTGATGTTTAGCATACCCGAAACTTATTTTCTCCGTCAAGGCACATTTTCTTTTTTCTCCTTGGCTCCGTGAAGGCACGTGACAAAATATCTGAAGTTGTTGTTGTTGTTGTTGTTTTTTTATTATTATTATTTTTTTTTTTTGTCTATCACGAATTTTAAAATATATTCGGATATTTGCTTTTAAGTTTCGACGTCGACGTGACAATATCCTCAAACAGAAAATATTCACAGAGGAGGAACTAAGAATAAGACATGAGCAAACTGAAGAGGCAATCGGACGTAACGTAACGGCACGTGACGAAATATCGGAAGTTATTGTTGTTGTTGTTTTTTTTTAACGCTACCAATACGCCATTATACGTAGCTGTAAATTAGAAACACGTTCAGAAAGTTCTGTAGTCGTCCGGAAGACGTCATAAAATACGTCTACATATGTCAATATGCGTTGGAGATACGTTACACATAGGTTCAAAGCACTTACTCATAGGTTAGAAATAAGTTTTGGGTACGCTAATCATTACCTCGACGTGTTTCGACTTATGAGTAACTTACAAGTAACGTGTGTCGACGTGTGTCAACGATCGCATAACGTGCCTACAACTTATGGCCAGCGTAGCGGAACGTGTGAGTCATACGCTGGCATACGTCGTAAAATTTCAAGCATGCTAAAATTTGAGGACAACCGCAAAGTACAACGATTTAAGCCAGCGTACTACGACGTATGGCAGTGTTTTTCAGCGTGCTCTTAACGTATACCAACCTTACCCATAACGTATTCGACGTGTGCCAGCGTTTTAGACACATTTTTTCAAAGTCGGCATACGCTGGCTAAAAAATCGTCAAGGTGTGACAGCGCCTTTACCTCCGCCAGGCTGAACAGTTTACATTTTGTATCCCACTGATAGGTCAGATCTGAAGCCGGATCTAAACCAACATTGAATCGGCTTGTTCTTCTCACCTGACCAACTCTTCCACCTCGTTTTGTCATAACTCATTCATAACTTTTTGAGATATCATGCCATCCATAGTTTTTGGCCCCGTCTCTCAATGGTGAAGAATCACTTTTAAAAATTCTACTATCCGGATCCGGATTCGGATCTTCACTAAAATCGAATCAATTAGTCCTCGTCACACACCCAACATGTCCACCAAGTTTCAACCGAATCCGTCCACAACTTTTTGAGATATCGTGCAATATGGTTTTTTGCCCCGTCTCCGAATGGTGAAGAATCATTTAAAAATTAAATAATTCTCAGATCTGGATCCAGATTCGGATCTTCACCAAAGTGAAGCGTTGCTGTCCTTGGCCGGTCACCTACACACACAAAATTTTTCAGAACGATTGCTTGAAAACTTTGGCCAAAAATCGTGTGACAAACGGACAAACAGACCCAAATGCATTGATTGCCCCCTCCTTCGGCGAGGGTAATAGGGGGCTGTCGAAATGACGTATGAATGATGATGAGGCTTTGTGCGCATGCGCTGTGTTTGTGTTTCCACTGACTCGGTTCTACGAGGTGGGGCTCTTTTAACCTGCCGTTGCGGGCACGAAATCTGGAAGTGAAATCGTCTTTTAAACATCATTTTCAGCATTTACACGAAAGAATGGCAATTCCAAAATGGTTATCCATTATTGTTGTGTAAGATAGATGTAAGATAGAGATAGAGATAGAGATACATAGAGATGTATGATATTATGTTTCTTCCCTCCCTCCCCCCGCAGAAGGATGAAACGGGAGTGATGGGGGTAAGTCCTTTATCGTTATGGTTGTCTGGGCATTTTTAGGGGATGGACATATGTTTGAAGGACCAGGAAGGAAGATTATGCTGGTGGGCTGGCAATCTTAAACTGAACTAAGGATACCAGCCTTACTCCATGTGCCAAATGAGACTAAGTGTCCAGGATGGTTGTTTGCTGTGGGGAGCATGCATCATTATCCCACTAACTGGAGGATAAATTTATAAAAAGACCAAGTTTTGGGCTAAGTACCAAGAGGGTGCCAAGACTCCTGTGCAACTGCCTCTGCTTCCATTGACATGGATATGACTGTTTGGCGGGGTAGGCATTGTTCAACTGCAAGTTGTGTGTTTGACGACAGCATTGAAACTCTTGTTGTAGCACAATAAATATATTATGGTAGATGTGCTTTATTACCTGCTCTTCAGACAGGAGTTTTTCCATGGCTTGAATCTCTGGAGCCATGAACCGATCTTTATCCCAGGGCCTGACGATGAATAAATTTGTGTTAGTAAGACATATCTGCACTATTTGCGGTTTGGAAGTGAGGACGATCAAAACTTACTTCGAAAAGGATCGCACGAGGTTGTACACCAGCTCAAGAGGCTCAGTGGTGCGCAATGGCCGTAAGAACTCCAAACCTTGGCAAGCGGTGAGCAGTTCAATAGCAAGTACTGCAACATAATCATGCATGTCTCATGGGCCAGAACTGTTGTGCCTTTGCAAATGACACTGTTATGAACAATAACATTAACATCAAAACTTTTTCATTTACTTCTAGGCACTTATTACAAAACGAAATAAAGTTGACGGGCCAAAACAATTTAATTATTGCCTCCATCACCATATTTTAATGTCAAGTAAGAGATGGAGGATGGCATTCCTTTGTGAAGCTTTTACAAGATGGAGGCTCATGGAAGAACAAGGGTTTATGGAGGGTATATACACAGTATGGGGAAACAACACCAACATGTACAGCAATATTGTTAGGTTAAGCACAGATATGTCGTTATATTCGAAAATCACTTCATTGTTTCCAATACAAACACTTCGTAATCATAATATATCTATAATGCAGCAGATGTATGTACAGTATGTTGTATATGTGGTGGAAATAGTGCCACCTTTGATGGTAGATGGTATTACAAATCATCTTCCTTTCCATCAAATGATGGAACATTCTCAAAATGATGATGTGGAGGATGATGTGTTGTGATCAATAAAATTTCTTTCAAAAATGACAAAAGTTATAAATTGCATTTCCAAGAATGGACCCAAATGGTCCATTCGGACACAAATTGTCCCAAATACAATACTCTCTCCTTCGGCGAAGGTAATAATACATAATAATAATAATAATAATAATAATTAATAAATAGTGGTGAATCGACGAAAATACAAAACTGAACTTTACAGAACAACAAAAAAACAAATAATCTCACGTAACATTTTTAGAACACCTTGAAGACGGAGTTCTTAATAATGCGAGCTAAGACATCTGGTCAAGTCAAGGGTTGGGGAGGATGGACGGGGAGAGGTGGGGAGGGTGGGGTGGAGTGTGAGAGGTGGGGAGTGTGAGAGGTGGGGAGTGTGGGTGAGGTGTGAGAGGTGGTGAGTGTGAGTGGGAGTGAGAGAGGTGGGGATTGTGGGTGGGAGTGTGAGAGGTGGGGAGGGTGAGTGGGAGTGAGAGAGGTGGGGAGGGTGGGTGTGGGAGTGGGAGGTTTGGAGGAGGGTGGAGAGGTGGGGAGGGGTGGGTGGGAGTGTGAGAGGTGGGGAGGTGGGTGGGAGTGTGAGAGGTGGGGGAGGGTGGGTGGGGAGTTGAGAGGTGGGGAGAGGTGGGTGGAGTGTAGAGGTGGGGAGGGTGGTGGGGGTGTGAGAGGTGGGGAGGGGTGGTGGAGTGTGAGAGGTGGGGAGGGTGGGTGGGTGTGAGAGGCAGGGAAGGTGGGTGTGGAGTGGAGGGTGGGGAGTGGTGGGTGGGAGTGTGAGAGGTGGGAGGTGAGAGGTGGTGAGTGGGAGTGAGAGAGAGTGGGGAGGGTGGGCGGGAGTGTGAGAGGCAGGGAAAGTGGGTTGGAGTGGGAGAGTTGGGATAGTGGGTGGGAGAGGTGAGGAGGGTGGTGGGAGTGGGAGAGTTGGGGAGGGTGGACGGAAGAGGTGGAGGGTGGTGGGGGTATGACAGGTGGGGAGGGTGGTTGGGAGTGGGAGAGGTGGGGATTGTGGGTGGGAGTGTGAGAGGTGGGGAGGGTGGGTTGGAGTGTGAGAGGTGGGGAGGGTGGGTGGAGTGTGACAGATGGGGAGTGTGAGTGGGAGTGGGGAGTTGGGGAGGGTGGACGGAAGAGATGGAGAGGGTGGGTGGGAGTATGACAGGTGGGGAGGGTGGTTGGGAGTGAGAGAGGTGAGGAGGGTGGTGGGAGTGGGAGAGTTGGGGAGGGTGGACGGAAGAGGTGGAGAGGGTGGGTGGGAGTGTGACAGGTGGGAGGGGTGGTGGGAGTGGGAGAGGTGGGGATTGTGGGTGGGAGTGTGAGAGGTGGGGAGGGGTGGTTGGAGTGTGAGAGGTGGGGAGGTGGGTGGGAGTGTGACAGATGGGGAGTGTGAGTGGGAGTGGGAGAGTTGGGAGGGTGGACGGAAGAGATGGAGAGGGTGGGTGGAGTATGACAGGTGGGGGAGGGTGGTTGGGAGTGAGAGAGGTGAGGAGGGTGGGTGGGAGTGGAGAGTTGGGGAGGTGGACGGAAGAGGTGGAGAGGGTGGGTGGGAGTGTGACAGGTGGGGAGTGTGAGGGGAGTGGAGAGTTGGGGAGGGTGGACGGAAGAGTGGAGAGGGTGGTGGGAGTATGACAGGTGGGGAGGGTGGTGGGAGTGGGAGAGGTGGGGATTGTGGGTGGAGTGTGAGAGGTGGGGAGGGTGGGTTGGAGTGTGAGAGGTGGGGGGGTGGGTGGGAGTGTGCAATGGGAGTGGGAGTGGAGAGTTGGGGAGGGTGGACGGAAGAGATGGAGAGGTGGGTGGGAGTATGATAGGTGGGAGGTGGGGTTGGAGTGTGAGAGGTGGGGAGGGTGGGTGGGAGTGTGAGAGGTAGGAGAGATGGGTGGGAGTGTGAGAGGTGGGTGAGGGTGGGGTTGGAGTGTGAGAGGTGTGGAGGGTGGGTAGGAGTGGGAGAGGTTGGGAGGGTGGGTTGGAGGAGGTAGATGACTGTTTTGGCAGACTGTGTGGCCGTGGTGGCGAACAGTGATCCTAGTGCGGTGGAAGAGCCCCAATTGTGTGCAGAGTTGCATGATGAATCCAAATGAAGAGGCCCTGAAGACGTTCAAGGCAAACTGACCACTACAGCTCATTGATGAGGGTAAATTGCCTCCACTGCAGCAACAGTAGAAAACCACTACAGTGGGAACAGGTGGAAGGGCCTTGAGTGTGTTGGCAGTGAGTAAACTGTAAAGTCGAATTGGAGAAAAATGAAGAAAGAGGAAATTCCACCCAACGAAAAACCACCACATTGAGCCCTGATCAGGGTTGCAGGACAATATGGAAATGTAAGCCATGACATTCCATACTCTTCCCAAAGAGTGAAGGAAATAAAAAATGAATCGATACGGCTTCATCCTTCTTCGGCAATCTTGTTCATTCCCCCAACAGTGAAGGCCGACGACCGTAATTTATCTTCCTCGCCATATTATTGGGGAGAAAGCACTGGCCAATCCTTTTTATACACAAAGTCGAGGCTCATGGAAGAGCTGGAACACAAAACAGAACAGTGGGGACACAGTGGGAAGTGGGGAGACAACAGACGGACAGCTGGAAATTCAGGACTGGTGAAGGGAAGAATGGTGGACACAAACTCAAGAACATCGAGGAAGGAACTGAAATAACTGGAAGGGAAAACCAAGGCATGAAGGAGCAATGGAACAAAGAAATGGAAAGATGGGTGGAGGGAGAGGGAAGAAACCCCAATAAGCTGTGAAGGAAGGGGAAGGCTTGGGGAGGGTGAAGGAGGGTATAAAATATCATGAGCATGGACATTCATGACCTGAAGAGATGAACGGCCATCTTGAGACCCCTGAGGGAAGAACGAGGATGAAAAGACTGAGGAAGTTGGTTCTGCTGGCAGGAGAAAAGAAGGAGTAAACAAAAAACAGTGAGAGTTTCACCATAAGTGCATTCCTGGAAGAACACTCGGCATCTGTCCCACCCCAAGGGGACAGCACCACTCCATCGAGCTGCTGATGAAGGTAATGTCAGAAGTGTGGATTTTACCAAGATGACTTGAGTACGACGGATGATGCCCAGTCAGCGGCTGGATTTGAAGGTCAACTCTGATATGCGGTTTACCCAAGGGAGATCGTGGATGATGGTGAAGCCCAAAGTTTGAGGGATTGAACTTTTTATTTCAAGAGGCTTGCAAAGGAAGTATCGATAGGAGGGTTCATCAGATGGACATTCCAGAGAGACAGAATCGGAGGGTTGGATTTGCTAGGGTTGAAAGACATTTTCCAAGTGTTAGACAAGCTTCTGAATCTATCAAGATCTGCAGAGAGGGAAGAGGCTGCTGTCCTCCTATTTGAAGGATGAGTGGTGTTATACAGAGGGTGCAGTTGTCAGTGAAAAGACAAGGAGCCCCCCCCCCTGACAATCAGAACAA
>CM068954.1:13016743-13027246 GCA_035128595.1 Eptatretus atami
ACAGCCCTGTCCACACGAATAATTCCCATTAAACAACGGTGGGGAAATCTAACTGAACACGGACTTATCGCTTATCGGCATAACTAACTAAGGACCTATATGGTGTTCTGCGAATTTCCACAGCCGTAACAATATGAAGTTAGCACGAGGGTGGGAAGAGGGATATTGTCAGAGATGACTGGAGGTAAGGGTGATAAAAGGGTAATGTTTAAGATCTAAACATCAAAATAACCAAACAGGCATGCAAGGAAGGAGACGTAATGAGCACATGACTTGAACAAAAGAGCAGACAACAATCAACAGCAACAGACAAACAAACAGCACACTTGGCTCTGAAAATGAATCACTCAGAGCATAGAGAGACAGACAGAGAAAAAAAAAGCATCATCGGCAAGCAAACCAGAGACTGAAATGTTCAAACAGAAACCAGAGAGTATTCAAAAATGGTCTCCAAAAGGAAATGATAATGCACATCGGAGAGAGGAAATGATGGAGTGAAGAAACACTCTTTATGATTTTAATTATCATCACAATTACAGCCAGATTTGTGCAAGGATGATGCATTTAATTTACATCTAATCGAATGATTAATTATCAGACAAAATAGAGATACAAAGACTTTTATCTGAAAATATAAATCAATAATTTCAAAGAACAATAATTCTGAAGTACATAACATCTTAAATCTGCAATCGAAGAATTCCCGGTGACGAGATTGAGAGATCAAAAGATGAAAGAGTTTTATTTTATTCAAAGTATAAATGCACATTTTTATCTTATAATTGTCTCTTTTTGTACGACTTTAACTGTGGTATGACATACACAAACCTTGTTCCACATGCTCAATCACCCGCAACGCTTTTCGAGCTGCCCAGCCCCCCATGGACACGTGATCCTCGGTTCCAGCACTTGTGGGCAGTGAATCCACTGATGCTGGGTGGCAAAGAACCTTGTTTTCTGAAACTGTAAAGGATTGGATGATGAAAGAAAAGTGAAATGGCACGTGATGAAATGATCAAAGGGTCATTAATTGGTTTGTGTGAAATAAACAAAAGGGAAAGCAAATGCTCATTATTGAGGAGTTTGTGTGTTACCTAATTCCAGCAAAAGTACCCCTCCCAAGTGGTGGGAAAAATTTAAAGGTCCATAGAATTGTAAAAAAAATTTTTTTTTATGGGATAATATAGATTTTAAAGTAATAAACAAAGAAGTGAACGTGGCTTTAAATTCATACAGTATATACATATATATTTTTGAGGTGTTTCAGTTGAAAAAGCAAACCTGTCTGGTACCGCTGGTAAAAATTACAGATAAACTGCCATGACGTAATCAAAGGAAAGATTGTCAGCGTGCGATGGATAATGGCCACACAACTTGTTTCAGACTCGTCAGAAATTGAATTAATTTGATAAATAATTTTCTGATCAAGAATCCTCAGGTTACGACGATTGTCAAAATCATTATGTAAAAGGTGCCTTCTGATCGTACATGTATGAACCTGAGGTCGCGATGACGTCATGGGAGGGACAGGGGCCAATCAAACGTTTTTTGGGGGGGGGGGCAATTGAGTGTAAAAGGGCAGCAAATGACATTAAAATCTTCCTTTCAAGATCTTTATTCAAGAAAAGAACAACGATTAAGTGTTCAATGAAGCCATATCTATTCATTAAACCAAACGTCATTTTCTAATTCTGTGGACCTTCAAGTTAATCTTCAAATTTAAATTATTTCATTGACTTTAAAAAGGTTAATTATGTTACACTCTTGGTTTCACTCAGAACCAAAGCTCTGAGTTCCTTATACCGCCCATTGCAAAATGGTGGTGCAATATCGGGTGGTGGAAGTTTGATTCGTAGAAAAAGAGAGCAAAATATCCTGCTTGTGAAATAGAATTTGGCATCAACATTAATCAATGCCTGTTCTCCCGTCATTTAAAAAGTGAATGTTGCGCTTTTCAAACGTAGCACTAGCGTGGGAAGCAGCTGCCGTAAACGGGAGACGGACAAACACACATACAGACACCACGGTTTGCAATATATAATGCATGATTTCCCTTCCAAGGACTTGAACACAGAAAAACCATTCAGCCCATCAAACGTGCACAAAGGTTGCCAACCTGTGACAGTTTATTTTGGATACAGTCAAGGCTCGTGAAAGAGCTAGAACACTAAACGGATCAGGGCGCAGCAGGACGAAAGGAACATTAGAGGAAGGGGTGGGGGGGGGGGGGGTGACACCAACAGCAGAGTTGAAGGACAAAATAGAGGGAGACTTGGACAAATAGTGGTGTGGGGAGGAATGGGGTGGACAGGATGGATACAGAAGGAAACTTCTTCCCCTCTCTCCCCCACTCTCCTCTCTTTACCGCTCCCTCCCCCCACTCTACTCTCCATTCAACTTTTACCCCCCCCCCCTCCCAACCTTTGTTTGTTCAACCTGGTTTTGGTTCCATGATGAATTGGAGTGGTTTATGATGTCTTCCGGGTGAAATGGCGGCTCGGCAGGTACTGATGAAACTTGTGCACTCCCCAGAAGTGGCTGAGAGCCTCCCGTTCGATTTGAGCATATTTCTGTTCCGCTGTTGACAGGGTGTGAGATGCAAACCAGACAGGGCATTCAGAGCCATCGTCCATTTTACATGATAGAACTACTCCAATGCCGTAGGCATTGCATGCTAGGACGAGTTTTGTAGTGAAAGTTTATGTTCGTAGTGAATGAGAACCGTATCCTCTGTGAGTAGGAGATTGACATGATCAAACCACGGACTTCTTATAATAACCTGGACCAGCAATGCCATCTACTCGCAGCAGTGAGAACTGAAGTCAACCGCGAAAGGTCAGCGGCCATGTTGCGTTGCCACTCCTAGTCGCGCGCAATTCAAAAACCTGTGATGCATTAAGAGTTTTAACTATTTTGCCAGTATTTTGAACCGGTAAAGTAAAAATGCCACAGTGCGTGGCGTTCGGATGATCAATAATAGTCTGGGAAGAGCTCCACAGGCACCTTTCATCGGTAAGATGCGATTATTGATGCTTTTTTTTTCTCTTCAATCGTCAATCTATTTTTAGAGTATTATTTTAAGAAGTTACAATTTAAACGCTAAACGCCAGTATAACAATCTAAACTAGAGGGGGAGCACTCGGTAGAGTGCAAAACCTCCGCGCCAATACTGCTAGGTCACTCAGTGAACCTGATATCCTATTCATTCAATTTGATGTCAACAGTGCTCACAGAGTTATAGTTTGCAACTTTCCCTTTATTTTAACTTTACATACTCAATTCATTCGTCATAACTCGATTCCTTGAGACAGAAATTGATTTTACTTGGGTATATCCACCTGAAGTTCAAAATCAGCCGCAATTATAATTTTGGCATGTTTTTTTGTTGGAAATCACTTATAACATGTAGAAATGCAAAAAAAAAATCGAAATTTGTTGAAAAAAAAGTTGCAAAAATTTTTTTTCTCTAATTTTTTTTTTGGGGGGGGGTTGGAAATCACTTAAAACATGTCGAAATGCAACAAAAAATTCAAATCTTTTTTAAAAATGGCCGCCATAGCGGCCATATTGGATTTTGGACCACGTCCAAAATCTAATGGCATGATCCTTGGACATACCTAATCCCCCACCAAGTTTCGTCGAAATCCGTCGAGGAGTTTTCCGTAATACTGTTCACAACAACAAAACAAACAAAAAAAAAACAAACAGAAAGGGGTGAAAACAGTAACCTCCGATCTTCGATGGCGGAGGTTAATGATGGCAAAGTACAGTCGATAATTTGAAAGAAAATGTAAAAAAACGATATTATCCAGGAATACGCCGGAAATGAGTTTTCCAGGCGTCTAGAATTCAATTTTTTTCCGGAGATTCATTCCCCCCATCGACCGCCGTGCTGCGTAAATAGTTGGGCGGGTGCTCACAATATTTGTCCATTTGGGGGCACAGGCCCTCCTATTCCGAGGGTCCTGGCTCCGCGTCCACCTAACCCGATGTTACCCCCAACATCATTTTGCTTCCAGGGTAGCCTTTAAGCTACTCACATAGGGGGTAGCTTTAAGCTACCCACTATGGCCTATAATATATTGATCAATCATGAAAACATTAATGAGACTGGTACTGGTTCAATATGCTTCGACCTACTACAGAAAGCTACCCTCTATAATATACACATATTAATAGAGGCCATAGGTTAGTTCTGTAGATTATGATCATATTTATTAAGGTTGTCCGATGTCGTGTTCAATGTTTTGATGATTGGTCAATATATTATTAATTATATAGGCCATAAGGCCTATTATTATAGAGGGTAGCTGAAAGCTACTGCTTTATGGCCTATAATAATACAAATATTATAGGCCATAGGGGGTTAGCTATACACATTACATTGATTATCATCAACACATTACACTGATTATCATCAGATCATATGACGTATGATATGATAATCATTCATGAGAATTGTGACACCTCGTACTCACTCACCTTATTGATTCGTGCTGCAGAGCTTATATTAGCTTGGTAGTGATAATGGGTGGCGGAGACTGTTGTTAGTGAAATGAAAATCCTGTTATTCTTATTAAGCTGTACAAAAATGTTGTTTCCAGCGAGAAATTCGGCACAGATTAATATATTCAATCTGTGAATTCGGATTGGCAACGCAACATGGCGACTTCAGTCGACCTCTGACTTCAGTCGACAGAGGCCGTTGCTGGTCCAGGTTATTATAAGAAGTCCGTGGATCAAACGCTGCCTGTTCATCGGATCTCCATGCCCAGCGTTCCTCCTTTCTGAGCAGTTGAGTTAATGGGGCCAACTCAGAGTTCAGATTGCTCATGAATCTCCAGTAGTACTGCACCACGCCGATGCATGAGTAAAGCTGGATTTTGTCCTGTGGCGGTGGCATGTGCCGAATCACATTTACCTTCCATGGGGCCTTTCAGCAGTCCGTCTGACATGATGATGTGCCCAAGGTACTCCAAACGTTGTTTGAAGAAAGCACACGTATCCCTATTCAAGCAGAAACCACAAGCCTCCAACTTCGTTCACACTTAGTCAATATTATTGAGGTGTTCCTCAGCTGTTTTACCTGCAATGAATACGTCATCCAGGTAGGAATGTGCAGGAAGACCTCCACAAACCTGATCCATAGCTTTATCACAAATATGTGGTCAAAGCAATCCCAAAAAAGAGTTGGGTGGATCAATAGTGTCCTTGACACGTGTTGATCGTTAATGGTCATGTCTACTGAGTTCCATTTCCAGATGAAAATATGCATCCCGCAGGTCGAATTTCATAAAGAATTTACTCCCTGCCAATTGTGCATATATCTCATTGATTGATTGAAGAGGTACTGCTCGATTATGAAGACCAAGGTTGACTGTAGTCTTGAAGTCCACGCATAATCCAACCTCACCATTTTACTTCAACACAATGTCTGTAGCCCAGTCTGAATATGGCACCCGTTCAATTACTCCACAGGCCTCAAGCCTGTCTTACTCAATGTTCACCTTGTCACGGAGGGCATATGGGACTGGCCTCGGTTTACAAAACTGAGGAGCCATGCCCTCCCTCACGAAGAACTTGTCCTGTATATCCTTGAGTTTACCAAGCTCATTGGAAAACAGGCCTTGATGCTTTTGAAAGATCTGCTCCAACTGACGTGGTGTTTTTTGCACAAGGTGAATGGCTGATCAGTCCAGCTTGATGTGAATCAGCCAGTCACAACTGAGAAGGGATTGTCCACTTCCTGGAACCACATATAACTTGAGACCGGCATATTGGCCCTGATAACTCGCTGATACATCAGCTACTCCAATCGGCTTTATTTTCTCGCTGGTATAGGTGTACGGTGTGAGGTCCAAACTGATGAGCTTCAGATCATTCAGCTTACAAGAGGTCTGTTTGCTTATGATTGAGACTGCAGCACCATTGTCGACTTGGAATGTGATCGGAATATTGTTAACCTCCTCTACATCTACTATTGTTGGTTGAGCTTTTGGAGTTCCAAATGAATAAACACCGAACATTGGTTCAACACCCTGACCAGGGTCGTCATCCATGATGTGTACGGCGGTTGATGCTGCTCGACAGACACATTTTAGATGGCCCACCTTCTGACAATTCAAACACGCACTATCCTTACAAGGACAAGCACGACGGAAGTGTCAAACTCCACACCATCCACAGGCCTGAGAGGGCACCCTGTCACCCGACAGGAAGTGTTGTGATTGTGGCCCGCAGTATTCCCTGTTGTGTTGTTTCTTACCAAAGGTTGTTCATGAAGTCGGAGGTGAAATGGATACCTTGTTTCCCATTTAGATTTCCATGGTCTGACCAGTGATCACCCATACATCTTTGAGGGACTGTTTGACAGCCAACGTGGTTTCAACTGCATTGGCAAATGTAATGTCCTCGAACTTGATGTGAAGTATGGCAGAAACAACCTTCTGATCTTGTAGACGGCAATAAATCTATCCTTGAGCCTGGCTGGATGCTCATCAGGCGTGAATTTATAGGCGACAAATGGATGTTTCAGTCTTGCCACAAAATCAGTTCCGTGTTCTCCTGAGTTCCTCGTCAGATTGTCAAATTTACACATCACTCGCTGCGGAAAGACCCCGGTAACTTTTCGCAAACCCCAGGGCCCGATCCACGGAGCCCGTCCAGTCCCGGGGAGAGGCTATCTGGGACCCCACAAACTTTTCGCAGACCCTGGGACCAGATCTCTCGAGCCCATCTTGTAAACTGGCAATAAATCTTTCCTTGAGCCTGGCTGGGCGCTCATCAGGTGTGAACTTGCAGACGACAGAAAGATGTTTCAGTTTTGCCACAAAATCGGTGATGCGTTCTCCTGAGTTCCTTTTCAGATTAACAAATTCATACATCGCTAGCTGCGGAGATTTTTCAGCCTTGGTATGTTCCTTCAACTTCTGGACGATAAATTGGAAAAACTTCGTCTTTTGGCTTGTTGGGATGGACCAGGTCACATAAAAGCTGATAGTTGTCTGATGACGGTGAAGAAAGAAGAATGGCTTTCCTTGTCATTTTGTTGTCCACCATTTGCAATGAAATAGAACTCCAATTGTTCAGCAAAAAGTTCAAAATCATCACCACTGAATGCAGGAACTTTACCATGGATACTTGCTTTATTGACGGCCATCTTCGTTGCCAATTGTGGTGTTCACCGACAATATATGAACAAGAGACTAGGCCTGAGGAAAAAGAAGAATACCAACACGCACGGGGAAAAGCACCACGTAAAAGCGAGGCAGTGTAAAAACAACGGTTTACAGAAAATGATATGTGCAAAGTCGAAACCACGTAAAGTCCGTAAACCAAACCCGTATAAAACAAGGTTTTACTGTGTCAAACAATATTTGGATTACATTTGGGAAAACAGACAATAGCTACAAGCGAACTGCAACTGATGTATAAATACCTGTTCTGCAGCCAAGTAATTCTGTAATACAGGAGATAGACCGGTCATTTGCAATCACACGTGACACCAAGCTTTGGTGCTCGGCACCTCCAGTGTGACTCCTAAGTGCGCGTTCCCCCATATACCTGGATCCCAATATCGAACGTCTTCTCACCACGGACCCTGCATCTGGCCTTGTGAACGGACACCTTCACGAGCCAATCCAGATAGTCGACGTGCTTCAGCGACGAGGAAGTAAAATGGCAAAGCTTTGACATTCTTCATATTCCATTTTCGTTTATCTTTACAATTGACAGTGTGCAGACAAATGAGCTACTTCCTGCTTAATCAGAAGTTTCCAGTAAACACTTAAATAATGTATGTACGACCTGTTGTCATATAAAACTACTTGGTCACAAGCTCTCCACTTTCCATGTGCGTTGCGATCTCCCTGGCCGCCCTATAAGTTATTCCCGCTTCGCTTTTTCCGCTATCTCTTCACCCACTGGATGCTTTGCCTGTCCATTGGTTGCCACAGCTGTGGGATGGCGATCTGCTCATGGTGGAGCATTTTCGATCAATACATCCATCCTTTGGGACCATACTCTGTACAGTAGTCTCCTTGGCTATTGGGCACAATCCTGGACAGGTCACCACTCCGACACAGGATACTCGAATGGCTCAATCATCCCAGCATGCTGGTACTCATTTTTGCCGACCTCGGAAGGATGATGGGCGGAATCAACCCCACCTGGTATTAATTCAACAGCCGAGTGGGATTTAAACTCTGCACCCGAAGATACCAAGCCCACCACCCTAACCATGAAGCCAACATCAGGCAGGCATAACTTTCAAGAAACGCTTCATCATGTCTGGAAAGTGTTCTGCAAATACTCTGCAAGTACTACAGTCAAGAGGTCCTGTCATTCCATGACTTTGGATATGTGAAAATGGATGTTATGAAGTGCATTGAGCGAGGTGAGTCAGGTCAGGTTAGGTATGGAAGCAGGTGCTGGAGCAGTGCGTCACTGGATCCACTTTCTGCCGGTACTCCACGGGCCTCCGTCTTGCCATCCCCCAGGCAGATGCCTGGCCCATCCATCCCCTTGAGATGCTGATCAACCTGCTGCAAACACGTGGCACGTGGTCGGCCCATTGGCATCCTCCACTCATAAGGCTCTCTTGCTGAGAGAATCTGGTGAGCAGGATCAGCGTCAGGAAAATGAGCCACATGTCCATACAGCCGCAGCTGACGCTCACGGACTATGCAGGTAACAAATCTCATTTGTCTCTCTCAGCAACCGCTCGTTAGACACAAAGTCCGTCCAGCGATAGCCATGGATTCTCCAAAGAGACCTGGTACCAAAGGAATGAAGTCCTCATCTCAGATCCCTGGTCAGAGTCCAAGTCTCACGTCTGTAGAGCAAGACGGAAAGCACCAAGGACTTGAAGACTCAGACTTTCGTCATCTTGCACAGGTACCGGCAGCGCCACACCCCATGATCCAGTGAATCCATGTCTCCCCAGGCCCGACCCAGACATCCATTGACCTCTGGCTCACAGACAGCAGAGACATGAATGTCACTGCCAAGGTAAGTGAATCTTTCTGTGACCTCAACATCATCACCACAAACAGGTACAGACAATATAGCAGCATCCAAGATGTCATTGAAAGCCTGGATCTCAGTTTTGATCCAGGAAACTCGTAATCCCAGTAGCTCCGACTCCTCATTCAGCACCTCGAGGGTCACCAAAAGGATATCTAGAGTCTCTGCAAAGATGATTATCATCTGCAAAATCAAGGTCAGAGATGTTGACGGCACCGCAACTTGATCTCTCCGACATCCTCCCCAGAATCCAGTCCGTGCAAGGGCTGAAAAGTGTGGGGGCCAGTACACACCCCTGACGAACTCCAGTAACAGCTGGAAATAAGTCGGAGATGGTCCACATCTCACAGCACTCTCAGTACCAGAGTATATTTCAGACATCAGATCTATCAGTTTTGGTGGCACCCCACAAAGACCAATAATCCTCCAGGGGGCACCCCGATTCACTGAATCGAACGCTTGGAAGAGATCAACAGAGGCGGCAAGCAGTCCTTGCTGAAACTCTCATCTGCGTTCGGTGAGGACCCGAAGAGCAAGGATACGGTCAACCGTTGACCTCGGTGAAAAGCCTGACTGCTGTGGACGCTGGTGCTCAAGCAGACGGTGGTGAACCCTCTCAAGAATTATCCGAGAAAAGACCTTGCCCGGCACTGAGAGCAGCGTCACCCCTCGGTAGTTGCTGCAGTCTTGGCGATCACTCTTCCCTTTCCAGAGAGGACAACAAGGCCCCTCTTCTAGTCAGTTGGGATGATGCCTGTGTTCCAGGCAGAGCACAGAACTACATGCAACGACACGAGTGCAGCATTTCCACCAGCTTGAGAAGTTCAGCATGGATGCCACAGGATCCCAGGAGCTTTACCCCATTTCAACCGGTTCACCGCAGCCTGTGTTTCCACAAACGAAGATGGATCACAGTTGATTGGAGGGTCAGCAATAGGGATTGTAACACCCCTGACATCCAGCTCGACAGCTGGTGGATCGGCCTGTTACAGCCGCTCAAAGTAACCAGCCTAGCGAGCCTTCACTTCAGACTCCTCTGTCAAGAGCCCACCACCCTCCGCTCTAAATGCAGTACAACGATGGATGGGCTTGGGGGAACACAATGCGTGAATTCCCCTGTAAGCAGGACGAGAATCACTTGATCACAAGTGATGCTCTACCCCCTCACAGATTCCTCACATATAAGCCTCCTTGTCCACTCTTTGCGCATGTACAGTTTTACGCCTCAGCTCCCTGAACAGCTCAGTCTGCCATTAATCCTGGCCCTGCGACTCTGGTCAATGGTATCCAGTGTCCCTTGAGAGACAAAATTCTTTTTCGCCCAATGGTGAGTTCCTAGACATCCACCGGCAACATCAAGGATGGTGGTCTTGAAGGCACTCCACAACTCCTCAGGGTTCCCCAAAGCACCCAGACATCCCAACTCTCCACTCAGCCTGTTCGTAAACTCCTCAGCTACCCTCTCATCCTTGAGCTTGC
>CM068954.1:13065785-13082665 GCA_035128595.1 Eptatretus atami
TTGGAGGTGATGCTTTGGTGTCGGACTATGTCCAAATTGGGATTGGGGGAGTGCTCGTCACACTCCACATGTTTTGATATACAGTCATCCCCCGTTTATCGTGGGGGTTACGTTCCAAACCCCCCCCTTGAGAAGTGAAAATCCGCGCTGAATGGACGCCTCCCCCAAAAATGCCTATTTTTTTTAATAAACACGATTGGGTTTGATTTATATTTAGTGCATAATAAACGCTCGTGTTTATTAACACGATTGGGTTTTATTTATATCGAGGTGATAATTATTAAACGCTGTGGTGTGTAAACACGATGGGTTTGATTTATATCGATGATTATTAAACGCGGGCGTGTGTATGTAACACGATTGGGTTTGATTTATATCGAGTGAATATTAAACGCTGGCGGTGTGTAAACACGATTGGGTTTATTTATATCTGAGTGATATTATTAAACGCTGGTGGTGTATAAACACGATTGGGTTTGATTATATCGAGTGAATATGAAACGCTGGGCGTGTAAACACGATTGGGTTTTATTTATATCGAGTGATTATATATTAAACGCTGGTGGTGTTATAAACACGATTGGGTTTTATTTATATCGAGTGAATATTTAAACGCTGGCGGTGTATAAACACGATTGGGTTTTATTTATATCGATGAATATAAACCTTCCTCTGGCGCTTCGGTCCTTGCCAGAAGCCTTAGAAGTGCAGGGCTTTGGGCGGCATCGTGGGGCTTGGAGAAAAAACGTAGAAATATTCTGAAGTTCACAAGCGAAACTTTGTCTTGTGCGTTGTGTGACTGGTCGAGCGCCACGCATTATAATTTATTGCTTAAATAATTTATATTTTTATAATTATTACCTCGATATACCGGGGAATCCGCAGAAAAAATTAGTTTAGGTTCCAGGGAAAAACGCGATGAACGGGCGCGATAGTGACCGCATATAGCGGGGATATATATACATATAATATATTATATATATATATATATATATATATATATATATATGACCTATTCCATTGACCAATCACAAAGCTGTGTTGTGTGACCTCATGACCATTGACCTGTGGCAAGCTTGTGTTATCAGAGTATGTTAGAGAGGTGCATTGCATTTGTGATATCCTCGTTCCCTGTGTTGGTTACGTCCCACTTTTTCTCTGTCCTCCTCCTGTCATCGGTGCCTTTTTGGTGTATTTGTGTATGAGAGAACCATATGGCTGTGGTAAGGCTACTATCTCCTCTGTCAGAGGTGACCTTGTTTGCCCAGTGTGCCATGCCTGCAGTATTCGCCTCCTGGCATGGTTCGTGGATGCCACCATAATGTTCACATTGGCCCAGCGGGACACGTGCTTATCCCATGCTTGGCGATGGCAGACCTTGACGGGTGATTACACTCGAAGATCTTCTGATGTTATTTGATGTGCTGGCATTGGGTTCTTCCAGTCTCTCCTATGTATTCTGCACTGCAGCCACATGCAATAGTGTATACCACACCTGTGCAGTCATTCTTTTGTATTCTGTCTTTGATGCTGGTCAGTGCTCCTCTCAAGGTGTACAGGTCACTGTCTGTGCTGAATCTTCTGATGCGTTGTGTCTTTAGGTGTTAAATTCCCTTCTGGTTACACATTCATGAAGCTGCTTCACGGTCTAAAAATTTAAGAGCTTCCTCCCTGCTCTAATCCGGCGTTGTACCTTTTGGATAAGCCAGGTCGTTTTTTAACTGGATTTGCTGTGCTCTTTGCTCTATAAGGACTCTGATCCTCAGAGAAAGAGAGCAAGAGATGATATTTGATAACATTAACGGAGGGACGGAACAAGTCACGTAGCAATGATGTGATACAATATTGTCGTGCAACTTTTCCTTAAGTTAGTCCATTGGGAGGCAGCGAAAAATAAACCGCAAAGAAATTAGTAAAGGGCAGTGAGTCAGTCTCTCTCTCTCCTCATCTCTCCCCCTCTCCCCCCTCTCCCCCCTCTCCCCTCTCCTTCCCCCTCCCTCTCTCCTCTCTCTCTTCTCTCTCTCTCTCTCTCTCTCTCTCTCTCTCTCTCTCTCTCTCTCTCTCTCTCTCTCTCTCTCTCTCTCCTCCCCCTCCCCCTCTCTCTTTGAGGTGCTTGCTGTGTCCCGAAATACCCATGTTCACCGGATGGTTTGTTTTTGGTTTTCATTCCCCTCACTTGCATCAAGAATGTGCAGCATTATACCTTTGAGTATGAACGATAACAAGAACATAGAGCCTTAATGTAGCAATTTGCATTTCATGTAGTAATGGGACCTGTCTGTGCAGGTGTGAAAGCAGCTGTATATTGGCACATGCAAAAGCAACGTACAAGTAAATCACCAAAATTCTCAATTTACTTTGGGCTTCATTCGAAACAATTCAACTTCAATACCTCTTTTGCGTGCAACTTCAGTGGCTTCAGACCATGCGCTTCCAGAACCTGCAAACCACTCAAAGTAATAACAGCAATAGTTTAGAGCAAAAGGGGTAATCTTAGATTAAAAGATTATAAAATGAACTGACCTATAATTTTTTTTCATTGTTTAAAGATATGCCAGTTCGTATTGAGACAAAATGCAAATGACACTTCCTATGGTATTTTGTTTCGATGCAAATTTTCAAGGCAGATTACTGTTCTTCCATGGCATCTGCCTATAAGTTTACCATAGTCTTCTTCTTCTTCATATGCAGCACAAGGCTGCAGGGTATCAACATTGTCTGAGGGCACGGCTGTGCTGCTGATGCAATGCCCTCTGCTGGTTAGGGCCGGAATTTGGAATTTATTCCATGGCGCCGACGATAGCGCCAGGATTTATAGCTGGGTCGGGATTAAAACCCAGGCTAGACAGCTTAGAGGTGAGTGTGCCTACCTCTAAATCATCCTGTCAGCCATACCATAGTCTGATGCAGTACTACAGGGTGCCCCACAGAAAACCAGGAAATTTGGTACAGTTTATTTAAAACAAAACAAAAGCAAACTTAGATGTAGTGTAAAACAACGATACACTTTATTTTCAAACAAATACACTCTATTTGATAACTGATGTATTCTGAAATAAAATAAAAAACCGGTTAGAAAATTAATATGTTAGTTTATTGATATGGTAAAATACGGCAAAATAAATCTCAAAATCTCAAATTTCCTGGTTTTCTGTGGGGCACCCTGTATAATACGATACCATGGTACTTATACTACCATTGTATCTTTGACAGTAACATGGTACCACAATGGGTGTGGCAAGTGTATGTATTCCGCAGTACAAAAACTATAATTATGGTACAACGGCAATGTAGTACCACAATTGCATGCCAAAGTACCGCACCATGGTAGTACCACAGTACTGTACCCTTGCAGTACCAAAATAGTATTGGTGTACATATGTTCCAGGGAGAAGGAATTTGACAAAGACAACCCATCTCAGAGAAGGGAAACTTTGAATCAAAAACAAGACGGTGTCTGGACACCATGACACAAAGAAATAAGTTTCACAAAAGGACAAATGAACTATTTTACATCAACGGCCATGGAGAACGTCATGTCACTGAACCCGCAGTCTTAAATAGCAGTTACCTAAGAAAAAGCAACTCAATGGAATATTGTGCCCGTTCTCACAGGGTGCACATCCCACTTTTGGTACACCTGCAGCTAAACTACAAACTACATCGAGGATTGGAAATGCACACACGATCTGCAGTCATGTGATGCCTCTCCACTCTCCCCCTTCAATGGTAATGCACATCTGGCACACGATGTTTGCACAGTCCCAAGTGAATACCACTCAGTCGTCAAAATTATGGACCTGATGCTTACCGTGCCAGGTCTCTGTGGGAGTAGGTGGTGCTTTAATTTTGGAATATCAATCTTCCCTACTATAACAGGTTATTTCGTGGCTGGTAGGGAAACTCTCGGCTCCAGGTAGGGAAAATGTTCTGAAGCACCTATATATGTGGGGCATCTATATATCTCTTACATGAAAAGGATATGCCAATGGGTAAGGATGTCAAGTGCCAGGAGAATATCAAGATCTCAACACAACTGCTGCTTCATCCTTGGTCCAGTGATCACATTGACTTTGCAGGACAATAGTCAGGATAAATGTCCTTGAGTGTAATCTCTGCTCACTCTAAGTGGTTTGAAGTGGCTGTGACTCCAGGAGAAACTTCAGCCTCAACTGTGGAAAAGTTGATTTTTGAAGCTCATGTCTTATTGGAAAAAGCCATGTCAGACAATGGCACAACTTTCATGAAAGGAATTCCAACTGAGGAATTCACAATAAAGAAGTGTCCCATATCACTGTGGTTCCTCATCAGTCAGCATCTGATTGATTAACTGAATGTACTCTCCATCTCTCAAGTGCAGAATGAAACATCTTGATGATGGAGTCACAGGTCTCGGGGTTTTTTTAAAAATATTTTTTTAGGGATATAGAGTCAAGGCTCGTAGAGGAGCTACAACACAGAATGGACGAGACGAAAACAGAACGAAAAGAACGGTAGGAGGAGGGGTGAGGGAATGCAGCAACAGGAGAAGGGACGTGGGGGAGAATAAGAGCAAGGTGAGGACATGGGGTAATTTTGATCGATACAGCTCTCCCCTCTAATCGAGTGCAGCCTGTGGCTGCTGTTGCATCATTGGTTGGGATGCAGCTATGCCGCTGATGCAGTGTCCCCCTTACCAGTACACTGGTGCTCATTTTGCCGACCTCGGAAGGATGACAGGCTGAGTCAACTCCTGGTGTTTTTTTAATTCAGCGGCCAACGGGGCTGAACTCAGGACCTTGGATCCCAAGCCGCCACCCTAACCACAAAGCCAACACCAGGCTATTGATACAGCCACGAACTCTCACGCAGAGTGAGGAAAAAAAAACTGGAAACCAAGAAAGAAGTGGGCTTTGGGAGGTTTAATGCGAGTAGGAAAGATCATGGTTGTTATGTTTTGTTGAATTTTCTTTTTCAGTGCTAAGAAAACATATTAATGTGGAGTGCCACAGTTTGTGAAACCCCATGACTACATGACTGGCAATATGGATATGACATGTTTGAAACATTTTGTTCCCATTGGAATTCCATGTAATACAATTCATCAGCAAATCATACCTGCTTGGCATCTGCCCATCCCGTCTCCTGAGACCACATTTTTCCTTCACCCATCAGGCCCAATGCTATGTGGGCAAGAGGAGCCAGATCTCCACTCGCACCCACAGTTCCCTTCTCTGGCACATATGGCAAGCAGGAAGCTAAGGGCATAAAGAAAAGATTGTCGTTTACAGCTCACATCGCTGCTTTTACATACAATTGCTACTGTAAATGTTTCCTACAATGAACCGATTCTTCTAAAAGAGAGACATCTGCTCAAAGTTCCCTTTTCAATGCTTGTGTTCATACATCCTATATTTTGTATATTTATGGGATTCAAAAATGAATGTTTGAAAAAGTAAGCAGCATATATTTTTTGTTGATGGAATTGTGTTGGTATGTGTACCACCCACTTATATTGGATTCAGAGTAATATCACAAGTTACGTCCACATCATCTTCAAACACCCTTATCTCCAGATTTCCGGCCACATACAAATGCACGGAATTGTTCAGAGTATTATGACAATGCCACGTGACCTCATTTACTGCTCTTTACTGGATCGCAATTGGAATGATCTGGCGTTATATGGCATATGTGGCCAGAAAGGAGATGTTAAATGGATATAGAAATGGGCACAGCGTGCTGGAGCTGGAATAGGCCTGTGGAGGTTTGCGTTTTATGAATGAAAACACCCGAGGTTAAGGCCGAGGCCACACCAACCTATTTCCTTCAATGTGACGCAACTGAAAGTTGTGGGATAATCATAGGAAATCGTGGAATGTTGACACGGCTACGACACACTGGGCCACACCAACAGATGCCAAAGGACTGGCTGTTGTGCGTTCCGCCACGAATACCAGCAAGGCAAGCAATAATTTGTCTCTCTGGCACATCAAAACTACAGTAGTGCGCATCACAAGTACAACGATAAGGGCACTCGGTAGAGCGCATACCTCCGACACGCAATGCCTGATCCACGAGAACATATCGGGCCCATTACATTTTTGAAATATTGTCGCGGGGGTGGCTGGCCCAGGTTAATCCCCCGACCCAATTTATGGTGACGGGCGGTTAACACCGCCAGGTTAACACCCGGACAGTCGAGTGGTTCCTTATTAATAGGAGGTGGACACGTTGATCCTCAGAGATTATAATACGTACGGGAGGGGCAGGGCACAATGGCGGAGGGACGGAGGCACGGGGAGGCACAGCACGGGGGGTTTATATTCGAACCCCACTACAAATACACGGATACAGTTTATTAAAATGAACACATTTAATGAACATAAACAAATATTTACAAAGGACAATAATTCAAAAAGTAGTGATGATAACGAAATAAATCCGACAGTCGAGGAACCTCTTCACATGGACTCAAATACAGACAAAGGGAAAACAAAATAAATAGAAAACCCTTCCTTTCGAGTATTCTTGTTCTTAGCTTGGCCCAGAACTGGTTTTTGTGGAACTTGGAATTGAGGCGCTTCTACCAGCATGTGCAGACGTGTGCAAATAGCGCCGTCACTTCTTTCGTAGCAGGACAAACGTAAGCCAGGCACTCCACGAACAGCACTCAACACCAAGGCTCAAATGTGTAGCTGCTTCGTGCGTCAATCGTCCTCACCGACCCACTATGACATACACGAGGCTCGGGGTCCGTTTTTCACGAATTAACCAAGAGCCAAAGACCAGCGTCTTGCTTCGTGCATGCGCTCACCCTGAACTCCTGCCTCTGACTCTCTTCCGAAATCAATTCTGCCTCGTGCGTTCCTCACACTGACCTCGTGCGTGCGCTCTGCCGATCTCTCGTCCTATTTAGTAGGAAGCCTCCCATGCCCTCTTCTTCTTCTTCAACATCACACCTCACAATCCTCTGCCTCCGGGGCGTGGCCTGCTCGCATGAAACCTGGGAAGGCGGGTCTTCTGCCTGCTCGGCTAACTTCTGACGTCACGCCCATTAATCATCAGCCTCATGAGTGTTACTTCGCCCACCATCACACTTGGAGGCGGGGCTTCTGCCTGCTCGGCATGTTTGCTTGTCGTGGTTTTAGGGACGTGTTTCCCCACCTTTTTTGCTGATCTTGAAATGTAAAAACATCGGGAAAAAAAATCACAGAGGGGTGATTACATACTGGGGAAGCTTATTCTTAAACACTAGTTAATTAACATGACACCACCCCCTCGTGTGGTGACACGTAACATTTAAGCTCACAGGTTCCCTACTTAGTTACATCAAGGTGCCTCCTACACGTCCACGGACCAAGCAACTCTACACAATGCTATATTCCCTATTAAATTCCTCCATCTACCTCCACAACCGTAACAATATCATGCTCTACAGTACTATATCGTTTTTGGCCCTATCTCTCAATGGTGAAGAATAACTTTTTAAAAATTAAATAATTCTCGCATCCAGATCCGGATTCGGATCTTCACCAAAATCGAATCAATTCGTTCTTGTCACACACCCATGTCCACAAAAATTTATCCGGATCCGTCCACAACTTTTGGAGATATCCTGTACACACAAACAAACAAACAGGCAGAAAGGGGTGAAAACCTAACTTCCTCCATCTTCGGTGGTGGAGGTAATAACGGGAGGAAATGAAATGGAAGGAGCGAAATCTCACCAGAATAATTGTATCGCAATTTTAGCGGCTTTGCAATTCAGGCAGAGGCGACGACGTCAAAGTTAAAAGGGGAAGCGGTGGATTAGGTAGTGGATTCTGTGACAGTGGAAGGCCTTCGTTTTAGAAATATGGTTTGATAAGCTTTGGACATGAAATCGTACAAAGCAGGTTTTTCCTGCTATAGATGAATCGGCTCATTCTCACGTTCTTCAGTCCAGAAGTTCATCATTTTATTCAGGAAGAAAGTGTGAGACATTGCTACTCTCCGATTGGCTCAGTCAGAGCACACTCATCCAGTAGCGTGAGGGCATCCGCACCAACAGACGAATCAAACATATTCAATCGGCTGATGGGACACGACGTAACTTGATCGAAGATGACCAGCCATCCACAGCAACTGATTTTCAACGACAAGACCGTCTAGTTGCATCACATTGGAAGAAATCGATTGGTGTGGCCTTGGCCTTATCCTGTTCTTTTATATTGGGTTCAAAACCAAAAGAGTAGTGCCTCAACACTTTAAGCTTTGCAGCGACACTGCTCATACAAGAAAAAGTAACAAGAAAACAACATCGCAAGAAGAGTAAACCAGCCCATACAGACAGAGACCAGGCACCACCATGCAAACGGAGGCCAGATACTCAAAGAGAGAATCTGAGAAAAGAAACGGGACAAATACAGCAATTTATATGGGGCAATCGAAAACCAAAGCTAAGGAGGAGAATCCAAAAACTAAAACTAAAACAAATACAAAATTGGAAATAAGGATGGAGAGGTCATGGCTGCCGAAATCAAACTAAAAATAGAAATGATCGCAAGAAAGATGACGAAGTCAACAAAGGGATAAAACAAAACTGCATCTTTGAAAATACTGTAACCAGAAAATATTATAATCGCGAACTAAAAGCAAAACATGTCAAATCTCCTGGCCGAAAAAGATGAACTTGAAAATTTCTGGAAAATAATCTATGAGGACCTAAAATAACACAAGAAAGAGGCAGGTTGGATCCAAAACTTGGAAGAAAAAGAAAACTTCTTAGGCAAATGCCTCCAGTGATATTAAATGAAGAAAAAATATATTAAAAAAACGAGCAAAAATGCCAAACTTTTTAAAAGCCCAGGCCCAGATGGGATTCCAAACTTCTGGCTGAAGCAACTAGATCGTGGCCCTCAAAGGAGTTCTCTCATCCCCTCTTCCTGTCCAGGCTGGAGTTCCTCAAGGCAGTGTTCTGGGCCTGTGCTTTTCTTTTTTCATCAATGATCTCTCAGACTCTCTGGAAAACCCTCTTTATCTCTTTGCTGATGACTCCACTCTTTGCCATACCATCTGTCATCCCTCAGACTGACAGGGAGCAGCCTGTTTACTCTGTGCAGACCTGGATAAAATCACAAGCTGATCCAACACTTGGAACACGTCTTTGAATCCTGTATAAATCTCACCTTCTCACTGGCTCTCCGAAAGGACCGTCTGGAACCCCCCCCCCCATCCACTTTCTCAGCAATCCCCTTGAAGAAGTCCTTTCATTCAAGCTTTTGAGCTTCAGTATCTGCTATGATCTTTCATGGGAAAGCCACATCTCCAAGGTGGCCTTCAAAGCCAGTTGCCGACTGGGCATCCTACGTCGTTCAAAGTCCTTCCTTGGCACACCTGAGATTCTAACTGAGCTTCTAAAGGCGCTGTCACACCTTGACGATTTAGCCAGCAATGGCAACGTATAAAAATGTATGTAAAACGACGAACAGCAACTTCAACACCAAGACTCAAACAGCCAAATGTGTAGCTGCTTCGTGCGTCAATCGTCCTCACCGACCCACTATGACATACACGAGGCTCGGGGTCCGTTTTCACGATAACCAAGAGCCAAGACCAGCGTCTTGCTTCGTGCATGCGCTCACCCTGAACTCCTGCCTCTGACTCTCTTCCGAAATCAATTCTGCCTCGTGCGTTCTCTCACACTGACCTCGTGCGGCGCTCTGCCGATCTCTCGTCCTATTTAGTAGAAGCCTCCCATGCCCTCTTCTTCTCTTCAACATCACACCTCACAATCCTCTGCTCCGGGGCGTGGCCTGCTCGCATCGAACCTGGAAGGCGGGTCTTCCTCCTGCTCGCTAACTCTGACGTCACGCCCATAATCATCACCCTCATGAGTGTTACTTCGCCACCATCACACTTGGAGGCGGGGCTCTGCCTGCTCGGCATGTTTGCTTGTCGTGTTTTAGGGACGTGTTCTCCCACCTTTTTGCTGATCTTGAAATGTAAAAACATCGGGAAAAAAAATCACAGAGGGTGTACATACTGGGCGAAGCTTATATCTTAAACACTAGTTAATTAACATGACACCACCCCCTCGTGTTGGTGACACGTAAAATTAAGCTCACAGGTCCTACTAGTTACATCAAGGTACCTCCTACACGTCCACGGACCAGCAACTCCTACACAAATGCTATATTCCCTATTAAATTCCCCATCTACTCCACAAACCGTAACAATATCATGCTCTACAACTATATCGTTTTTGGCCCTATCTCTCAATGGTGAAGAATAACTTTTTAAAAATTAAATAATTCTCGCATCCAGATCCGGATTCGGATCTTCACCAAAATCGAATCAATTCGTCTTGTCACACACCCATGTCCACAAAAATTATCCGGATCCGTCCACAACTTTTGGAGATATCCTGTACACACAAACAAACAAACAGCAGAAAGGGGAAAACCTAACTCTCCACTTCGGTGGTGGAGGTAATAACGGAGGAAATGAAATGGAAGGAGCGAAATCTCACCAGAATAATTGTATCGCAATTTTAGCGGCTTTGCAATTCAGGCAGAGGCGACGACGTCAAAGTTAAAAGGGGAAGCGGTGGATAGGTAGTGATTCTGTGCAGTGGAAGGCCTTCTTTAGAAATATGGTTGATATAAGCTTTGGACATGAACACTACAAAGCAGGTTTTTTCCTGCTATAGATGAATCGCTCATTCTCACGTTCTTCAGTCCAGAAGTTCATCATTTTATTCGAGAAGAAAGTGGAGACATTGCTACTCTCCGATTGGCTCAGTCAGAGCACACTCATCCAGTAGCCGTGAGGGCATCGCACCAACAGACGAATCAAACATATTCAATCGGCTGATGGGACACGAACGTAACTTGATCGAGATGACCAGCCATCCACAGCAACTGATTTTCAACGACAAGACCGTCTAGTTGCATCACATTGGAAGAAATCGATTGTGTGGCCTTGCCTTATCCTGTTCTTTTATATGGTTCAAAACCAAAAGAGTAGTGATCAACACTTTAAGCTTGTCACGACACTGCTCATACAAAAAAAGTAACAAGAAAACAACATCGCAAGAAGAGTAAACCAGCCCATACAGACAGAGACCAGGCACCACCATGCAAAACGGAGGCCAGATACTCAAAGAGAGAAACTGAGAAAAGAAACGGGACAATACAGCAATTTATATGGGCAATCGAAAACCAAAAGCTAAAGGGGCTGTCACACCTTGACGATTTAGCGAACGAGCCGTCTTTTACAAATTGCCGAATACGCTGGGGCAACACGTCGAATCTATTGTAAGTTTGTAACGTTAGGAATACCCTGAAAACACTGCATAAGTCGATTGTAACGCGCTTAGTTCTTTATGCTCTGTTGCTCGTTGTTGGTCTCCTTTGTGCTTAAAATTTTACGACGTTACTCGGCGTTGGCTCACAACGTTCCGGCACGTCCGGCCTAAGTATTAGCACGTTATGCGATCGTTGAACCACGTAATTGTATGCTTACCATAAGTCGAAATACGTAGAGGTAACAATTCGCTACACGAAACTCTTATTTCAAACCTATGAGTAACAGTTTTGTAAAGCACGCTACACGAACGTTGTTACACACTATCGGCACACGCATACTTGAAAGTTCCTCATACGTCGAAACACATCAAAGTACTGTTAGGGTACGCGTGACTTATTTCATAACCGATGAATAACGTGCTTTGGGAATATTTACGCTATGCATAACGCTAGAATATCGTGGGCATAGGTGTGGAGCCCTAAAACACGATAAACAAATCGTTCGGTATATACTTATAATAATGAAGTGTTTCGTCTTTGATCTTTTTCTGTGTCATTACTAGTACATTATAGCATTTGTAAAAGTCGTTTTAATACTTAAAAAGTAAAACAAAGAAATATTCATCGTGGAATGAGAAAAAAATTAGCGAAAAGTAATCGAACAATGGTGCAAAGTAGTCTCCTATTCGTGGACGATAAAAGAGGATCCACATCACACACCACCCCCCCATCCACGCTCACCTACTACTACTGACATGACCTACTACTATAACTACCAAATACTACTTAACTACAAACTACTACTACTACACTGGAACATCTAAATAACATACTAACTGACTAACACACTTCACTACTTGTACTCACTGATACTACAACTACTACTACTACACTAACTACACTTGACATAGCATACATACTACTATAACTACTAACTGCATAGACATACCGACTACTACTACTTGAAGTAGACATCTACTACTCCAAGCACTACTACAACTACCTACTACTGTCACCACACCAACTAACTCTAATAGTATTACTACACTGTGATACTACTGCATGACATCTACTCAACAGAGTCGGAACAATGAATGGGTCCTCTCTGTGAAGCCCATTATGTATAATACCAAATCCCTAAATGCTGCCAATACAGCCAGTACACGTAGATTAAGTAGAACACTTTCAGTAAGTTCTGTGGTTGTCCGCGAGACGTCAATTTAATTCATCTACATACGAAAATGTACGTTATACATACGTTAACAATAGGGTTCATAGCAGTTATTCATGGTTAGATGCACGTTTTACTTAGTTCAAAAACATTGCTACACATAGAGTTAAACGCACGTACTCTTACCCCCACTTCATACACGGAGCATTGTCAAAGGCCCAGTTATACATATTCAATGCACGTACTCAACTATCCAAGCCGTTAAACATAGCCTAAGCTACGTTACTCATTTTGTCAAAGACAGTACTCAACGTTGAATAAATTGGGTTCAAGTAGGTTGCCATTACTGACGGTGCTACGACTTATGAAACCCACAAGTAAGTGTGTCGCCGTGTTTTAAACGATCCGAGTAAAGTGCAGAACAATGCCAACGCATGCCGAAACGTGTAGCCTACGTCGAGTACGTCTTAAAATTTCAGCAGCTGAAATTCACGACGTATTGAACGGACCTAGGTAATATGCCAGCGTACTTCAATTGATTTCGAGCATAATCTTAACGTATACTCAACTTTCTATAGCGATTTGACGTGTGCCTAGCGTTTTAAACCCATTTTTCATAGGTCGTCATACGCTGGCTAAATCGTCAAGGTGTGACTGCAATGTTGACAATTCAAAATCTCGCGGGTTTGATTCAATCGGCGTCCGGCAAGTTTCAACAGGTACGCCACGAGTTCGCCGGCGATACGTATAGCGCGCAAAGGTAAGTTAACTATACGCTTTCTTAGGTTTATGAAGCCGATCACAAGTAAGCATTCGTTGTTAAAGTTATGTATAACACAACGAAACGTTCTGTGCCCGTTACTAATATGTTATGCAGACCAACACGTTTTGAATACAGCCAAAACTCAAAAAAAAACATCAAAATTTCAGCGTTACCGTAACGTTTAGATCAATTTTTATTAGTTGCCATTGCTGGTTAAACGTCAAGGTGTGACAGCCCTAAGGAGGAAAATCCAAAAACTAAAACTAAACAAATACAAAATTGGAAATAAGGATGGAGAGGTCATGGCTGCCGAAATCAAACTAAAAAATAGAAATGATCGCAAGAAAGATGACGAAGTCAACAAAGGGATAAAACAAAACTGCATCTTTGAAAATACTGTAACCAGAAAAATTATAATCGCGAACTAAAAGCAAACATGTCAAATTCCTGGCCGAAAAAGATGAACTTGAAAATTTCTGGAAAATAATCTATGAGGACCTAAAATAACACAAGAAAGAGGCAGGTTGGATCCAAAACTTGGAAGAAAAAGAAAACTTCTTAGGCAAATGCTCCAGTGATATTAAATGAAAAAAAATATATTAAAAAAAACGAGCAAAATGCCAAACTTTTTAAAAGCCCAGGCCCAGATGGGATTCCAAACTTCTGGCTGAAGCAACTAGATCGTGGCCCTCAAAGGAGTTCTCTCATCCCCTCTCCTGTCCAGGCTGGAGTTCCTCAAGGCAGTGTTCTGGGCCCTGTGCTTTTCTTTTTTTCATCAATGATCTCTCAGACTCTCTGGAAAACCCTCTTTATCTCTTTGCTGATGACTCCACTCTTGCCATACCATCTGTCATCCCTCAGACTGGAGCAGGAGCAGCCTGTTTACTCTGCTTGCAGACCTGGATAAAATCACAAGCTGATCCAACACTTGGAACACTCTTTGAATCCTGATAATCTCACCTTCTCACTGGCTCTCCGAAAGGACCGTCTGGAACCCCCCCCCCCATCACTTTCTCAGCAATCCCCTGAAGAAGTCCTTTCATTCAAGCTTTTGAGCTTCAGTATCTGCTATGATCTTTCATGGGAAAGCCACATCTCCAAGGTGGCCTTCAAAGCAGTTGCCGACTGGGCATCCTACGTCGTTCAAAGTCCTTCCTTGGCACACCTGAGATTCTAACTGAGCTTCTAAAGGCGCTGTCACACCTTGACGATTTAGCCAGCAATGGCAACGTATAAAAATGTATGTAAAACGTTGGCGTACGCTGAAATTTTGACTTTTTTTTTAATGTTGGTCGTATTCATAACGTGTTGGTCGTATGCATAACATATTAGTAACGGCACAGAACGTTTCGTTGTCTTATAGATAACTTATACCAACGAATGCTTAGCCTGTTGTCGGCGTTCAAAACCTATGCCCAACGATAGTTTAACTTAGGCATAGCGCGCTGCACGTATCGCGACGAACTCGTGGCGTAGCCTGTTAAAAACCTGCCGCACGCCGATTTAAATCATAACCGCCTGAAAATTGGAAGTGTCAACACGCAGTCACACCTTGACGATTTAGCCAGCGTATGCCGACCTATGAAAAATGTGTCTAAAACGCTGGCACACGTCGAATACGGTATGGGTAAGTTGTGTATACG
This sequence comes from Eptatretus atami, assembly GCA_035128595.1. Lineage (NCBI taxonomy): Eukaryota > Metazoa > Chordata > Myxini > Myxiniformes > Myxinidae > Eptatretus > Eptatretus atami. Next base: position 13,080,633 of record CM068954.1, read on the forward strand.
TTAAGAAGCACGCTGAAAAACGATGAAGTACGCTGTCATATTTCGTTGTACGTTTAGTACGTCGTGAAATTTCAAGCATGCTGAAAATTTTACGACGTACTCGCCGTATGGCTCACACGTTCCGCTACGCTGGGAATAAGTTGTAGGCACGATATGCGATCATTGACACACGTCGACACAAGTTCCTTGTAAGTTACTCATAAGTCGAAACACGCGAGGGTAATGTTTAGCATACCCGAAAACTTATTTCTCCGTCAAGGCACATTTTCTTTTTTTCTCCTTGGCTGAGAATGGCAGGTTCCCCAGAGGTCAGTTATTTCGGTAAGTGTGTGTTCCAGGTTAGAATTCCCCACCGATGTATAACGGGCATTGTTCGTGTACCGGGCTGTGAACCTTTGAGTTAGCCGTTATTCTTTTCTGTCTTTTATTTTAAACAAACATCTCCTCACCATCTTCTCCACAACCGCCATCTTCTCCTCACCATCTTCTCCACAACCGCCATCATCTCTCAGCATCTCTCACGCATCATCTCTCAGATCTTCACCACGTCTGCGTGAAGACGGTGATTTCCACCACGTCCGCGTGAAGCCGGTGGTTTCAACACGGCCGCGTTTGCCGGTGATTTCCACCACGTCCGCGTTTTACGGTGATTCCAACAACAGCCGCATTTTACGGTGCTTTCCAACATGGCCGCGTTTGACGGTGGTTTCCAACACGGCCGCGTTTGCCGGTGATTTCCACCACGTCCGCGTTTGACGGTGATTTCCACCACGTCCGCGTTTTATGTGATTTCCAACACGGCCGCGTTTTACGCGTGCTTTCAATGCGCGTTTGACGGTGGTTTCCAACATGGCGCGTTTGACGGTGGTTTCCAACATGGCCGCGTTTGCCGCGTGATTTCCACCACGTCCGCGTTGACGGTGATTTCTCCACGTCCGCGTTTTACGGTGATTCTAACAGGCCGGCGTTTGACGGCAGGAACGGATCAAGAGGCGAACAGGGGCGGAGCCAAGCCGGGGTGAAGGGTCGAAGGTGAGGGAGCGAAAACCCTCCCCTTGGCCATAAGAGGCGCGTTCGCTCGTCAAAAAACAGGTGTGGAGTCCAGTGGAGTTCGGGCTTGAGTTCTGAGTCGAGTTCAGGCTTGGAGGGAGAGTTGGAGACAAGAGCTGTTCGAGTGGAGTCGGTCGAGTTGGTGTGGGGAGCTCGAAGTTGGAGGAGAGCTGTTCTGAGTTCTGAGTTGGTCACAGTCGCAGTCTCTCTGAGACAAGGGGAGTTGAGTGGAGTCGGGCAGAGACACCGAGGGTCGCCGAACCAGGGCCCAGCGAGTCACCACGAGGGTGGCCAGGTAGCCCGCCCGGTCTCTCGGAGCCCCTTCGGTCATCCGCTCCGAGCAACTATAAAGGCTCACGAGCCTTTCTTTCTTTCTGGGTTTTGGATGAAAGTCTGTGGCGCCTTGTCTTCCAAGTAGAATTGACTAAGTGCATGTACATAATAAATAGATATCGCTGTAGGCTTTTAGTCGTGTCTTGTCCCCTATCCCATTCATTGCATTGCTTACGTGTGCAAATAAATGTCCCATTGTTGAATGTCACCTGCTCGTTGTGTCCTTTCTGCCATTAACTGCCATGATGCGTTCGGAATATTAGCTGGCTTTTAACGCGATAAAATAATCAGGTCCGACGGGACTTGGCGATATAAAACCGCTCGGCAATCGCATACGGAACGAGCTGCTTAAGCGGCTCGTTTTCGTGCAGGCCCCGTCGAGGTACAACCTCTCGGTAGTCTGTCCCGCGTGAATAATTAGGTAAATCGACAATGCGCGATCATCGACTCTGTGCGCGAGGCAGAGCATTGACAAGGTTGTGGTGTAATAAAAACCCCGTAGCTGTGTTTTGGCGTTGATCCGGAAGCTACGACTAGATTGCGCGTTCGGTGGGCGCGCGCGCCGCAATTGGGCTAAGGCGGTCGTCCGCACGCCGAACGGGCGGAATCTATAACAATATATATTGTACGTTTATGGGGTGGGGGTTTGA
>CM068954.1:13082690-13093352 GCA_035128595.1 Eptatretus atami
ACGTTGGCGTACGCTGAAATTTTGACGGTTTTATTTTTTTTTTAAGTTTTGGTCGTATTCATAACGTGTTGGTCGTATGCATAACATATTAGTAACGGCACAGAACGTTTCGTTGTCTTATAGATAACTTATACCAACGAATGCTTAGCCTGTTGTCGGCGTTCAAAACCTATGCCCAACGATAGTTTAACTTAGGCATAGCGGCTGCACGTATCGCCGACGAACTCGTGCGTAGCCTGTTAAAAACCTGCCGCACGCCGATTTAAATCATAACCGCCTGAAAATTGGAAGTGTCAACCATGCAGTCACACCTTGACGATTTAGCCAGCGTATGCCGACCTATGAAAAATGTGTCTAAAACGCTGGCACACGTCGAATACGTATGGGTAAGTTGTGTATACGTTAAGAGCACGCTGAAAAACGATGAAGTACGCTGTCATATTTCGTGGTACGTTTAGTACGTCGTGAAATTTCAAGCATGCTGAAAATTTACGACGTACTCGCCGTATGGCTCACACGTTCCGCTACGCTGGGAATAAGTTGTAGGCACGATATGCGATCGTTGACACACGTCGACACAGTTCCTTGTAAGTTACTCATAAGTCGAAACACGTCGAGGAATGTTTAGCATACCGAACTTATTTTCTCCGTCAAGGCACATTTTCTTTTTTTCTCCTTGGCTGGAGAATGGCAGGTTCCCCAGAGGTCAGTTATTTCGGTAAGTGTGTGTTCCAGGTTAGAATTCCCCACCGATGTATAACGGGCATTGTTCGTGTACCGGGCTGTGAACCTTTGAGTTAGCCGTTATTCTTTTCTGTCTTTTATTTTAAACAAACATCTCCTCACCATCTTCTCCACAACCGCCATCTTCTCCTCACCATCTTCTCCACAACCGCCATCATCTCCTCAGCATCTTCACCACGTCTGCGTGAAGACGGTGATTTCCACCACGTCCGCGTGAAGCCGGTGGTTTCCAACACGGCCGCGTTTGCCGGTGATTTCCACCACGTCCGCGTTTTACGGTGATTTCAACACAGCCGCATTTTACGGTGCTTTCCAACACGGCCGCGTTTGACGGTGGTTTCCAACACGGCCGCGTTTGCCGGTGATTTCCACCACGTCCGCGTTTGACGGTGATTTCCACCACGTCCGCGTTTTATGGTGATTTCCAACACGGCCGCGTTTTACGGTGCTTTCCAACATGGCCGCGTTTGACGGTGGTTTCCAACATGGCCACGTTTGCCGGTGATTTCCACCACGTCCGCGTTTGACAGTGATTTCCTCCACGTCCGCGTTTTACGGTGATTTCCAACACGGCCGCGTTTGACGGCAGGAAGGATCAAGAGGCGAACAGGGGCGGAGCCAGCCGGGGTGAAGGGTCGAAGGTGAGGGAGCGAAAACCCTCCCCTTGGGGCCATAAGAGGCCGCGTTCGCTCGTCAAAAACCAGTTGGTGGAGTCCAGTGGAGTTCGGGCTTGAGTTCTGAGTCGAGTTCAGGCTTGGAGGAGAGTTGGAGACAAGAGCTGTCCGAGTGGAGTCGGTCGAGTTGGTGTGGGGAGCTCGAAGTTGGAGGAGAGCTGTTCTGAGTTCTGAGTGGTCACAGTCGCAGTTCATCTCTCTCTTTTTCATCACCATAGAGCAGATAGGAATGTGTGGAGTAGCATGGTCCGTGTGCGAGTAGCCATTTCGATGTATAAGTAGGGAAACGTCAGCTTAAGAATTGTCTTGTTTGCATGTGTGCCCCAAACAGGGTGGTGCGTGGTAATAAGTAGTTAGAGCGTATGGTTAAGGAAATTGTGTGTAAAACCTCAATGTAAACTTGTATCGGGGGATGCTGGGAGACTTGGCACGACAGAGGTGGGGGACGAGCTATGAACGCCTCCTGAGGAGTGGAGAAATGGATTGCCTGGGAGGGGCGGAGTCGTAGATGCCTCCCAAAGGGGCGGAGCGTTGCTGAGGGAGAGAAGAGGGAGGAGCCTAATCGGCAGTTGGGGAGTCTGAGGCGGAGATGACGGGAGGAGGGAGAGTTGGTCGCGAAAGAATGATCGAGAGAGTTGGGAGTGAGAGCATTGGAGACAGCTGAGGAAAACGTCAAGGTCTGGTCTGAGGAGAATGGAGCAGTTGGTCGGTGGAGAACAGAGAACTGAGGAGAACGGAAAACGAGAGATTTGTGCGGAGAATCGTCTCTAAGGAGAGGTCGTCCTGCCTGCCTGCCGTTTCGTCATTCCTGCCTTGTCCCGTGCCTGGAGCCTGCCGTGTGCCATCACCGCCTGTTCAATTTCCCCATCGTCCTTTTCCTCGTCCCTCCTTATCACCTGCTTGTCCCCGTTGCTCCAGAGCTGAGTCCCCCGGTTTTATCCCCTTCCAATCTGTGACTGAGTCTGGAGTGTGGCACCTAGTTGCTTTAGATTTCTTTTACCTATATATATATGTGGTGCCAGAAACAACAAAAAAAAATAAAAAAATTTTCAGATGTTGTCTCCACAAGCCTTAAATTATTCCCACTATATTCAATAACGCGCAAAAAAAATTTAAGTTGATCGGAGGTGATTTAGAGGTCGCTCCATATGACGACTTTTAGTTTCATGAGTTGGTTAATTATTGTATGGTCAGGTACGATTACGGGTACTTTTGGATGTCCGAGTGGAAATGGAGTGCATTTTCGAACTCTATGGGGTCGATTTACTCTAAGAAACGACTGCACCGACATTGAATCACTACCATTTCGAAAAAATGACCTAAACAAGATTTATCATTACTGGAGTTGAGTAACTAATCCTACTCATTTCGATATTTTCTAATCTATAATTAATTTGTTGTCCGTCTAAACAATTCTTAGAGTCAATCGACCCCACTGAGTTCGAAAATGCAGTCCATTTCACCTGGAAGTTCAGAAGTGTACGGATTCGCATCTCACCATAACCCTAATTTTCAATCAATGGAATTACAAACTATTAGAATATTTCGTCTCATTTACCAAATACCACTATCATCTCCGCCTCTATTGCTGTCTCCACCCCACCTGAACTTATTTCTAGCCGCCCACATCCAGTGTTTTAGATTCAATGATTCACGAAAAAAATATGTTAGTTATTTACTTAGTATTATTATATTAAATTAGGTATGGTGAGATGCAATCTGTACACTTCTGAACTTCCTAGGTGAAAATGGAACTGCATTTTCGAAACTCAGTGGGGTCGATTTACTCTAAGAAATGTTTAGACGGACAACAATTAATTATAGATTAGACAAGTCTGAAGACGACGATGGTTCACGAGCGGTATTTGATGATGTAGATTGTTCAGAAGTCAAGGATGAGACAATGTGATAATGTTTGACCAAGTTTAAAAATGATCAACATGATGTGGTACGACTGACAGGTTATTAGCTGCAAAATGTCGAAACCCGGTTTCGTTCAACAACTTTAAAAATTTGACCTTTGCATAACCTTTAAACGGTCCCAAACAATGTTGTGGACATTAAAATAAGGAACAGGTACGTGCTATAGCTTAATGGAGTTAGTTCGTCCGAAGAAGGTCGAAAACCCGGTTCGATTCCCACAACTTTGAAAATTTGACCTTTGTAACTTTAAAGGTCAAAGTCAAGGATTATGACCTTTGGTGCAAAACTTCTCTGGAACATTCTAGGAACGAATAACGTCATATAGGCTATATGGCATTTCACACTCCTCGGATTATTATCCATACTTTGATGAAATCAGCGTAAAAACTAACTTGAAGGGGCGCCACGGGAAAGTGTTCGAGATAGAGAAAAATGGTTTCAAGACTTTAGGTGGGGAATGACCTCAAGATTATGCATAAAAAATATTGTTATCCTAGCTCTCAAAGTTTGGGCGGCGTCGTCTGATTTTTATGTCAAAATTCGAAATTTTCTAAGTTCATGACCTTGTGACCTTGACCTTGGGACGAAATGAAAAATCGAGCTCTGTGGGGCTATGCAGGTACCATTGTCTAACCAAATACCGAAACCCCTTCCAGATTCGACAAACCCCCTAGGAGAAGATGCAAATTGAAATGGCTACCCCCTAAAAACACAATTCGCAATTTTCTAAGTTCGTGACCTTGTGCCTTGACCTTGGGACGAAAATGAAAAATCGAGCTCTGTGGGGCTATGCAGGTGCCATTGGGCTAACCAAATACCCAAACCCCTGCCAGATTCGACAAACCCCTCGGAGAAGAATTTTTTTATGTCAAAATCGCAATTTTCTAAGTTCGTGACCTTGTGACCTTGACCTTGGGACGAAAATGAAAAATCGAGCTCCGTGGGGCTATGCAGGTGCCATTGGCTAACCAAATACCGAAACCCTGTCAGATTCGACAAAACCCCTAGAGAAGATGCAAATTGAAATCGGCTACCCCCTAAAAACACATGTTTTTTGGGCGTGGCTCCGCCCACAAAGGCGGACCACGCCCATTTTCAGGAAAACACAACTAGATCATGATATAAACCTCTCACCAAAATTTCATCAGGATCGGATCAAAACCCACGGAGCTATGCTCGGGACAGACAGACAGACAGACAGACAGACGCACAACAATAACGAATATAGTGGTCACTTATATTTTTCGTAAAAATATTTTTTCGTGAACCAAAAATATCGAAATGAGAAGGATTAGTTACATAACTCCAGTAATGATAAATCTTGTTTTCGGTCATATTTTCGAAATGGTAGTGAATTAAATGTCGGTGCAGTCATTTCTTAGAGTAAATCGACCCCATAGAGTTCGAAAATGCACTCCATTTCCACCTCGGACATCCAGAAGTACCCGTAATCGTACCTGACCATACCCTAATTTATTCAAGTCATGAGACTAAAAGTCGTCGTATGGAGCGACCTCTAAATCACCTCCGATGAAGCTAAAAAAAATTATGCACGTTATTGGATCATATTAGAATAATTTTAAGCTTGTGGAGCAACATTCTATTTTTTTCGACTTTTTTGGACCACCCTAATATATATATATATATATATATATATATATATATATATATATATATATATATATATATATCATGTCACATCTGAGTGCCCATTAATAAGATATTCCTCAGAGCCAAGACCTTTCCTCCCGGAAATTGCCCAATCGGTCTCTCATGGCAATCTGCGTTGTTATTTTTACTTGCAGTAACCGGTCCCCAAGGATCTTTCAAATGAGCCAAAATCGAAAGCAGACGCATATGGGAAGCAAATGGCTCAAACACGTTTTCTTACCCTTTAAAGGGTTTATTTTTGTATCGAAAAGTACAGGGAAGAAGGTAGACGAGGGGCTATCATAAAGTGCACGAACCAAGCGAATCAGAAGATACAAAAAGGGAAATGGGGACACGCAAATTCATATGCAATGTTGAGAAATAAAGTGCAAAACTTATCCACTTTTGGCACCACAGAACACACTTTTACAACAAGATAATAATGCAGGTTGGACTTCCCTTTGTATACGATGCGCAGGGTGGATGCAGGACTCAATGGAGCCAGCTTTGGAAACCAGGTGCGAAACGTCAATAGCCAGTGAGAAAGTGAGTTCAAAGACAAAGAAAGCTAAAACAGAGCATGATGAAGTGCGCCAGCAATGATCAGCCCCTAACCAGCCCTCGTGATCCTCTTTGTCCTTTCCAGGCGAAGCCTCCTGGTCTGCTCTCCGTCTTCTTTCTTCTCCACACACTTCTATTCACTCTGTGCATGTCGAGTTCTCCTGTCTCTCCTCTATCTCTGATGCCCTTCTTCCTCCTCCTCCAAGGGAGGTGGCTCCTTCCCCTATCCAAAAACATGGTCATTCCAGCTTGGGTCAATACCAAACTTCCTCTGGGAAAACCATGATGAATGTCTCTTCACAAAACTCCTCCATCATCGCTTCTCGTCGTCGTCATCGTCATCTTCTTGGGTGGAGTCCTCCTCTGGGCATCCCGGCAACGGGGTGCCCGTAATAAAAATTAACCAATGCCACGTCAGGCTTAACAGCACACTGCGACGACATGGCTGGCACACACTGGCCAAAGATATCATTATGGCCTTAGTCGCGCACATGTGACATGTGCCTCTGTGATGGGAAGTCCTCTCCAAGCCCCACTTACAAAGAGGTGTTTACGTCTACATATTACTCTAGCTATGTTGTCTATAAATTACATACGCTGCCTTATCAGCGTCACAACTGTGTACTATGTGTGAACGTCTTTATAGTTGTTGAGGAACTCTGGGAAGGGTTTGAAAGTGTCGTGCTTACCTTGTGTAGGTCTCCTTGGGTTGCTTTACACAGCTTCTTCAGCTGGAGGAGTGTGGGAGGGGTCAAGTATTTATATAATCCTAGCCACCTGGGTTTAATTGATTAGGTGAGAGCTGATTGGCTATTCCCTCCATTTACAGGTGAGAGATGTGGGTGGGTATATATATATATATATATATATATATATATATATATATATATATATATATTGACACCTTCCATGCTCCTCTCGCCAAAACTTGCATAAAGCAACCAAGAAAGCCTACACAAGGTAAGCGCTAAGTGCCGGTCCAGCAGCTGAGGGGGTATGTAGCATTGGGATTCTCATGTGTGTACTCTTTGTGAATGTATAGCTGTGGAGGAACTCTGGGAAGGGTTTGATACAGCAAAGTGCTTTCCTTGTGTCAGCCTTCTTGGTTGCTTTACGCAGCAGTTTTGGCTCGAGGAGCATGGGAGGTGTCAATTTATTGGCAAAGGTTATACTGGGTGGTTTGCCATTGCCTTCCCAGCAGTAGTTAGGGTTGGAATGTGTAATTTATTCAGGGTGTTGGTGATAGCTCACCGACTCTTCGCGAAGGATGCCATAGGACCTATAATGTTCATCAACTAATGCCGGTAGACGCGACGCCAAGTTTAATGTCCATCCAAAGGGACATCTTGCATGCTTCGCCCTGCCTGTAAGACACCAGGATGACAGTTTATAGCTGGACTGAGATTCAAACTCAGACAAGATGGCTCAGACGCGAGTGTGCATACCTCTCAGCCATCCTGCCAACAGCGCCTGTATGTTTGGCCTTCGCGTTGCTACAGAAATTTTGCCTTCACCCTGCGGTCTGTTTATATCACGTATTACAGCATGTATGGAAATCTATTTAGCATAATACAGAACATTTTGTATCTCTTGTTATCCCATACATTTCTTTTGACTCCACTTAAGTCAAATAATCTTAAACTGAATTCACCATGCAAATATTTTGTTCGACAATTAATGACACGATGTACGAGCATACAATTGCTCATCAGTCATGCCTTGGCTTTATTCCCATTACATGAGCAGTATGTTAAACAAAAGTCGATAGTACGAGAGAATTACAAGATACTTACCATTGAAGGCAGCTATTACTTGAAGTAGTGTCTTCAAAGAAATGCCACTGTAGCCTTTGGCAAGGACGTTTATTCTGAGGGCAAGTATGGCACGAGTACGAACAACTCCAAATGGTGGACCCACACCTGCACGCCATTGGAATAAAATGGGAAGATATATAACAAGGAGGATGGATAAGCAGTGAGAACAGAGGAACAACTCATTTAAAAGTAATACCCTGAGATGGGAAAAAATACAAGGGGCTATCTAAAATTATCTGCAAAATTGTATAATTATTTTTATTTTTTTAACCACCGTACCTATTTTCCTCCCATGTCCTTCGTTTTTCAGCAAGCCCACTAACCTCCTCTAATTCCTTTCCTTTTCTCAATTTACCTTTTTTAATTTACCATCTGGAATGTTGTTGCAAGCTTGTGTCTTGCTATGGTCATTGAGGTCCGATTGATGTTCACAAGGATTAACCGAGCACTATTGCTCCTGCTATTATGATCATCAAGTTATTTAAAGTTCAAACTCACACCATGACCATGCACAGAAGAAAGAATGGAGTCAGAAAGTTTATTTATTTATTTTTAAATCAACTGATTTATTTAAATACTGCACACGTGTTTATGATGACAATTCCAGTGTGATAACATTCACTTGTTCATCCAAACGTCGAAATGTCATTTTTAGGTCATCTCTACCGAGATGACCTAATAAAGCCGGACCAAATGTCCGTACGTCCGTCAACAATTTTTCTTTCCGATCTTGATGAAACTTAGTATGTGGGTAGAGGTCGATGAGTGTTGCACAACGATATAACTTTTGTCTGGGTTCAAGGTCAGGGACGAGGTCACGTAAGTTATAAAAATCTCCATTTTCAAAACCTATCTAGTCTGCCATTCTACAAGATATTCGGCAACTGTTTATTGATTATGATAGTAAAAAATAGTATCTTGTATCTAACCGGACAGATTTTTGAATTTCCTTCCCGTTTGGCCGCCACGTAACCTGGAAGATGGTCAAAAACACCTCCCGGTACAAAGAAAACTTTTTACTTCCAATCTTGATGAAATTTGGTATGTGGGTAGAGGTCGATGAGTGATACCCAACGACATATTTTTTTCCTGGATTCGAGGTCAGGGTCAAGGTCACGAGGTCACGAAAGTTGTGAAAGTCGCCATTTTCAAAACCTATCTAGTCTGTCATTTTAGGAGATATCTGGCAACGGTTCATCGATTATGATAGTAAAAAACATTATAGAGATGACCGTCACCCCCACACGGGGGTAATTTTCAAAGTTGATTTCCAAGCTAGTCTGCTTGACGTGTCGGAATGGGCACGGTCGACGTCATATGACTTCATTGAGACAGGTTTCTTCAAATTGTTTGAATACATCCATCAGTAGAAGAATATCAACCTGAAAATATAGGTTGTGATAATCTCCAAGATTTTATTTTATCCTGAACAGTTTCCACATCTTCGCATGTTCATAATTTAACAAGTGATTTTTCACCATTGAGAGAAAGGGCCAACAATGATATAACACGATGTCTCAAAAAGTTGTGGAAGGATTATGACAATACTAGGTGGATGAGTTTAGTATGTGATGAGAACAAGCTGATTCGATTTTGGTTTAGTTCCAGATCCAGATCCAGCCTATCAATGGAATACAAAACGTAAACTGTTCAGCCTGGCGGAGGTACATGCTCCACTGAGTGCCGTTCTAATTACAAGTATAGATTCCTCTTTCTTGTCAACAACTTTAATTGCTCTTTATTATAGAATCTTGATATGTTGGGAAATGATAGAGTAGTTTTTACTAGACTGTCTAAGGACTTCAATAAGAATTTGAAGCTGTGTATGAATGTTATTTAAACGAATCCCTGTTCAAGCGGGACGTTTTTGGTGAATTATTATTATTATATATATATATATATTGTTGCAGGCCGGCGGGGTCGGGTGAGAAGACCACTAGGTGGGGGAAAGCAACGTTGATTCCCACCAGACTCCCCGGAATTGTAGGCCGTCGCTCACGGATAATTCCGTGACGCGGCGGGTCGCTTAACCGACCATGGATGCTAATAACTCTTCCCGCCTATGGAATCGGGTTACCTAATTAACCACACGGTTTAACCACCGGGGAACCACGCCCTCGGTACACCTTGTCCGAACCGGATCACTCTGGATCGGATACCTTTCCGGATCGGAATTGCAGTCGAGCGACACTCCAAGGACTATCGCTAGAAGAATAAAGACCCAGCTAAACTTAGATCTGAACCATGCTGGACCAATGGGAGAAAAGACAAAGGCGAGCTGGGAATATTCCTAATGAGAATTATTTATTAACAAGTAAGCGAGGAAAAGCATGTGGCACAACAAAGGTTTATTGGGGGTGTAATGCAGGGAAAGATGAGAGAGGTGTGGGGTGCGGCAATTTTTACAAGCAACTTACAAAGCAGACCAGTGCAGACTTGACGCGAGATTAATAAAAGCAACAGTCACAACAATAAAAGGTCTTATACAGGCTTACTTAACGGACAGGCGCAATACTCTCAGACACACACTCAGCCAAAGTAAACCCAATGTGAAAGGGACTTTTGCAGCCAGGGAGGGAGGGAGTTGAGGTTACAGTTTCTCGTACTGAGCGTTTCGGGGGAGGATGCTCTGTGGTGTGCACCCGACAATGGTTGAGTTGTTTGGCCAAACCGTACGTGTGGAGATCGTGTCTGTAGGAGGGGCTCGAGTGGAGAAGAGCGGAGTCCAAAGGGGGGGGGGGGGCGAGAGATGAGCAGCAGGCAAGGACAGGCAAGAGGCCTGTTGTCGAGTCGCAAGGGGCGGTTCGACGTCGTGTCGGTGGAGACAATGGGCAGGAACACTCACTCTCAATGACCGCCTTCTCTCCTTCAATTCTCCTTACTCCTTCAATACTCAAAACTCTCTCAATTTCCTTCAACCAACTTGCATTCTCTTCCCAAACCATCAACTACACGGAGGCCGCGGCTTTTTAGAACCCTTAGGTGGGGAGGAGCCTTGCCGAACCTGACGTCATTGTCGAGCAGAGCATGCCCGATTGGACCAGCCCTTCACGTGTCCGCCTTTCTGGCGGGGTTTGCAGGGCCAGAGGCCGGCCTGGCCCGCCCACGTCTGGCCTTGGGAAGATGATTGGCGGTGCAGCTTATCGCATGTGTCCAGCCGAACGTCGGGATTTTGCCTCTGAAAACGAGTCGCTGGGTAGACTGTGGTACGCTGTGGCCTGCGAAACAAGGGTAGCAAGCGAGATGAAGGCATCGTGGATCGTAAAAGGAGGGAATAAAATAAAAGGGGAAAAATG
>CM068954.1:13099069-13125662 GCA_035128595.1 Eptatretus atami
GCGGTTTGATATCGGAAATCCCCAAAGTTCAAGGGGGTGCTGTGGGTGAACAAAGATATAAATCGAAAATACGGCTTGATCGTTTGTGCACAATGTATTCTAGATGATTAGTGTGAATTTTCATGACCATCTGACCATAACCCTAGGAGGAGTAGCATTTGGCACGAAGGCATGGAAAGAAGAGCATTGAAAATGCTCTGGCCACTTCTTCCACACATTACATCATCCTTCAAACACCTCCTGCCGTCCAATGGTGAGAAACTCAAGCATCTTCTTCTTTTATATTTCATCAATGTCATGAGACATGGTTCTTTAAATGTATATTTTTGGATGGTTTCTGAACATAATAATGTTTTTTTAATAGTTTCACAACTTGTATTTTGTCAGAATTTAATAGTTATTCCAATATGGACAAATTACTTATCTGTTAGGCCTGGTGTTGGCTCAACAGTTAGGTGGCTGGCTTAAGATCTTAAGGTCTTGAATTTAAGCACCTGTTTTTCCGTTGAAGCAACACCAGGTGGGTTAACTCAGCCTGTCATCCTTCTGAGGTCGGCAAAATGAGTACTAGGTTACTGGTAACAGGGGGCACTGCATCAGCGGCACAGCCGTGCCCCTAGAAAATGATTCAGCCAAGCAGCCACAGGCTGCATATGAATAAAGGTTATTTTCAATCTCCCACTCTGATAGAATATTCTAATTTCAATTTAACAAGGGTTGATCAAATATATATTGTAGCGACTCTGTAAAACTGGCATGCCTACGAGGTAATGGCACCCAACATATAGCGATACTGAGGCAGTTATATCGTGAGTATTCGTTTCGTTAGCCCTTTCCATATGTCTAGTCACTGGACTCTAATGGGTAAATGGGACAAGAAGTGTTGCATTGGGCTTTTCGATAGGTCTTCAATCCCCTATTCTTTCATTTATTTTACTTCCTTTTATTTCACACAAAACCACGCAAGCATGCACGTCAGGCCAGTCACGCTATCTGCGGAGCATCGAGAAGCCGCAGCAATCCAGCTCGTTTGCATACACGTGCCATTTCCTGTTCAAATGGAGCACCCTAAACCAACCGACACCTCACCTCAGACCCTCACCACGCTTGTCACAATGCTACAACGCTCACCATTATCACTACAAACGCCTTCCAAAAATCCCCACAACAACCTATACCCAACCTCTTCGCCACAAATGCCACAACCGTGACCAACCACTTCAATCTCCTTACTACAATCACCTCGACTACTCCCACCAACCACAGTTATCTACCTGGACATTCACCACAGTCTCTGAGAATGCCGGGGAAATGAAGGATATTGCAAGCCGTGGTGTTTCGGTGTGGAACTTGAAGTGCAAATATACACGAAGGGTTCGTTCAATGATGTCCGGTTAGCTCTGGTGTTCCGCTAAATAACAATGCTCGAATGGAGTTACGTGTACGTTCAGGGCCGGAGAGCGCTCACAAAACCCTCAGCCAATGTTAATTGCAGAGCTGTGTCGCATGGCCAGGCATGGAGGAAACAGGCCATTTTCGCTCGAGAGCCTGGCTGGGCATGGCTACGGTGCTGGGTGATGGCTACGCGCTAATGAGGGAGCTCGGAAATGCCGACAGGGTCTGTTGATCCGTTTTCCCTCCAACACTCTGGGCTCTATAAAAGAGAGCAAATCGGGATCATTCCCTCTCTTTCTTCCAGCTTCCAAGCCAAATCTCTTCGAAGCCTTTACCGAGCCGAGCGCAACCGAGCTGAGGAGGCAGCACAACTGAGCGGGGCAGAGCGAGCAGTTACCAAGACTTGCCGGGTCATCGGCGCTCAACTTCGGCTGCGTTCCGCAGCCAGTATTCATTACCACTTTCAGATTTTCTCTCACGCATCTTTCTCCATTTGTGCCTCGTCCACTAAAAGAGCATTACCGATTTGCAACTTTCACATCTTCCTCTTGGATCACGCTGCATTACATTTTTGCACCTCCCACTCATGCATCATAAACACCCCTAGTTTTCTTCCCTCCTCCCCCTTTCTAAGCGATTGGGTTGCATATGTCCATCGACCATGCCAGGTACAACGACGTCGCCTACACCTCAACTGCTTCTCTTTCTGGGCTAACTCTAATTTCCTCAGGTGTGTGTGTGTGTGTGTGTGTGTGTGTGTGTGTGTGTGTGTTGGCATCTGTAACGTGTAACAAGTTAAGATTGGAGGCGTTTATCGGGTTAACACTGCACTGTTTCTTTCTTGAATAATTATATTTTCTTTTGCTGCACCCACAAATATCTTGCTTTCCCCCGCTGTACATTTTATGAATAAACCACTTACTGTGCCACATAATATTCCTCGCCTTTCTGTAATAAATTGCTTGTTATCAATGTACTCAGCTCGTTTCATCTTTTCCTTCATTGGTCCAGCATAGTCCACACATGAGCTTAGCCAGGAAGTTCTACCCCAACAATCTGTTTATTAGCCAGTGCACACTTGGCAGCTCCGCTCGGCTGCACCTGATAGGGTAAGTTTAACGCAAGTATGCATCGAGGGTATGTGACCCTAATTGACCAGCCGTCCACTGGTAAGGTAACACGTGAAGTAGTGTAACCCTGCCCAGATTGGCCAAGCCAATCGGCGTTCGTGGTTGCCGAGCAACCTGCCGGTGCGCGGAGTTATCTGTGCCTGGCAGCTTCAGGGCCGGTCAGTCGAGAGGGACCCGAGCGCTTCTCCTCGTGGCGAGCCTCGAAGCTCAAGTCCACAACAATATACATTGTGGTCCGGCACTAATTGAACTGCTGCAGTATTTTACTCTATATTGATTTTGAAAGTCAATTTGTACGTTCCCAACAACTGCGAAGGAAAATATGAAAGCACAGAATTTTAACCATTACAAATGGATATTTTTTATACCTCCAGGTATCATGAAAAAAATTACCAATTTTAAAGGCTGATTTGAAAGGGAAATATGGCCGAGGCTTGATAAGCTCAATGCTCTTTCCCTATTCCTTCATTCATTTGCATTATTCAAACTTTTCATAACATAAACGGCAACTGGAAAGGCAAATGAAAGGAAGGATTGAAGAGTTATTGATGTATGAAATAAAAACAAAAAAGTCGAGATCATATAGACACTCACCTGATGCATGAGAGCGGATGAGGTTCTCTTGCAGCAATCTACAAAAAGGAATTGGTGATGGTTATCATGAGGGCAACATGTTATAAGCAATCTCAGACAGTAATTGCCACAGGTGAAAGAAGATGAATTACTTGTCACACCTGTGGGACATTCGATGTACATCATTTTAAGTACAGTATTGCTGACAGAAAAATAATAAGAATTAAGTGCCAACGCTCTGATAATGCTGCAAAAAAATCGTTTCTCCTTGTATCACATTTCATAATAATCATCATCATCTTATTATCTCTAATAAATTCTGCCAAAAAGGGCTCTCTTTTATTACTCCCTACTGCTACTCATCCCTTCACCACCGAGCTCTTTGTCCTCCTCCCCATCCGACCCTCTCCCTGAGCTCGTCTACAATCTGTCATCAGCTGTCATCAACTCTCACTACCTTCACCCCTGCTCCCTCACACTACCCTCCCTCTCCTCTCCCCTGCACCCAAAGCCTCCTGCCCTCCCTCTTCCTTAAAACTGAGGACCTCAAACATCCGGGGCCTTCGCTCTAACCTGACTGATCTCTCCATATAGGTTGCCACTGACAAAACAGACAAAATCTGCTCAACAGAAACTTTCCTCCTTCAAGACATTTCTGACTCCTTAGTTTCTCTCCCTGGTTACTCCCTCCTCCAGTATGACAGACCTGAGCCTCGTCCTGGCAGCGGAGTTGCTCTTTTTATCAGAAACTCTATTCCTCACTCTCCATACACTGCCCTGACTCCTCCACACCCCCAAAATACCTCTGGCTACGGCTTCCCTTCCACTTCTGCCTCTTGTTTTATATGCGTTGTACCGTCCACCAAACAACGATGACTCCATTTACATTTTGCTCGCAGAAAACATGGACCAACTTCTATCCACTCATCCAAACTCACTCTTCCTCTTATGCAGTGACTTCAATTGCCATGCCAGCTAGCTGCGTGTGGGTACCTCCCTCACCTGCCATGGCACTTCAGCAAAGGACTTCTGCAACTCATTGGGGCTGACACAATCTG
Organism: Eptatretus atami; assembly: GCA_035128595.1. Taxonomy (NCBI): domain Eukaryota; kingdom Metazoa; phylum Chordata; class Myxini; order Myxiniformes; family Myxinidae; genus Eptatretus; species Eptatretus atami. The sequence continues at coordinate 13,103,226 of CM068954.1, forward strand.
TCAACTTCCTGACCTGGATCTCAGCCAAGGGTACTCCATCTCTTTTGGATTTGATTTTAACCAATTTCCCAGAAAATGTCTGCTGTTCTTCCTCCGCTCCAATCGGTTCATCTGACCACATGCTTGTTAAAGCGGTCGTCTCTCTGGCTGTTAGTAGAGAACCCCCTTGGCGCTGACGAGTATGGCACTTCACTCAGGCTGACTGGCAGGGTCTTCAAGCAGCCATCAAAGTTCTAGACTGGTCTTCCATTTCTACTTTCTCCGACATCAACTCGTCCTGGGAATTCTTTCAAAGAAATTTGCTTCTCTTTCATGCACAGATTTATTCCATCTCATCTTCAGTTGTCATCCCCTTCCTCTCCCGCCCATGTACAATGAAGCTTGTGGTGAGGGTGAGACTGTTGTCCTGAAACAACTTGTCTTCACCTCATGGAAGGCAAATCTTGCTGAAAGAAATCTCAGTTCCTTCCACAACGCTCGGAACAAGTGTGTGTCTACCCTGAGGAGAGCCTGGAAACAACATCTTTCCCATCTCAGTCTGAATGCTCAAACCTGTCTCCAACCTCCAAATCCTGGTGGTGTCTGGTTAAGTCCGTTTCTGGTGGTTGGTCCCCCTCCATCCACTCCCTTACCTCAAATGGCTGCACAGCTGATACTGCACACAAAAAGGCTGAATGCCTAAACTCTGTATTTGCTTTGAAATCTTGTGTCCCAAACCCATCACTTTCTGTACCCACCTTACCCAGTCACACCCAGCTGTTCCTGGACTCTTTGTCCTTTTCTCCTGACGAAGTGGAGAGCTTGCTGTAAAACCTTGATTCAGATGCTGCAACCGGTCCAGATGGCATCAGCCCTTGTGTTCTAAAAACCTGCTTTGCTGCTCTTGCTCACCCTCTCTCTTTTCTATTCACACCTCTCATTTTCTCAAGGTCATCTGCCATCTGCTTGGAAATCAGCAAATATTACCGCTCTGCATAAAAAAGGTGCAAAAACTGACTGATCCCTGCAACTACAAACCAACCAGCCTGCTCCAAATCATTAGCAAGGTTATGGAATCCATCATCACTTCTGACATCAAATCATTCCTCTTCTCCAATTAGCTTTATTTCCGATCATCATTTTGGATTTAGACCAGGTCACTCAAACCTGGACATGCTACTTCTGCTTTCCCAACAATGGATGGAGATACTAAATGCCAGACATGAGAACAGAGCCATCTCCCGAGACATATCGTGAGCTTTCGATATGGTCTGGCATCCCGCACAGCTCACCAAACTCTCTTCCTATAGTATACAAGGCAATCTCCACTCATGGCTGGTGGACTTCCTTTCCCGTCAAGGCTGGAGTTCCTCAAGGCAGTGTTCTTGGCCCTGTGATTTTTTCTGGTTTTCATCAATGATCTCTCAGATTCCCTGGAAATCCTCTTTTTTCTCTTTGCTGATGACTCACCCTCTGCCGTATCATCTGTCATCCTCTGATCGGCAAGCAGCAGCCTCTTCACTCTCTGCAGATCTGGATAAAATCACAAACTGGTCAAAACATCTGTAATATTTATCTCAATCTGACAAATCTCACACCCTCACCATGTCTCTCTGAAAGGACCGTCTGGAAAACCCCCTCATCGACTCTCAACAATCCTCTTGAAGAAGTCTTTTCTTTCAAGATTTTGGGCCTTACTAACTATTTGCCATGATCTTTCCTGGGAAAGCCACATCTCCAAGCTAGCCTCCAAAGCCAGTCGCTGATTGGTATCCCATATCGTGCAAAGTCCTTCTTGGCACATCTGAGCTCCTGGCCACGTACAAAGCTTTCATCCACAGTATGATGGAGTACTGCTCCCCCCTCTGGGGGGTGGTGCTCCTGTCTCCACACTTCGCTCGACTTCATGCTGTGAAAACCAAGGCTTTTAGGATGATTGGTATCTCCCGCAATGAGGTGAGTCTTTGGGTCTCTCACTCTCTCACGGAGGCAGGTCGGTGGTCTTTCTGTCTACTACCGTCTCTCTCCAGCCTTGCCCCACCTCCCCGCCGCTCTGTGATCTGCCCACCCCCCCCCTTATATTTCCTCAGGGTGTTCAAGGTCCCCCAAAACCCCTTCTGGTGAAACTACCAAAATCAAGAATCACTGCTCACCTTCACTCTTTCATTCTCTTTTTCCCCACGTCTGGAACAAACCCCACACTCTCTTCAATCACACTCCTTCCTCCAGGTATTCAAAACAGATGTTAACCACCATCTTATATCTTCCCACATCCAAAATCTTGATCGTTACTACCCCCGTTAATCCACATCAAACCCACCTCCTTCAAATTCCCTGCTTTCCTTCCTGAAAGTCCCTGGAGTACTATCTAGTTTACCCCTGTACCCCGCCCCATCCCTCTCCCTTCCACAGATCTCCTGTTGTCTTTGTTCCCCACTCTCTTGTGCTTCCCTCTCCCGCCCCTTCTTATCTCCTGCCTTGTTATATGTTTCTGTGTATTTGCTCTGACACGAGCCTCGACTCGGTATACAAAAAAACGGTGAAAGATGCTGGACACAAGTAATCGACAATGTGCTTTGTTCAGTGCGGTTCTGCCAATGTACGTCGGCCTATGGAGTTCCTACAATGTATCCTTTGACAATGTATGAGGATAATATACCTATATAAAACAGTGTTTGTGTATTTGTCTGTCCCCCTTCATAAGTCGATTTAAGTTGGGTTTTAAAGGCCAATCTTTCAACATGACTGTGTTCACTACAGTCTATTTTCAAAAGAAAAGAAAAAACTCAAAAAACATTTTTCACAAAAGAGTAGTTATGTCTCTTCTATTGGAAATGTAGACGGTGACTTGCAACTGGGTCTCAAAGGTGGTGTACAGAAGCGTTTTTTAAAACAACGATAAATCCAAGGCACGGAGGTGAAATACGCTGCACATTATGTGCAACATACCCAGAATCAAACTAGTGTTCATTTACGTCCGTAGGATGTCCAATAAATAAAGAAGATATAAGCACACCTGATGCTAGGCCGAGGCTTCAGACTTTGGCATGCCCACGAGGCTGTACCATCAAAACGAAGTCCCAAATGATAAAGAAAATAGCGCGACGTTTGTACATGATGTGTTTTTAATATCATGCTTTTTGTTACGAAACATCATATCTTCCAGTCTCCTTGACCATTTCGAGTAAAATAAATCCAACCCGTCATGTTTTATGGGCTTTTATACCAATAGGATGTAGTTCACTATCATCTCTCTTCGCACAAACTCTGAATCCCTGCAGAAGCGACAATCAGATACACTCCATGTGCAAGATAGACATATCTTGTCATGAGCCAAGGGTTGCAAAATCTTAAACGATATGTATACATTATATTTTCTTTCAGAACAGAATGTAGAAAATGTTTCAATATGGTTTGTAAGCCTGGTGTTGGCTTAGTGGTTAGGGTGGCTGACTTGGGATCTTAGGGTCCTGAGATCAAGCCCTGTTGGCTGCTGAATTAATACCAGATGGTGTTGACTCAGCATGTCATCCTTCTGAGGTTGGCAAAATGAGTACCAGTGTACTGGTAATAGGGACACTGCATCAGTGGCATAGCCGTGTCTCTAACCAATGATGCAACCAGCAGCCATAAAGCTGCACTTGAAAGAAAGAAATATGGTTTGTTATGGTTTAAAAACGGTCGTTTGATCGTAGAGGTCCTCTCTTTGTCCTCTGAACAATGTCTTTTTCTCTGTATTTTGTCTATTCTCCTTGCGAGCCATGATATTTGAGAGTATTTCGAGTGGATATTGCTTTTACTGACTCGAGAAGCCTTGATCTGAAACAAAATGGATAGAAGATTAAATTAGGATCAAATTATAACAATGTGGGTGTAGTATATGGGCTGGGCTTTGAAGTGTTTTTGCCCACAGAGGAAGTATGGACGAGGACAGTGAAGTGCATCTATCTGATTGGCTGTTACTAAGTAGGCCCTACTCCAAGACTGTTCTGGTGAATTTATGAGCGAATGGGGATACAGAGTTGGAGATAAAAGGAGCTCGGGAAGCAGGCAGAGGAACTGGGAGATGCTCGTGAAGGACCAGAGATGTAAATAACCCAGAACATGGAGTTTGGAAGCTAGCAAGGGCTGATTAAGTCTTTGAGAGGGATTCTGCATCTTTGAGAGTGTGAAAGGCCAACAAGATCAGCTCCGACCATTGGAACACTTCAGTGTGCTTTCCAGTTGCGAGTAACTCGTTCAGTGGTTGCAGTGTTGTTGCTTTTGGAATAAATTGATGGTAAAAGATTAATTTTTAAGTTAAACCACTGATTACATGCAGGTGAAACCTATTACACTTATTTTGTAACCTTTCAAACAAATAATTTGCTCCTGAAGTTATGTAGGTTGAATTAGGCAAAGGGTTTGAATACTTGTGCAACTGAGAATCAGCTGATTTTCTCTGTTAATCTAAATTATTAACATTTTTATCTGCATTTTTAAGCTTTATCATTTTGGATAGTTTTGTGAAGAATATTGTTACAATGGCACCTGTCAAGGGGTGGATATATTAGCAGCAAGTGAACAGTCAGTTCTTGAAGTTGATGTGTTGGATGCAGGAGAAATGGGCAGGGTAAAGACCTGAGCGACTTTGACAAGGGTCAAATTGTTATGGTCAGACGACTGGGTCAGACATCTCTGAACCGGCAAGGCTTGTGGGGTGCTCCCGGTCAGCAGTGGTGAGTACCTACCGACAGTGGTCCGAGGAGGACAAACCACAAGCCGGCGACAGGGGTTGGGCGCTCAAGGCTCATCGCTGCCGAGGGCAACGAAAGCTATCTCGTCTGGTCCGAACGACAGAAGGTCTACTGTGGCACAAGTCACAGAAAATTTTAATGGTGTACGGGAGGAATGTGTCACAATCCACAGTGCATCGCACCTGCTGCGTATGGGGGCTTGCGTAATGGGCTGCGTAGCCGCAGACCGGTCAGAGTGCCCATGATGACCCCTGTCCACTGTCGAAAGCACCTACAATGGGCACGCAAGCGTTGGAACTGGACCTTGGAGCAGTAGAAGAAGGTCACCTGGTCCGATGAGTCCCATTTTCTTTTAGATCACGTGGATGGCCATGTACGTGTGCGCCGTTTACCTGGGGAAGTGATGGCACAGGATTGACTGTGGGGAAACGAAAGCGGTGAGGGAGTGGTGATGCTTGGGAAATGTTCTGCTGGGAACCTGGGTCAGGCCATTCATGTGGACGTCAATTTGACACGTGTCACCTACCTAAACATCGTTGCAGACCAGGTACACCCTTCATGGCAATGGTATTCCTGATGGCAGTGGCCTCTTTCAGCAGGATATTGGCCCTGCACACTGCAACACATTGTTCGGGAATGGTTTGAAGAACATGATGAAGTGTTCACGGTGTTGCCCTGGCCTCAAATTCTCCAGATCTCAATCCGATTGAGCATCTGTGGGATGTGCTGGACGACAAGTCCGATCCACGACAGCTCCACTCGCAACTTACAGGACTTGAAGGATCTGCTGCTAATGTTTTGGTGCCAGATACACAGGACACCTTCAGGGGTCTTGTGAGTCCATGCCTCGGTGGGTCGGCGCTGTTTTGGCAGCACTCGGAGGACCAACAACACATTAGGAGTGGTCATAATGTTTTGGCTCATCAATGTTGTGTATATATTATATTATATATATATATATATATATATATATATATTATATATATATATAATATATTAAGTTTGATTCAAAAGCATCATGAATTAAGCTCAGATGTCATCAAAATGTGAAAACTTTGGCAGGGGTGAATACTTTTGCAGGCCCTGTATATTTGTGTAATGCATTCAAAAACGGAGGTTTTTACTACACTCGATATTATCCGAGGAGATGATGGTTCTTGCAAAATTTCCAAATCCAGTTGTACACCATATACAGCTGCAGGCATAAAAATCATATTATGTATGTACAGTACTGATATACTGATATTACTAGCAGGGAACCGGAAATTCCACGTAATCTAAAATGTGACTTCAAGTGACCCCTGAACCCCCCCTCCTCCCCCCACTCAACTCTATCTCTCCTCCACTTTCCCTTTCTTCAAGTCCTCATCCCCTTTCCAACCTCAGCCTCAACGCCTTTCAAATCCTCAAACCCTTGTCCCGTTCCCCACAACCTAAGCCGCTGTCCTCCCTCCCCTTTATTTTTAAAGTCTTTACCCTACAACCCAATCAACTCTCATCCTCCAGCACTCAACCTCCCTCTCCAATCTCTGCACACCCCCCCCTCAACTGTCTGTTCTCCCTCCCATTTTTCTTCTATTTTGAAAAAATTACACAAGGAACTTTGGTGCAGGAGGCCATTTGACCATCATTTAATTTAATTATTTTTTTGGCTATGTGAAATAGAAATTTTTAATCGACTGGCAATTCAATTCAAAAAGGTGCATCACACTTTGGCATTAGCATTAAATATATGTAAATTAGGCACAAATGATAGTCTTATACGACAAAGCACGAAGGTGAATGCCTGGCTGATTAAAACGTTGTCCAATGTTGTTCCTGTTTCACTTTTAACATTAAAAAAATGTTAAAAGTAAATAATGACGAATGTTAAATTTACAATGTCTTCACCCTTTCTTTCCATTGTTAAGAACATTCCTGTTCTCGTTCATTAAGAACAATGTTAAAAGGAAATTAAAAAAAAAACATTAAATACACAATCTCGTGAGATGTTGTCATCCCTCGATTCTTCAGTAAAAATAGCGTGAAATCAGCTAAATGATAATAAAAAGAAACCAATGTCACCCCAGGGTGACAGTATCTTGCAAAATGTGAACATGAGTGACTTATTTATTCGATTAAAGTTACTCAAAAATAAGGGTTTCGTCGACTCTTGATGCTTGACTTTTTGTGACCTTGACCTTTATTTTTTGTACGGTTAATGGTATTCTCTCAGGACGTTACATGAAATATCAAGAAATTTTGATGAGAACTGAGGAAATAAAATTTTCATGAAAATCCGTTTTTTCGTCATGAGCTCATCAAATGACGTCATAGCGTCAAACTTTTGACAGATCTGGAAAGCACTTATCAAGCGCTTTCATATGAGGTATTACTCGATATGGTATCTAAGATTTCAAAATTTGACCTTGGGGTCAAAAACATTCGACCTCCAGCGCTAACCATGAAGTCAAGGCCGATCGCACCAAAAATTAATCAGCTGAGTGCCAGCCATGAACTATATTCCATGAAGTTGAAGACGATCCGATCAAAATTACTCAAAAATAAGGGTTTCGTCGACTCCCTGATTTGCGACAAAGTGACTTGACCTTTGACCTTGACTTTCAAAATTTTATGCGCTGAAAGGGACTCTATAGGACTCTGATATGCGAAGTTACAAAATTTCCAATGATAACTGTGCTCTGCAGAGTGATCGATAGTGATTACAGACAAACAAACAAAAAAAAAAATAAACCAATGTCACCCTTAGGTGACCCGTATCTTGCCAAAAGGTGACCACGTGTGACTTCTTTAAGGTCACACTGAGGTGAACAGAGCTGCTATCCACCAGGAGAACTCCTTGAGGAATATCTGCCTACGAGAGATTCGATGAGAATGTTCTACAGAGTAACCATGAAATATGCGTTTGCCTATAACGTCACCAAATGACGTCATAATGTCTCAAGCTTGACATATCTAGAAACATCGAGGTGTTCAATTTGAGGTACTACACGATATGGTTCCAAAACTTGAAAATTTGACCTTGGGGTCAAATATGTTTGACCTCAGGCGCAAACCATGAAGGTCAAGACTCAAGGCCAATCGCCACAAAAACTAACAGCTGAGCGCCAGACATATACTACATTCCCATAAAGTTTGGAGACGATTTCGATTAAATTACTCAAAAAATAAGGGTTTCGTGACTCCCTGATTTGCGACAAAGTGACTTGACCTTTGACCTTGATTCAAAATTTTATGCGCTGAAAGGGACCTCTATAGGCCTCTGATATGCGAAGTTAAAAAATTTCCAATGATAACTGTGCTCTGCAGAGTGATTTATACGTGATTACAGCAAAAAAAAAACATATGAAGGTCAAGGCCAATCGCCACCAAAAATTAATCAGCTGAGCGCCAGACCATGAACTATATTCCCATGAAGTTTGAAGACGATCCGATCAAAAATACTCAAAAAACAAGGGTTTCGTCGACCTCCTGATTTGCGACAAAGTGACCTTGACCTTGACCTTCAAAATTTTGTGCGCTGAAAGGGACCTCTATAGGCTCTGATATGCGAAGTTACAAAAATTTCCAATGATAACTGTGCTCTGCAGAATTTTTTATACGTGATTACAGACAAAAAACAAACAAAAAAAAAAATAAACAACATACAAGCTGACTAACATATTTGCAAAAACTTCGTTTTGGCAAGATAAAAAAAACATACAAGCTGACTAACATATCTTGCAAAACTTCGTTTGGCAAGATAAAAACATACAAGGTCATTCATAATCTGCAACCAGAACTTCTCGAGAAAAGACCTTCATAATCCATCATCATTGGGACCATACTCTGTGCAGAGCGTTGGTGCTGCCGAAGCAGTCCCTTGGCTATTGACACAATCCTGGACGGGTCGCCACTCCAACACAGGATACCAGAAGCTGGCATCATTTTGCCGACCTGGAAGGGACGAGGCAAGTCACACACCTCGTATTAATTAAGGCAGCAAGTGGGATTCTGAATCAGGATCCTCAGATCCCCAGCCCACTACCCTAACTATTGAGCCAACACCAGGCATACCTTCATAAGGAAATGGGTTTTATGGTCTCTAGTCGAGTAGTTTAAGAGAAAATCGTCGGAATGACAGACAGAGAAACAAACCAACAAGCTGTCATCGACTGGAATTTGCGAAATCAGTTGCTGCAACCTTGCCCTTTCGACCTCAAAAACAATACCTTTCTTGCTTTATTGGTGAACCAATTCAGTGACTCAATATACAAATTCTGTTCAAATGTAAAGCAGATGGCAACTGACGATTTTATGTCAGCTTGACCTTTGACCTCAAAAATAGTCATCAATGACCCAATATGTAAACCCTGTTCAAATTTCAAGTCAATCAGTTGATAATTGACAATTTTACATAACCTTGACCCTTTGACCTCAAAAAAATAGGCTTCCAGCTTGTGACTACCTCGACCAGGTGGTTAAGTTTCATGAAGATCGGAGTAAAATTGCGACCTGTAAGCGATTGACATAGACAAACTATAACAGACTAGACCAACCAACATACTTGCAATTTCGTAACTAACAAAGAGGATAAGTGTATTATTATGTCGGATTGATATTTTGGTGGATGTGAAATGATAGCTCGCCTGTACACCGTGAGATCTTTAACATCCACCAACGAATACCGGCAGACAGGATTCCCAATTAACGTCCATCTGAGGGACAGCACACACATTGATGAATCACCTTGCCTGTGAAACACTGGGATGACAGTTTATGGCTGGGTCAGGATTCAAACCCAGGCTAGACAGCTTAGAGTGGTGTGTGCGTATCTCTAGACCATCCTGTGAGCTCCAATAGTGTGTGGAATATTTGTGGAGTTTGCGATGAATGTCTTTTGACAGCATAACAGTCACTAACTGTTAAGACTGTTAAGGTTTCTTGGTGAAGTAAATTGATTGAAAGGTAATTGTACGTTGACAGAATTGACTAAATAGTTTGTCATATTCTTTTTTACTTCCTGTAGGTGTGCGAACCAATGACTCTGAGCCGATACACCACCAGTGTGGGCAACAAAAATGCACACAACTCGAAATTTCATGAATGTCGATATATTTAGACCGGCGCATGCACTGTCCGGATTCATGAGCTCTTAAATGAGGTATCATCGAGCATTATACGTGCTGTGGTTACGATGTTTACCCCGTTCAGACGCAATCATGCAACTTGTGTATATATATATATATATATATACATATACATATATATATATATATATATATATATATATATATATATATATATATATATATATATTCCTGTAATGATGTAAACCATTAGCCACGTACCATGAATGAATAATTTATATAATTATGTTTATCTCATATCATGAGTGTAAACAAACCTTTTTTTTTTTGCATCAGAGATTCCAACATCTCACGGGATTTCTGAATCTTTCCCTTTGCTTCGTCTTTGAGCTGTGCGAAAAGATCAATAGATCATGTCAAACATATGAACGTTCTTTTCAAATCACATTTAGTGCCAAAACAAAATATTTGGCAAGATGAATGATGGTGGAACTCTGATAGTGCACGGTTAATGCACGTATGAGCATTAGATACGTACAATAAGTGTAGAAAAAAAAAATTGAAAAAAATTGGAATATTTGGAAAATGTCTCACTACTTTTGACCTTACAACAAATGTGAAGTACAGTATTTCTTATGGAAATTCCCACTGTGGGATAACTTTTGATTCATAAGATATCTCAAGATTTGGCATTTATAAGGTAAAGGTAGATGACTTTGATCCCCAGGAAAATATACCTCAATGTACTTCAGGACATAGACCCTGCCCCCCACTTACCCCAATAGCCATCACTGTCCTCGAAGTATGTACATGAGTTAATTGGTTCGTATAAGGCTGCAATGCACACCATTATCACACCAAACCCAGAGTGAGCAGAATGATGATGATGATGATGATGATGATGATGATGATGATGATGACAGTGCTTATTTGCTTTAATGCTCCTTTCACTCTTTGCTCTGGCACATGACCAAGACACTTAAGTGAATAAAACCGAGCAACGTGCCAGAGCTAGAATTAAGTTTGAATTGGCAACCTTCAATATTCAACCTGAAAACTTCAAATTAGTAACCCATCCTGATTGGTTCAGTTTTTAATAATCATCAATTCAGAGTTGTATACGTGTTTTGTCCAATCAGCAAACACTTGAAATTAATGTAAAAGTATACTGATGTCTCTTGATGCTTTTGACATGAATGTGATTTATGTACAAGCTCTTTCATGAGTCTTAAATCCCTGTGGAACAATAAAGCTTATAAGGTTACTATATTATTCTTTAATATGCAACGCATGGTAGTATAATTTGCTGGCCACAGATGTAGTTCCCCCTGTAGTTTGGAGCAAGAATTGCCAGTGATAACACACCTACTCTTCGTAAAAGGACACCGTGGGATCTTTAATGTCCACCAACTAATTCCAGTAGACGGGACGCCCAATTTAATGTTCATCCGAGGGACGGCACACACATTGATGAATCGCCTTGCACATGAAACACCAGGGTAACAGTTTTGTAGTCGGGTTGAGGATCAAACTCAAACTACATCAAACCATTGTCTCAGAATGTCTTGTGTAACATTTGTTTCAATAATATATCAAAATATATATATATATATATATATATATATATATATATATATATATATATATATATATATATATAATTAATATAGCCTCGTGTTGGCATAGCGGTTAAGGTGGATCCCTTAGAATCCCGAGTTCAAGCCCCTGTCGACCGTTGCCCTGTCGACCATTGAATTAACACCAGGTGTGGGTGACTCAGCCTGTCATCCTTCTGAGGTAAGCAAAATGAGTACCAGTGTATTGGGGGTAATAACCATTTGGGGGAACCTGCATCAGAGTGGTGACCTGTCCAGGACTGTACTCCTTGTCAATGAAACTGCCTTGGCAGCCCTTTACACCATTACAGTGTGAAAGGAATAGTGTTATTATTATTATAAATATCGATAATAATAAATGTCAGTGTGTGCCAGTCAGTGTACGTGTGGGTCTTCTCCATAACTCCAAAACCATGAAACCTAGTGGCCCAAAACTTTGCATGCAGACTCTGAGAACTCCAAGGGAGTGCATGAATGAAAACTGGGTATTTGGTTAAAGTTAAACACCCCTTTTGAAGATAATTAACGGCTTACCTTCATGAAAGGCTTATCCTTGGGGTCAACTTCATCTCGCAGGTGTCTTTGCCACCATTTTGATTTGGCCTACTCAAAAAGCCTTGCCTTGGAAACATGATCTACTCTCACGGACTAATTAAAGTACATACAGCAATCAAAATATGATTTCGGATTTGAGGATCGGATCTCGTGGACAAAATAAGTGTCAAAATCTGGAGTACAATCTGAAAATGTTCAGAAATTACAGATTCTTATAACTAAACATACATATTTAAGAAAGGCTATGCTCCCACCTTCTCCATATTCAGTGAAGTGACAGGTGGGATTTGCTAGCATGTTTTTAAACTTTCTCATCTGAACTCCCAAGGTTAATCCTGATGGATACCTATAAAATTGATGAGATGGTGAGGTCCAATCATCAAATATGGTATCCATTGGGACCAAACTCTGTGCAGAGCAGTCTCCTGGGTTATCGGGCACAATCCTGGACAGGTCACCACTCCAACACAGGATACCAGCAAGCTGGTACTCATTTGCCAACCTTGGAAGGATGACAGGCTGAGTCAAATTCCTGGTGTTAATTAAACACCAAAGTGGGATTTGAACTCAGGACCCTAGGATCCCAAGCCCACAACCCTAACCATTAAGCCAATACCAGCCATAAATATGGTATGAGATGTGAAAAATAACTCCTGCATTGATCGGTGAGATTGGCGAAGAAGGAGTCATGTGACCTCCTGTTCAAAAACCGAAAATAGTACAAACACAACCAATACATCACTTTAAAGGTAATTTTACTGCTCATCTAACTACATAACTCTCAAGGGTGAAAGAAGAGTTTGCAGAAAAGCAGGTTACCACCTTAGCTAACTTATCAAAATATCCACCCTGCAAAAATGTAAAATAAGCGATTTTGATCCATATGCCTATAAAGTTGTTCAGAGAGTGTGTTCTGATTGTCTGACAACAAAACAGATTTCAAATATCTTTTTCACACGGTCAACGAGATGTGGACTGCTCTCGAGTTGGAACACCAAACAATTTACATGTTCTGGCCCTTGATGGAAAAACATTCAATATTGTCTACGCAAAAGCATTACAATATCTTCAATTTGGGGTGGTGTGGGTGGAGGGAGGGAAGAGAAGTCAATTTGGGGTGGTGTGGGTGGAGGGAAGGAAGGGGTGGGGTGGGGTGGGAGGAGGCAGGGAACAGGGTGAGATGAGGGAGGGGAAGGGGTGGAAGGAGGCAGGGTACGGGGTGGGATGAGAGACCCGGCAATGCCAGCGTACCTTTGCTGGTGTGAAATATAGTTCAAGAATGTTGAATACTATGGTTTTTTTACCTGCAATTCGTAAAGTCCGTGACTGAGTTTCACCAGTTCCTCGGGCAAGAGGTTGTTTCCGTCCACCTCAATAACCTGCCAATACAAATACAATTTGATTTTTTTTTTGAACAATGCTAACTTTTGTATCAGAGTTTACAAATACAGGTGGTGGATGAAATTCAAATAGACATATTTGTTTTGACAGAGCACTTTTTCAAATTCCCAAAATGTCGAAAATAAATTCTGGGCAAATGTTCGAAGTACGGCTTTGCAGGTGTCAAAAAATACTATCATATCTGAGGCTCACTAACATGATATGCTTCAGCACCAGGATCCTTTGTCCCAGGAAATGGCCAAACAGTTTCTATCTTTGACTGCACTGCATTCATTGATTACTCTTTACCGTTCCCCAAGGTCACTCAAATAAGCCAAAATTGACAGCACATGCACAGGAGAGAGATGACTCGAACACGTTTTCTTACCTTTTAAAGGGTTTATTTATAATTAAAAAGGGGAAAAATGTGGACGACACGAGCAGTTCGGAACAAAGCACGTGAATCAACGGATACAAAGAGGGAAATGGGGACACGCAAACTTATATACAATGATGAAATAAAAAGAAATAAAACGTAACCCACACTTATAAAAACGTTAACAATGCAGGTGAGGACTTTCCTTTGTGTATGGTGTAGATGCAGGACTCCCTACAGCCCATTTTGGCAGCTAGCGATGAAGTAAACCAGCAACGAAGTGAGCCAGTGACGAAATGAGCCCAAAGACAAGATAATTAAGATCAAAGATGAAACAAGCCAGCCACGAGGAGCATCAGCAACTTTCAGCGCTTTGGGGCGTGCACCCTGAACCAGCCCTCGTGACCCTCCATCCTTTCTCAAAGCGCTTCTTCTTCATCCTTGTCCTCCTGCATGCCAGGAGCTCTGGTCTGTCCTTTCTCTCTTCTCAAGGCCTTCATCCTGGTCTTGATCCTCGCTGCTGCTTCTACACACTCATCCTCTTGCCCACTGGAAGCTCACTGGCCTGTCCTTTTCTCTCGGCCTCTTCTCGTTCTTCTGTCCCCCTCCAGGCTGTCCCACCCATGAGGCCACCCCAATAGAAATGTCGATCTTCTCTTCCAGACCCTACAGTAGTGCATTACCCCACATTGGCTGGCACACACTGATGAGAGAGATCCTGACGGACAGCCTTTTCACACGCGTGACACGTGTGATTTTTGTGATGGAAAGTCCTCACCTGGCCCCACCCGCAAACAAGACGTGTTTACGCAAACATATAAATTACATATGCTGCATCTTCAGCGTCACATTTTACTAGATGTCTTACTTTGACAGGTCCCTGAAACATGGCAATCTAACCTACTCAAAGCACATGGACCATGTTACACTTACCGCAGTCAAGCTATGAATCCCCCACCCCATTTCCACGTAACAGTACAATGACTGTATTTTGAAAATGTACATGATAGTTTATTATCATTCTTACTTCTAATTAATGAATGAATTAATTATCACTTGTATGTGGTGGGTGTGGATTGGAAATTAAATGCTACTCGACGACCCGTGAACCCGTTGGGTTCCCGTTGTGACAGCGGTTGATGAAAAAAATCATTTCAAAAGAAAAAAAAGATAGCTCCAGCGAACTATACCACTGAGGTTGTTTGCATTGATCAAATAATCCCGAAGAGTAAAAGGACTGTTCATTAAATAGCAAACACAATGCGCACAGCACTGGCAGAACATCATTTATTCAAATATTTTTAAAATATTGATAGAAACATTATACCACTTTGATATTTGACACTTTTGTAAACTTGAATATGCTCTTTCCAATGGTGAACAATTTGAAGTGGTATACCTTGTCATATATTTGCAATCCTCACCTGAATTTTGGGGAAAAATGAAAATTTTCAATTTTTGAGGGATCATGACTGTATTATATATGACTGATTAAGAAAAGTAAACATGTATTTGAATACTACTACCATACAGTTATTACATGAAAAAAATTTCAAGCTTCTGGGATGGGTCAATAAAAATATATGGGGTCTCAAAGTTGGGTTTTCATACAAAACCAACATTTTTTTTCTGGATTTCAACTGATCAGGTCATAATATTTAATAAAGGTATACTCAGTTTTATGTTTGTTTCTTACAGAGCAGTTATAGAAGAATAATCTCTGAAAATTTCAAGGCTCTAGCATTAATATTTAAAAAGTTGTGGGAGTTTAAAAGTAGCCGTTCATTTTGTGATGCTCGCAATGACCATAAAAATAGGGCCACAACCACATTTTCAACCCTCAATATCTCGGAGTTGACCGCATTTATGGACCTAAAATTTTACGCAGCTTCATTTTGATACCTGGGAACTATTTTATGAAAGTTTAAAGTAAATCTGAGGGGGTCAACCGGGAACATTTTCTTAAATTTGGTGATTTCAGATGGAATGACTCTATCCATCTGCCTGTTGATGATGTCTCAAAAATAAAGCTGTATTGTTGCTTCTGCCACCACTTGTCAACATAGCATTGTGTCGTCGGCTTGATGAACATTTCTTGCTGACATTGACTTGTTTTTGTTGTTCTCAGCTTCTACAGCGGATGGGCATGGATTTCATCGTTGCTCGGGAGTGAAGTTGCCGCATGTTAGTTCCTCCTGTTGCTGAGCGGTGCTATCATTGTGCATTTGGACTTGTTATACTGTCCTCATTTTCCATGCCGACAGTATGGCTGGTATGAAGAAGCCGCATCAATTGGAGCCAGAATTGGCCACACGGGAGGATATTTACTCGGTGTTGGCAGTCATGAAGGACATAATGACCTTGGTCATGAAGGTCTTCTTTTTAGTGGTGTATTTTTTTAAAATAAGTTTTAAGGTAAATTCAATATGGCTGCCAAACAATGTGACCTATGATATCATGTGTGTGAACCTTTTGTTCCTCGTGGACAGGAGGTCATACATGTAAAGTTTTGCCTCGATCTGTTCAGCCACTTCAGAGAAGAAGGTTTTCGAAGGTTTTTTTTTTTAACAATATGGCTGCCGAATCACGTGACCAATGATATCATGAATTATTTTTTTCTGAGACCATTTTATCCCTCAACGACCCTCAAAAATTTTCATACTGATCAGATGTGGCGTTCTACATTTGCAATTATGATGTCATAACGAGGGCACCTATGATGTCATAAAAAAACGCTCATTCCCCATGAGGAGTACTTGCTATGTGCCAAGTTTCAATTTTTTCCTTGGTGCGGTTTCAGATATACAGAGGTCCAAAGTTTTTCCGTTTTTCCAACATGGCGACCACACCACGTGATCTGCGACGTAATAATTATCATGAAAACATTCCACATGAATAGTCGCACCAATGGTGAAAATTTCGTCTCAACAAGCGGTTGCAGAGAAAAACACAGAAGTTCTGTGCGGACAAACAAACACACAGACAAACAAATGGACCGAAATGCAATGCCATGACATAAAGACAAGAAAGGGACACAGACCCTCCAGTGCTGAGACCTAAGTCTGTGCAGCCACATTGAGCAGCCAGAATGTGCACCGGAAATAATCAAAACTGCATGTTCTCCAGTGAGGAAGAATATGTGAACTTCACCATGAGACATAGCTCTGCACTGAAGGAAAAGACTGAAGAGGTGTTGCCTGTCTGAAAAACAACCCAAACTAAGCTCCGGACCAACATCGAAGATGGAAAACGTGAGCTTTAACGTATTGCATTGGTTGTTGTGTTAATAATTAAATTGTCCCAATTGTAGTTTGTTAATTTAAAGTTGACTATTGTACTCATTAGTTGGACCAAATGATTATTTTCTGATCAAAGCTACATCAATACAAGGAATTTAAGGATGCAATTCTGCTCTCCCAGGCAGTCATCACCCATCCCAATGTGAAAGCACAACTCGCAATATAATTTGTGTCAGCTGACCATGTGTGGCAGACGGAGACAAACAGTGACAATGTACAGAGAGAGAAGCAAAGCAACATTTGTGGGATTGTTTTTTACCTCTTAGAAGTGGGGATGGAGGGAGGAGGAGGAAGAGGGGGAGCAATATGTACATACCGAGGAGTAAAGGATAAGTGAGTTTCAGGGTTTGATGTACTAGTACGGGCCCGTAGGTGCGTAAACGATGACTGGATTGGGGCATTATTTCAATTAGATCGGAACCAACCTGTATCAAAATGGCCATAACTTGGGAAACACCTGGGAAACATATTCCGGTCTCCAGCGTCAATTGTGATGTATATCAAATGAAGAAGAATTGTGACGCTCCTCCTCTCGCCCCCCCTCTCCCCCCTAGTCTCGCCCCCCTCTCTCTCCCCCTCCTCTCTCGCCCCCATCTCCCCCCACCCCCCCTCTCTCGCCCTCTCTCTCCCTCTTCCCCCCTCTCTCCTCCTCTCTCACCCCCCTCTCTTTCCCCCCCTTCTCTCCCCCTCTCTCCCCTCTCTCTCCCCCCCTCTCTCACCCTAGTATATATACATATATATATGTTATATATATATATGTTTATATATATATATATACTATATGTATATATATATGTATATATATGTATATATATGTTATATATGTATATATATACGTATATATATGTATATATACATATGTATATATACATATTACATATATATACATTATATATATATGTTATACATATATAATATATACATATATATATGATATATATATATATAAACACACACAACACACACACACACACACACACACACACACACACACACACACACACCCACACACACACACACACACTGGTGTATAAAGCCTGGTGTTGGCGCAGTGGTTAGGGCAGTGGCTTGGGACCCAAAAGGTCCTGAGTTCAAGCCCCGTTGGGACACTGAATTAATATATGTATATGTATGTATGTATATGTGTATATATATATATATAATATATATATACAACGTCGAAAACACCAGGGGGTTGACTCAGCCTGCCATCCTTCCGAGGTCGGCGAAATGAGTACCAGTTGTACTGGGCCCGGTGTATGCCCCGGTTAGAATAGGTGTACCATATCCCTGTGTGTCGTAAGAGGCGACCAGGGTTGCGTCAGGAAGGGCATCCGGCGTAAAAACCTATGCCAAATCATTATGCGGACAACAAAACGAATTTCCATACCGGATCGGTCGAGGCCTGGGTTACCAACGACGCCACCGGTACGTGGTCAGCAGGGTACCAGTGGAAATTGTGCTACTGCTGGGCGAAGGAGGAGAAGGAGACGGGGAAGGCGAGTCCGGAGCAGTGGGAGAGGGGGAAGGGTAAAAGTGTGCAGGTGAGAGTTGGAACTCTGAATGTTGGGACGATGACTGGCAAAGGGCGAGAGTTGTGATATGATGGAGAGAAGAAAGGTGGACATACTGTGTGTACAAAAGACCAAGTGGATGGGAGTAAGGCTCGGAGCATTGGAGGTGGTTTCAAACTGTTCTACCATGGTGTGGATGGGAGGAGAAATGGTGTCGGGGTAATCCTGAAGGAAGATTATGTCAAGAGGTGGAGGTGAGGAGAGTGTCTGACCGAGTGATGAGTGTGAAGTTGGAAATTGAAGGGTGATGATGAATGTCATCAGTGCATATGCCCCACATATGGGTTGTGAGATGGAGTATAAAGAAGATTTCTGGAGTCAGTTGATGTGAAGTGGTGGAGAGTGTATCCAAGGATGAAAGAGTGGTGATTGGAGCAGATTTCCATGGGCATGTTGGGGAGGAATAAGAGGAAATGAGGAGGTGATGGTAGGTACGGTCTCAACAAGAGAAATGTGGAAGGGCAAATGGTGGTAGAGTTTGCAAAAAGAATGGAACTGGCAGTGGTAAATACGTTATTCAAGAAGAAGGAGGAACACAGGGTGACATACAAGAGTGGAGGAAAGTGCACACAGGTGGATTACATCTTAAGCAGGAGATGCAACCTGAAAGAGATTAGTGACTGTAAGGTGGTGGCAGGGGAGAGTGCAGCTTGACAGCATCGATTTGTGGTCTGTAGGATGACTTTAGAGGTGAGGTTGAGGAAGAGAGTGAGGATGAACCAAGGACAGATGGTGGAAGCTAAAGGAGGAAGACTGTTGCGTGAAATTAGGGAGAGGTGAGACAGGCGTTGGATGGTGGTAAAGATGGGTGGGATGATTGGGCAACTACAGCAGAAGTGGTGAGGGAGATAGCTAGGAAGGTACTTGGTGTGATCTGGACAGAGGAAGGAAGATAAGGAGACTTGGTGGTGGAACGAGGAAGTACAGGAAAGTATAAGGAGAAGGGGTTGGCGAAAAGGAAGTGGGATAGTCAGAGAGATGAAGAAAGTAGGCAGGAGTACAAGGAGTGGCGGCGAAAGGCAAAAAGAGAGGTGGCAAAGCCAAGGAAAAGGCATATGACGAGCTGTATGAGAAGTTAGATACAAATGAAGGGGAAAAGGATTTATACCGATTGAGAGAGAGAGGACCGAGCTGGGAAGGATGTGCTGCAGGTTCGGGTGATAAAAGACGCAAATGGGAATGTGCTGACGAGCGAGGAGAGTGTGTTGAGAAGGTGGATGGAGTACTTTGAGGAGCTGATGAATGAAGAAAATGAGAGAGAGAGAAGGTTGGAAGAGGTGGAGATAGTGAATCTGGAAGTGGGGGTGACAGTAAGGATGAAGTGAGGACTGCTATGAAGAAGATGAAAAGTGGAAAGGCGGTTGGCCCAGATGATATACCAGTGGAGGCATGAAAGTGCTTAGGAGAGATGGCAGTGGGTTGTTAACCAGATTGTTTAATAAAGTCTTGGAAAGTGAGAGGATGCCGGAGAGTGGAGATTAAGTGTACTGGTTCCGATTTTCAAGAATAAGGGTGATGTGCAGAGCTGTGGAAATTACAGAGGGATAAAGTTGTTAAGCCACACACATGAAGTTGTGGGAAAGAGTAGTGGAAGCTAGGTTGAGAGGAGAGGTGACGATCTGTGAGCAGCAATATGGGTTTATGCCAGGAAAGAGCACCACTGATGCAATGTTTGCTTTGAGAATGTTGATGGAGAAGTGTAGGGAAGGCCAGAAGGGTTACATTGTGTGTTTGTGGATTTAGAGAAAGCTTATGATAGGGTGCCAAGAGAGGAGTTGTGGCATTGTATGAGGAAGTCGGGAGTGGTGGAGAAGTATGGTGAGGTCGTGCAGGATATGTATGAGGACAGTGTGACAGCGGTGAGGTGTGCGGTAGGAATGACGGACCGGTTTAAGGTAAAAGTGGGATTGCACCAAGGATCGACTCTGAGCCCTTTCCTGTTTGCAATGGTGATGGACAGGTTGACGGACGAGATCAGACTGGAGTCTCCATGGATTATGATGTTCGCGGATGACATCATGATCTGTAGGGAGAGTAGGGTGCAGGCTGAGGCGAGCCTCGAGAGGTGGAGGTACGCACTGGAGAGAAGGGGAATGATAGTCAGTCGGAGTAAGACGGAGTACATGTGCGTAAATGAGAGGGAGGGTGGTGGTATGGTGCGGTTGCAAGGAGTTGAGGTGGGGAAGGTGGTTGGGTTTAAAATACTTGGGATCAACTGTCAAAAGTAACGGAGAGTGTGGGAGAGAAGTGAAAAAGAGAGTGCAGGCAGGATGGAGTGGTTGGAGAAGAGTTGCAGGAGTGATTTGTGACAGAAGGGTAGCTGCAAGAGTGAAGGGGAAAGTAATATAAGACGGTAGTGAGACCAGCTATGTTGTATGGTTTGGAGGCGGTGGCACTAACAAAAAGACAGGAAGGTGGCTGAAAAAAAAGCTGGAGGTGGCAGAGTTAAAGATGCTGCGATTCTCGTTGGGAGTGACGAGGATGGTAGTTAGATGATTTAATTTAGAGGACAAGCGCAGTAGGACGTTGGAGACAAAGTGAGAGAGGCAGATTGAGATGGTTTGGTACATGTCCAGAGGAAACAGGAACGAGCTTATTCGGGAGAAGGATTGAAAGAGCACAGCCAGCAGGAAAGAGAACGCCAAAGAAAGTTCATGGATACGTGAGGTGCGACATGCGTGTTTTCAATGGAACGATGTGGAGGATAGACGAAATGAACGATCCGCTGTGGCGACCCCTAACGGGAGCTAGCCCAAAGAAGAAGAAGAAGATATACACACACATATATACGATATACGGTTACAATAGGTGTTCAATGTTCACTTACCCCCAATGCTTTCGTATTTGCCTCTGGCCTGAAAAACAAAAACCAAAACAAAGTACAAATCAATAGATTAAGTGTAATACTATATTTATATATGGTACAATAAATGCTATAAAAATAAATATCCACAATTTATTATGTCATCATCATCAACATAATTTTGTATGCAGCCTTTGGGTGCTGGGTTGCCTCATTGCTCAGAGCACAGCCATGCTGCTGATGTTCCAAATAAGCTGGTTTACTCATTTTGCTGACCTCGAAAGGATGACAGGCTTCGTCAATCCTCCTGACAGGGGCTCAACCTCAAGACCTTAAGATCTTAACCCAGCCACCTTAACCGTTAAGCCAACACCAGGCTTACATTTATTATGTCAATTGGTGGGAATAAAATAGATGGATGAAATAAAGAGATAGAACAGAACAACTAAAGCATATCTAACTCACAATCGGGAGCAACACATGTGATATTCATGACAGCTTTGTGCAACGACTAATTAATTTGAGCCTGGAAATTATTCAACTGTGAATTTGTATTGCAGTTAATTGTTTTCTATCATTTCTATGT
This sequence comes from Eptatretus atami, assembly GCA_035128595.1. Classification (NCBI taxonomy): domain Eukaryota; kingdom Metazoa; phylum Chordata; class Myxini; order Myxiniformes; family Myxinidae; genus Eptatretus; species Eptatretus atami. The sequence continues at coordinate 13,125,199 of CM068954.1, forward strand.
GGTCTAATATCCAGGTTGGCCCACTTCTCATTCCCGTCTGAACTCATGATGTTCGGAATCCATGCTTAGGTCCCTTATAATTATGAGCACCAGCATATAAGACCCGTCGCTTCGCTAATGGGAATACCAATGTTTACTGCAATGGCTGATCTTTGGGGCAAGAACAAAAATAGGATGCCTGCCTCCATGCGGAGATAACCAGCGTCACAAGTTGCCATTTGCAGTTTTGCCACGTATGCCCATGTAGCCACACACAAACCTCATTTGTTTTTTGCGTCACAAACCTTCCTGGGAGTTCCCTGAATCCACCGCCGTTGGTTGCATTGAAATTCGTTAATCCGTTCTCAAGTTATGGCACAAAAACAGACAGATAGACAGACAGACAGACAGACATGGCTCCTTTTTAGGTCATCTCTTCGAGCATGACCTAATAATATGGGTGTCGATGTCCTTCGATCCGTCCG
>CM068954.1:13175343-13189514 GCA_035128595.1 Eptatretus atami
TGCAAAGCGATTGATGCGGAACGTCTGACTTAGCAAGCGGTGGCAAGCCGCTTGCTCACGGAACACACCCCTGGTCCGAACCATGCGCGTGTGGTGACCGTTTTTTGGGGGTCCCAAGATGGCGGCGCAATGACTTGAACATCCATCCGTTGCAGTCAATCCGGTTATTATTCAGATTAACGGGTTTTAGATAATAAAATAATTCATTCTAAGGAACAACATTCCTGTTGTGACATTCAGTTGCAGGAATGAATGTAAAACGTGTATTTTGTGTGACGCGAGCGGAATTCATTATTCCCATTGAATGGGTCTGTACTCGAAGTAATTAGGTTTTTAAACTTCGAAACAAAGGGAATCAAAACCAAGCGGGTTAATGTCGATTCGTTTGTGTGTGGATTGTGGACTCTGTGGAGGAGGGATGGTTTGTGGTGTCGGTGTAGCGCAGGCATGACGGGCCGAATGACCCGCGCTGAAGATGATCGAACATCCTTGATTGTGGGCGTTCCCTCATGACGTAACTGTCACGTGACCGGTGTCAGCATTAAAGGCGGTGTATGAGCGTTTTTCCAATTTCCTATGAGTCTTTTTTGTATGATTTACTGACGATAACGATACAAGTTCATGCAACATAGTGCAGGGTATCAATGGTAAACGAGTACAAAACGGGTATATAAATAAGGTTTCCGGTGTAATTCTGTGACGTATTTAATGGACGCGTCGTATACACCGCCCGATCTTGTCAATGAAGTGTGTGCCATTAAATTTGTTCCCGTTCAGTTCCTTTCGCGAATGAGACGGATCTTGTGAACGTGGAATACATGAAAAAGCGTCTGTACCCGTCGTGAAAAGCTGTAAGGTACCGCCATGTGTGGTTTGTTGAACTTTGTTTATGTAGAGAAACCTTCGGAACGGACAGGAATAGATTCACCTTCGTTCATGAAGTGTTAATTTTCTGTGTGGAAATGAAATCTCCGTCGATCTGATTGGTGGTTTGGGAATAATAATTAATTGGTGGTTTGGTAATAATAATTAATTGGTGGTTTGGTAATGATGATTAATCGGCCGATTTAATTGGTTTTGTCGGTAAAGGCCGATTTTCTTTCATTGAGACATTTTTGACGAATGACCGTTGGAATCGGCCCTTGTGATTTGTGTTCGTGTTTTGTTTCTCCTGAAAGGTGAACGCGACGTCATGGGGAAAGAACAGTTTCGTGAGACGGACGTGGCGAGAAAGATCAGCCACAATATGCTTGGATTGCAGTCACCTGCGCAGATCCGGCAACAGGCGCAGCTACATGTCGTCAGCAAGAGCTTGTACACAACAGGTAGGGTGGGAGGGTAACGGCCTGTACACACAGGTAGGGTGGGAGGGTACACGGCCTGTACACACAGGTAGGGTGGGAGGGTACACGGCCTGTACACACAGGTAGGGTGGGAGGTACACGGCCTGTACACACAGGTAGGGTGGAGGGTACACGGCCTGTACACACAGGTAGGGTGGGAGGGTACACGGCCTGTACACACAGGTAGGGTGGGAGGGTACAGGCCTGTACACACAGGTAGGGTGGGAGGGTACACGGCCTGTACACACAGGTAGGGTGGGAGGGTACACGGCCTGTACACACAGGTAGGGTGGAGGGTACACGGCCTGTACACACAGGTAGGGTGGAGGGTACACGCCTGTACACACAGGTAGGGTGGAGGGTACACGGCCTGTACACACAGGTAGGGTGGGAGGGTACACGGCCTGTACACACAGGTAGGGTGGAGGGTACACGGCCTGTACACACAGGTAGGTGGAGGGTACACGGCTTGTACACACAGGTAGGGTGGGAGGGTACACGGCTTGTACACACAGGTAGGGTGGAGGGTACACGGCCTGTACACACAGGTAGGTGGGAGGGTACATCGGCCTGTACACACAGGTAGGGTGGGAGGTTACACGGCCTGTAACACAGGTAGGGTGGGAGGGTACACGGCCTGTACACACAGGTAGGGTGGGAGGGTACACGGCCTGTACACACAGGTAGGTGGGAGGGTACATGGCCTGTACACACAGGTAGGGTGGGAGGGTAACAGCCTGTACACACAGGTAGGGTGGAGGGCAGGCCTGTACACAGGTAGGGTGGGAGGGTACACGGCCTGTACACACAGGTAGGGTGGGAGGGTACACGGCCTGTACACACAGGTAGGGTGGGAGGTACACGGCCTGTACACCAGGTAGGGTGGGAGGGTACACGGCCTGTAACCACAGGTAGGGTGGGAGGGTACACGGCCTGTACACACAGGTAGGGTGGGAGGGTACACGGCCTGTACACACAGGTAGGGTGGGAGGGTACACGGCCTGTACACACAGGTAGGTGGGAGGGTACACGGCTGTACACACAGGTAGGGTGGAGGGTACACGGCTTGACACACAGGTAGGGTGGGAGGGTACACGGCTGTACACACAGTAGGGTGGGAGGGTACACGGCCTGTACACACAGGTAGGGTGGGAGGGTACACGGCCTGTACACACAGGTAGGGTGGGAGGGTACACGGCCTGTACACACAGGTAGGGTGGGAGGTACGGCCTGTACACACAGGTAGGGTGGGAGGGTACACGGCCTGTACACACAGGTAGGGTGGAGGGTACACGGCCTGTACACACAGGTAGGGTGGGAGGGTACACGGCCTGTACACACAGGTAGGGTGGGAGGGTACACGGCCTGTACACACAGGTAGGGTGGGAGGGTACACGGCCTGTACACACAGGTAGGGTGGGAGGGTACACGGCCTGTACACACAGGTAGGGTGGGAGGGTACACGGCCTGTACACACAGGTAGGGTGGGAGGGTACACGCCTGTACACACAGGTAGGGTGGGAGGGTACACGGCCTGTACACACAGGTAGGTGGGAGGGTACCCGGCTGTACACACAGGTAGGGTGGGAGGGTACACGGCTGTACACACAGGTAGGGTGGGAGGGTACACGGCTGTACAACAGGTAGGGTGGGAGGGTACACGGCCTGTACACACAGGTAGGGTGGGAGGGTACACGGCCCTGTACACACAGGTAGGGTGGGAGGGTACAGGCCTGTACACACAGGTAGGGTGGGAGGGTACACGGCTGTACACACAGGTAGGGTGGGAGGGTACACGGCCTGTACACACAGGTAGGGTGGGAGGGTACACGGCCTGTACACACAGGTAGGGTGGTGGAGGGTACACGGCCTGTACACACAGTAGGTGGGAGGGTACACGGCCTGTACACACAGGTAGGGTGGGAGGGTACACGGCCTGTACACACAGGTAGGGTGGGAGGGTACACGGCCTGTAACACACAGGTAGGGTGGGGGTACACGGCCTGTACACACGGTGGGTGGGAGGGTACACGGCCTGTACACACAGGTAGGGGGAGGGTACCGGCCTGTACACACAGGTAGGGTGGGAGGGTACACGGCCTGTACACACAGGTATGGTGGGAGGGTACACGGCTGTACACACAGGTAGGGTGGAGGGTACACGGCTTGTACACACAGGTAGGGTGGAGGGTCACACGCGGCCTGTACACACAGGTAGGGTGGGAGGGTACCGGCCTGTACACACAGGTAGGGTGGGAGGGTACACGGCCTGTACACACAGGTAGGGTGGGAGGGTACACGGCCTGTACACACAGGTAGGGTGGGAGGGTACACGGCCTGTACACACAGGTAGGGTGGGAGGGTACACGGCCTGTACACACAGGTAGGGTGGGAGGGTACACGGCCTGTACACACAGGTAGGGGTGGAGGGTACACGGCCTGTACACAGCAGGTAAGGGTGGAGGGTACAAGGCCTGTACACACAGGTAGGGTGGGAGGGTACACGGCCTTACACACGGTAGAGGTGGGGTAGTAGGGAGGGGCGGCCTGTACAGGGTATGGAGGGTGGAGGGTTAGTACACACAGGTAGGGGGCGGGGTTTTAGGAGTGGGGTAGGGGGGCGGGGGGAGGTTTAGGAGGGGTGTAGGTGGTAGGTTTTATTAGGGTTTTGGGGTGGGGGGGTGGAGTGGGTAGGAGATAGGGGGTGGGGTCTTAGAGGGCGGGGCAGGTTGGTACATTAGAGGTCTTTAGGCGGGCATGGGGGATTTTTTATTTCTTCTGTTTGCTTATCTTTAAATCTTCCCCTTGTTTTTTTTTTTTAGGGTTCTTCTTGTTTTGTGTTTTTGTTATTGAGATTTTAGGTGTTGGGGGGGGAGGGTACACGGCTTGTACACACAGGTAGGGTGGGAGGGTGCACGGCCTGTAACACAGGTGGAGGGTGGGAGGGTACACGGCCTGTACACACTAGGTAGGAAGGGTGGGAGGGTGCATGGCATAACAGAATGAGTCATCCTATCGCAAAGTTGACAAAGACCTGTAATTGAATCACGTTACTATGGTAACCAAGTTTGTTTCACTTTCATAATTAAATGTTAGACGTTTTACTAGTTGGTTCTGAAGTCATGGTGTTAACGTGTTCATCTCTGTTCTTCTAAAACCTTGCAGGATGCCACGCACACTCCGGTGACGTATGGTGTTTTGGATGCACGCCTGGGCACCTGTCAGAAAGATAGGCTTTGCAATACCTGTGGCAAAAATCTTGCTGACTGCACAGGCCATTTTGGATATATCGACCTGGCTCTGCCTTGCTTTCATATTGGATATTTCAAAGCAATGGTATGTACCTTTATCTGAAACCTGATCATTTACTACCCTTGAAAATACAGTGACGAAGCTGCTTTGGTGTGGTACCACATTCGTTTCCCCTCTGTTGTTTTTTTTTACAAATTAGATTGGTGTGCTGCAAATGATTTGCAAATGTTGCTCCCACGTGTTGCTGAGCGGTGTGGAACGGTCTAGTTTTCTCGATTCCCTGACCCGACCTGGCTTGCCATATCTGGCTAAGCGAGGCTTGAAGCGGCGTGTTGCTGAACGCTGCCGCAAGATCTCTCTTTGTCCACACTGTGGTGTACACAACGGTCCAGTGAAGAAGTGTGGCTTGTTGAAGGTTTGCATTGTCGTCCGAGTACACAAGTGGCACGATAGCAATTATCCTTGTATTTCTGCTCTTTGAAGTTGTAACATTTATTTGTTTTTTGCTTGGAGGTCTCTACTGGTCAGAAAGTACGTTTGTATTATATTGTTGTAGAAATGCAACTGCCTCACCTGTATGCGAAACATAGAGGTGAGGCAGTTATGTGTTTAATATTTGAACGTGTACCTGCTGAAAGTATTATTTAATATACCTGCTGAACTATGCAGGACTATGCAAGACAAAGCTAAAAAAAAAAAAGTTTCAAATTTTTGCAACTTTCAGGAAAAAATGGTTAACTCGATGTCTGTCCCCAAAATATTGAGAATGTCACGAGCTGTTTGATGGTGAATGTCCAATTTTTTGTCACTTTAAAAACTTTGCCTTTTCTCAGGCTTTGTGCCTTGCCAGAATTGCATGGCTGCTGACTTTCAACACTTCATTGAAATCTTTCATCCGTTCAACTTTTAATATCCTCGCTAGATTGACAGGATGGCCGAGAGGTACGCACGCTCGCCTCTGTGCCGTCCAGCCTGGGTTAGAATCTCAACCCAGAAATGCAAACCCGTGCTTCGCATACAGGGTGAGGCATCTATTAGTGTGTCGTCCCTCGGACGGACGTTAAACTGGGCATCTCCGTATGTTAGCATTTGGTGGTGGCTGTTAAAACCCCCCATTGTGTCCGTCATGTATGCTTGGTGTTGGCTTCATGGTTAGGGTGGCGGGCTTGGGATCCTCGGGTCCTGAGTTCAAATCCACTCGGCTGTTGAATTAATACCAGGTGGGTTTGACTCATCCTGTCATCCTTCCGAGGTTAGCGAAATGAGTACCAGCATGCTGGGATGATTGAGCCATTTGAGTATCCTGCGTCGGAGTGGCGACCCGTCCAGGATTGTGCCCAATAGCCCAGGAGACTGCTTTGGCAGCACCAATGCTCTGAACAGAGTATGGCCCCAATGGATGGGTGGTCCTTTAAGAAGAGTGGGTGAGCTATCGCCACCATCAGTCTTAAATACGATCAATGCTGAATTTCAATTACATTCCAGATGAATACTTATTTTTAGCAGTCACATGTTGTTAAGCTCAATTCCACCGTTTCAATTTTGAAAATTGGTTCAGGTTAAGAGTTTGTACAGTGTTTTATTAACAGTGTGTGACAATTGAATAAAGCCACGCTCGGAAACGTCCGGAGATACCCGGGGTTTAGGTGCGTGGCATATATAGAGCCTCGCAGCTCTGAAAATGCCATTAAACACAAAAGAAGACGACCATCTGGTCTCTCATCAAAAGAAGAATTATTCATAATAGCTAGAGTCTAATGATTGAGCACCCACCTCAAATAAGCTTGTGTGCAATGTGATGGTCAACACCACTGGTCATGAGAAGGACCGTTTCACCGTCATGCTCGCCTGCACCGCAGATAGTGGCTATCCTCCTGCGCATGTCGTGTTGAAGAGGAAGAAAATGGCCAAAGACAAGTTTCCAGCCAGCATCATTGTTCATGCGCAGCAGAAGGGGTGGGTGGATAGACGAGCGACTGGTCCACGACTAGGTGTGCATGGTCTGGGGTAGTTGGCTGGATGGCGGTTTCTCCTGACTGAGCATGCTAGTCCTGGATGCATTCAGTTGTCACAAGACCGACAACACCAAAGCGCTGCTCCATCAGACCAACACCGATCTTGTCATCATCCCAGCTGGGATGACATTGCTCCTGAAACCCCTCGATGTGTCCATCAAGCCGTTCAAGGACGGGCTACGTCACTGCTCGTCCGACTGGATAATGAGTGGGGAGAAGACTTGCATCAAGAGCGGGAGGATGAGAAAGTTTGACCTTCCGATGATCTGCGGCTGGATCGTCAAGGTGTGGTAGGAGATACCGTCGGACATCATCAAGCGAGCATTTCTAAAATGCTTCATCTCCAACAACATGGGCGGCACAGAGGACGACATCATTTGGGAGGAAGAGGCTGCAAATGACGACGGCGACGGGACTTGCTCTGCCCTGATTCGGACAACGGAGACTGAGACATAATTCCTTTGGTACCAGGTCTCTTCGGAGAATTCTTGGCTATCGCTGGTCGGACGTTGTCTAACGAACGGTTGCTGAGAGAGACTCAAATGAGATTTGTTACCTGCATAGTCCGTGAGCGTCAGCTGCGGCTGTATGGACACGTGGCTCGTTTTTCTGACTCTGATCCTGCTCACAACATTCTCTCAGCGAGGGAGTCTCGTGAGTGGAGGAGGCCAATGGGCCGACCACGTGCCTCGTGGTTGCAGCAGGTTGATCGGCATCTCAAGGAGATGGGGATGGGCCAGGCACCTGCCTGGGGGATGGCCAGGCGGGGGGGCCCCTGAAGTACTGGCGGAAAGTGGACGCAGCGATGCGCTGCTCTGGCGCATGCTCCCATACCTGACCTGACCTATAGAAAGTTTACACCCCCTTTCAAATTTTTCACCTTTTGTTACCTTATTGCCTGGAATTAAATTACATTAAATCAGACTTTTTTCCACCTTTATTTACACATCGTAACCCACAACTTACAAGTGAGAAACAAATTTCAGAAAATTAATTAAAAATACAAAACTAGAATATCTTGGTTGGATAAGTGTCCACCCCCCTTATAATAGGAATTGTAAATTAACTCAGGTGTAACCAATCTCCTTCAAAATCACAAACCGTGTTAAATGGCCTCCACCTGTGTTAAATTGTAGTGATTCTGATTATTTCAGAATAAAATCAACTGTTCCTGTGGGTTTCCTCTGCTGGGGAGTGCATTTCACAGCAAAGACTCAACCAAGGAGCACCAAGGAGCTTTCAAAGGACCTCTGGGATAAAGTTGTGGAAAGGCACAGATTGGGGATGGGAATAAGAATATTTCAAAGGCCTTAAATATCCCTTGGAGCACAGTCAAGATAATCATTAAGAAGTAGAAAGCGTATGGTACCACAAAGACCCTGCCTCGATCAGGCCGTCCCTCCAAACTGAATGACCAAGCAAAGAGGAGACTGATCAGAGAGACCAACAACAGGCCAATGGCAACTTTGAAAGAGCTGCAGGCCTTTATGGCAAAGACTGGTCACTGCATGTGACAACAATATCCCAAGCACTCCACAAGTCTGTCCTGTACGGTAGGGTGGAAAGAAGGAAGCCATTACGCAAAATAGTCCACCTTGAGTCCCATTTGAGGTATGCAAAAAACCACTCCAGAGATTCTGAAGCCATGTGGCAAAACGTTTTGTGGTCTGAGGAAACCAAGATGGAACTTTTTGGCCTAAATGCAAAACGTTATGTTTGCCGCAAACCCAGCAAAGAACATCACCCAAAGAACACCGTCCCTACTGTGAAGCAAGGTGGTGGCATCATCACGCTATGGGGATGCTTTTCAGTTGCAGTGACTTGGAGACTTGTAAGGATAGAGGGAACAATGAATGGAGCCAAATACAGGCAAATCCATGAGGAGAACCTGCTGCTCTCTGTAACAAAGCTGAAATTGGGTCGGAAGTTCACCTTTCAGCATGACAACGACCCGAAGCACACAGCCAAAGCTACACTGGGGTGGTTAAGGAACAAAAAGATAAATATCCTTGAGTGGCCTAGTCAGAGCCCCGACCTAAATCCAATCGAAAATGTGTGGCACGACTTGAAGATTGATGTCCATCAACACTCCCCACGCTACTTGACTGAGCTTGAACAGTTTTGTGCAGAAGAATGGGTAAATATTACCCAATCAAGTTGGGAAAAGTTAGTTGAGACCTATCCCAACAGACTCACAGCTGTAATTGCTGTCAAAGGTGATTCCACAGAGTATTAACTCAAAGGGGGTGGATATTTATCCAACCAAGATATTTTGGTTTTGTATTTTTAATTGACGCAATAACACCCTATTTCTGAGCCGTTTGCCCTATTAACGTGTTTTCTAAATTACCGAGCCAAATTTTTTTCCACCCGTCACACGCAGCTGTTTATAAAGATTAATGTTTGTGAACATATCCCTGAAACGTCGATATAAATGCAACGTTATTTTTTTGTTGAAAGTTACTCAAGGTTCCTGGGTTGGTTGTATACAGCACGTACTGTAGTCTTAATCACACTGACTCCAACCTGCCGATTCCCGAAAAATTGCTGATATCGGCCAAGCGTGCGTGTGCGTGTGCGTGCGCGCACGCTCGTGTTTTGCACATAAAGCATTAACATGCTCTCTCTGCTTACTCTCTCTCTCTGTCTCTCTGCTTACTCTCTCTCTGTCTCTCTGTCTCTCTGTCTCTCTGTCTCTCTGTCTCTTGCTTACTCTCTCTGTCTTTCTGCTTAGGCCTAAGTCACATTTGCTCTACGGCGGCCGTACGCCCTCTGAATTGACAGAAACGTGCGGTGGCCTCAGGGTGGCCCTACGCCGTTTGGCTATATTTTACAGGCCGTAAGGTCGCCGTGGAATTATAACGCGGAGTTATAACTTTTTTCATTTCTACGTTCGCCGTAGCATTCGACAAGCCGAAAAAAATAAAAAAGGTTAAAAAAAAATTAACCCATTCGTTACCATCCGTCTGGTCGCACGTTCGCCTTAGGGCCCCTGCGGTCACCTTGCGGGCACCTTGAGGCTACCTTGCGTCTGCCTTGAAAATTCTATGGCCGCCGCAGGCCCCCTTCAGGTCACCGTGCGACATCAAATCAAAGACCGTACGGCAACCCCACGTTTTCGGTCTCCACCATTTCTAAGACCTAGGCCTAAGTCACATTTGCTCTACGGCGGCCGTACGCCTCTGAATTGACAAACGTGCGGCGGCCGCAGAGTTTCTGAGGTGGCCTCAGGGTGGCCCTACGCAGTTTGGCTATATTTTACAGGCCGTAGGTCGCCGTGGAATTATAATGCGGAGTTATAACTTTTTTTCATTTCTACGTTCGCCGTAGCAATTCGACAAGCCGAAAAAAAAACTGGTAAAAAAAAACCAAAAAAATTCACCCATTCGTTACGTCCGTCTGGCCGCACGTTCGCCTTAGGGCCCCCTGCGGTCCCCCTGCAGTCGCCTTGCGGGCACCTTGCGTCTGCCTTGAAAATTCTATAGCCGCCGCAGGAACGCCCTAAGGTCACCGTGCGACATCAAATCAAAGACCGTACGGCAACCCCACGTTTTCGGTCTCCACAATTTATAAATACGCCGTGCAGCTCCCCGAAAAATAAAAACATATGTGACTGCTACCTGTGGACCGTGGAAATACTGTGGCCGCCGTAGATTTTGGAGACCCCACGGCCGCCGTGGCAAATGTGACATAGGCCTAAATACGCCGTGCGGCTCCCGAAAAATAAAAACATATGTGACTGCTACATTGTTGACCGTGGAATACTGCGGCCGCCGTATAATTGCTAGTGGCCGTAGATTTTGGAGACCCTACGGCCGTCGTGGCAAATGTGACCTAGGCTTACTCTCTCTGTCTCTCTGTCTCTCTCTCTGTCTCTCTTGTCTGTCTGTCTGTCGTCTCTCTGTCTGTCTCTGTCTGTCTCTCTGTCTGTCTCTTGTCTGTCTCTCTGTCTGTCTCTCTGTCTGTCTCTGTCTGTCTCTCTGTCTTCTTCTCTCTGTCTCTTGTCTCCTGTCTCTCTGTCTCTCTGTCTCTCTGTCTCTCTGTCTCTCTGTCTCTCTGTCTGTCTCTGTCTCTCTGTTCTGTCTCTCTCGTCTCTCTGTCTCTCGCGTCCGGGCAGTGTCTGTCTCGGATGCGTTTGGTGTTTTTGTCTTTGGGCCGTGTTTGTTCATATGACTGGTAAGAAATGGATTTCAGACATGTTTTTTTTCCATCTTCGCTGTTATTCGATGAAAGATCATTTTGATGAGACACTATGAATCGTAATTAACGCTCTACCACACATCTGTCTTCCCTTCCTCTCACCTCACACGATCTTTCCCTCTCCCCTCCTCGCTCCATCTCCCTTTTTGCTCCCCCTTCCCTTCTGCCCCTCCTCTTTCCTTTCCCCTCCACCTCTTCATTCTGCCCCCTCCCTTCCCCCCCCCTCTTTTTCTACCCCCCCTTTATATTCCCGTCAGTGAAGTGAACTGTGGTATTTCCTTGTATATATGTATACTCGTGTGTGCGCACGCACATGCTCCATCATTTATAGATTATACAGTGCAAGTCAATGATACAAACATTTTCTTGGATAATTGAGATTTGTTTTTGTAAGCCTAAGAAATATGCCAAAAATTTCAAATAAACAAAATTAAACTTGATACTGTTGCAGTCTTTATATATATATTAATTTTTTCAGGTGGTGCATGAAAAGTACAAAGCGGTGTCTGGAAGTAAGAAAGGTGACCAGTTGGGGGTGCGGGAGTTTCACTCTTCCTTCGATGCTGCCGCAGAACACAACAAAGAAATTACAGCGCTTGTTGGTCGTGCACAGGTAGTGCTGAACTCAGGTGGTCACTTTCTGGCACTATGTTGTGCATGCAGGAATTTTTTTTATCATGACAATGCCATCAGAGATTAGCCACTGGTCTGTCCCTCAGATTTGCATTAGTTTGTAGATGTGAAAAATATTTGACGAAGGATGGCCACGTTTTCTTTCATCTGTTGGCTGCCTGGTTGATACTACCATTCGTGCCATGATGTGTTGAGGAACTTCTTCATTTGTGGCCAAGGCTGTGGGGTAGCATCATTGGTTGATGGTGTGGCTGTGCCGCTGATGCAATGCCCTCTGCTGGTTAGGTCAGGAATTTGTCATTTGATAGCTCGTCTACTCTTTGCGAAGGGCACCGTGGGATCTTTGACGTCCACCGACGAATGTTGGCAGACGGGATTCCCATTTATATATCCATCCGAGGGACGGCACACACATCGTTGAAACACTCTGATGACGGTTTATAGCTGGGTTGGGATTCAAACATAAGCGAGACAGCTTGGAGGTGAGTGCGCGTACTTCTCGGCCATCCTGTCGGCCCTGTAGAGGCATTGCATCAGAGGTACAGCTGTCCCTTGGTGATGATGTAACCAGTAGGTGAAATTTTTTTTATGGAATCTCAGTCCAATATGCAGTTACGAACTAGTCAAAAACTTGTACAAACGAATTGTGTTCGCAGGAGCACTGTATGAACTTTTGAGGAGTCATGGAGCTCGGGTTTGCCCATCCAGGCAGGAGAGAGAAGATTAAGTTCAAGCTGTGTAGGAGAGTGCTGAGTTATTTAAACTGTCATAAGTCCTGAGTAGTAAAAGGGAAGAATGAGAGGATAATGACTTGAGGGGGCTTTAAAAGGTTCATTTATTTATTTATTTACAGTTGTAAAAGGGGGAACGGTGATGAAGCATGAGCATGATGGGAGAGAGAAACGGAGGGCGATGAAACGTACTCGGCTAAAGCCTTCCGTCATAAATAGATGGCCTGTAGTTTGAGGTCTGTTGAGTCACTCATACAATTTCATGGGTGATAATTTTTATGTTGGCAATATGCTCAAATGGGCCCATCATGGCAATGGTATTGTAAGACTAGGTTGTGGAAGCATTATGGTGGTTTTGTTCTGATTTTTACTTTGTTTGCCTTGATCCCAAGGAATCGCTTACCCCGCTGGTGGTGATGCAACTGTTTCTTCGAGTGCCTGTAGCAGACATTCCCTTGTTGCTTATGAGCCCTGGCACGAGTTCCCCTGCCGACCTGATTCTGACCCGCCTGCCTGTTCCACCGCTGTGCGTACGCCCATCTGTGGTCAGTGACCTGAAGTCTGGTACCAATGAAGATGACCTCACGATGAAGCTCACAGAGATATTATTCCTCAACGATGTCATTGTCAAACATCGTTCCTCTGGGGCAAAGACACAGATGATCATGGAAGATTGGGACTTCCTGCAGCTCCAGGTGCAGTCGCTATTGAGAGACAAAAATTAAAATGGATCTTTGTCGGGATTTCACTTCCGCTCCACTGGAGCAGTGGTGTATGACATGACAACCTACAGAATGAAAGTGGATAATTAAATGTATTTTCTCCACTCCTGATTAGTTTCTTGTAAAATCTATCATGATTATTCTCCCCTCTTTCCCCAGATCTATCTATGTGTTTTATACTTCTTTTTTTTCTTTCTTATTTTCCAACTTTGTCTTTCTATTTCTACTTTTTGTTTTACATTTGCTTCCTTTTCTGTGCCAGAAAAGGCTTTTGTAGCTTTAACATCCGAGCATTTAGGTATGCTGTAACTTTTAAAGGACTTATTTTTACTTAACCCTTTGAATCCTGAGCTCCTTGGACTTTTGGCTCTCCCACACTGGGCTCATGAACGCTTGGGTATATGGAGGTTTGAATCGGGTCAGATCAGCTATGGGAGCATGCGCCGGAGAAGTGCATCGCTGCGTCCACTTTCTGCTGGTACTCCAAGGGCCTCCATCTGGCCATCCCCCAGGTAGATCCCAAGCCCATCCCCATCTCCTTGAGATGATTATCAACCTGCTGCAACCACGAGGCACGTGGTCGGCCCATTGGCCTCCACTCAAGAGGCTCCCTCGCTGAGAGAATCTGGTGAGCAGGATCAACGTCAGGAAAATGAGCCACATGTCCATACAGCTGGCAGCTGACGCTCACAGACTATGCAGGTAACAAATCTCATTTGAGTCTCTCTCAGCAATTGCTCGTTGGACACAAAGTCCGACCAGCGACAGCCAAGGATTCTCCGAAGAGACCTGGTAAAAATAGTTAAAAAAAAAAGTCAAAACCAAAAGGAATTAAGTTTCCGTCTCAGATCCCTGGTCAGAGTCCAAGTCTCACATCCACAGAGCAAGACTGGAAGCACGAAGGACCTGAGGACTCGGACTTTTGTCCTCCTGCACAGGTACGAGCAGCGCCACAACCCCATGATCCAGTGAATCCATGACTTCCCAGGCCTGACCCCGACATCCATTGAACTCTGGCTCACAGCCAGCAGAGACGTGCATATCACTGCCAAGGTAAGTGAATCTATCCGTGACCTCAACATCCTCACCACAAACAGGTACAGACAAGATAGCAGCTTCCAATATGTCATTGAAAGCCTGGATCTTAGTTTTGACCCAGAAAACCCGAAATCCCAGCGGCTCCGACTCCTCATTCAGCACCTTGAGGGTCACCAAAAGGATATCCAGAGTCTCCACAACGATGACTGCATCATCTGCGAAATCAAGGTCAGAGAT
>CM068954.1:13197294-13216499 GCA_035128595.1 Eptatretus atami
ACGCCCGAACAAGAAGGTATATACAGAATTGTGCTACTACAGAGGAAACAGCACCTGGTTGCCATGGCAACCACTTTAGATGACGAACGTTTGTCGCGACACCGTCTCCACAGTCTGTACCTATGTACCAAATATGAAACGTGAAAGTTGAAAACTTTGGGAGTTAGAGTGCGGACAGGAACGGATGGAAAACAGGAACGGATGGAAAACAGCATCTGGTTTCCATGGCAACCACTTTAGGTGACGAACGTATGTCACGACACACCGTCTCCACAGTCTGTACCTATGTACCAAATATGAAACATGAAAGTTGAAAACTTTGGGAGTTAGAGTGCGGACAGGAACGGACGGACAGACAGACGACCGGTATCACATAATACGCCCCGATATATTATATATATATGGGTATCCCCCCCCCGTGGTGGGGGTCAAAATGTCAAATGCCAAAAAATACAATCACTGGCACATCTTTAAACATTGTTAATGAAACTTTGTACTATTGTACATGCAATCAGCATTGGTGAATGCATGAAATATGTAACTATTTCTTGGATTTGACACTCGGTTCATGCCCCAAGTGGTGGGGGTCACAGGGGTTGAAATGAGGGGAAAAATTTAAACTCAAAATTTTACATTGGGCTATTCCTGGTGGAACTTTTTGCCATCTTTCAACTTTGCTTTTGATGGAACTTTTTTCAAGCGTGGGCATTTGTGATGGCGTGCTGTCGACTTCGCTCTAGTTCAAAATTGCAATGGCCCATAGGCTGACACCAGAGGCCGAAAGCCAATATGTACTGTCACCTTCAAAAGGCTCATGATGCCTATCGTCTCAAACATTTCGATATTTGATGATATGACACTTCCCAAGATGGCGTAGGCTTTCCATAGCACCAAAATGGCAGATGTGCGATTTTTGTTTCTTTTGGGTTTTTTTCCAGGTTACAATTGTGGGTGACATCGAGGTAGCTGTCCAACCATTGGGTATAAAGTGGACATAGAAACACTTGCTTCATTATATATATATATAGATTACTGTTTACTTTGCCCATCATCTGCTTGATTTATATTAATAAAGTAATAAACTACTTCCCATATGTTAAAGCCAGGGCACATAACACCAATGGCCACCCATAGTTTGGTGACCTGATGTTGCAATGAGCAACAAACTGATGAAGCCATGTTTTTTCTTTATTTTACTGTTTATTAAAAAGGAAGGAATTGATTCACATTCTGGATAGGGGATATGAACATAATACACAGAAAACAAGAAAAAGAGCAATCAGAGATTGCAGACCCTCACCAGGACGTGTGTGTGTGGTGTATTTTGTGTACTGGTGTGTTGCATAATTAATAATAAGAGAATTAGAACTGCCTCCTTATAACTGCTGGCAGTGATGACTGGGTTCCAAGACGTCCCGCTTTGATGCAACCCCACTTTGATTGGACGCCTGACCCTGACCCATGATGTTTGTTTTATTTATGATTCAATTGAATTTAGAATGGGATTAAAATAACTATTCAATTTAATTTAGAATGGGATT
Organism: Eptatretus atami; assembly: GCA_035128595.1. NCBI lineage: Eukaryota > Metazoa > Chordata > Myxini > Myxiniformes > Myxinidae > Eptatretus > Eptatretus atami. The sequence continues at coordinate 13,198,836 of CM068954.1, forward strand.
AAAATAAATTCAATTTTTAGCTAATAATACGAGCCTTGATATTGTGCAAAAAAAAAAATAAAAAAAAAACTTCAAACTGCGTGCCAGAAACAACAACCACACAGGCCGTTCCTTCGCTCTCGTAAACGACGACTGGATTGGGGCATTGTGTTTATAAATGCGCATAAGAAATCGAGAAATTATTATAATACAGTAAGTCATCACTATCCGGAAGTCCGTACGTTGTAACCCATAATTGGGAACGCGGCTGAGGATCTCTTCCCCAACGGCCACGCCTACGCAGCAATGTGTCCTGTCATTGGTTTGGTAAATAAATGGCCATAACTTGGGAACCACTTGTCCGATTAATATCAAACCTTGAAAAGGCACATCCTCAGGTCCCCAGCAATATACCTGGCAAGGTTTAATTAGATCGGACCAGTGGTTGTCGAGAAACAGCGGTCACAGACACACACACAGACACACAGAGATTGCTGGAATTATAGATGGATTTATTCCCCATCACTACTAGATCATAATTGTGAAGTTTCACGTCGATTGATTAAGCAGTTCAAGAGATAATTTTTTTTTAAGTTTTTCGCTCAATCCAATATGGCTGCCAAACCACGTGACCTATCAATTATTCCTTAAACTTATACACCCATGGCTTGGGGAACATTTTTGTGAAGTTTCCCCTCGATCTGTCCAGCTGTTTTGGAAAAAAGATTTTTATGGTTTTGTTGGGGGGGGGGTGGGTAATCTTGGGGGTAAAATATATATTTGTGTTCTTGTGCAAATTGTACAAGTTTCTCCTCGATTTGTTCAGCCATTCTGGAGAAAAGATTTTTATAGGTTGAGGGTAAATCCAATATGCTGTCAAACCATGTGACCTGACGTCATGTATGTGAACCTTCTGTTCCTCATGGATAGGCGGTCATACGTGTAGTTTTGCCTTGATCTGTTTAGCCACTTCACGGAAAAAGATTTTTGAAGGTTTTTTTTTGTTTTTTTTTAAACAATATGGCTGCCGAATCATGTGACTTATGATGTTATCATTTTTTTTTATTTTTTCTGTGGACAGTTTTATCCTGAGATGACCCTTAAAAATTTTCATACTGATCAGCTGTAGAGTTCTACATTTGCAAGTATGACATAACTAAGGCACCTATGACATCATAAAATCACACTTATTCCCCATGAGGTGTACTTACCCAGTGTCGTTTCAATTTTTGCTTTGGTGTGGCATCAGAGATACAAAGGTCCAAAGTTTTTCCATTTTTTTCCAACATGGCTGCCACACCACGTGACTTATGGCATCATAAATATCAATAAAACATTCTACATGAGTAGTTGCTCCTATGGTGAAAATTTTGTCTCAATCCGATATGCGGTTGCGGAGGAAAATGCAAGTTCTGTGCAGACAAATAAACAGGCAGACAGACAGACAGACAGATAGACAGAAACAGAAACAGACAAACAAATTGAAATATAAATCCTCTTCAAATTTCAACTGAATCAGATGAAAATTGAGGATTTTAGAAATACCACCTAAGTTGTTGACCTTTTTGACCTCAAACATTAGGCTTCTTCTTTATGACAAACTCTACCACGTGGTGAAGTTTATGAAGATCGGTTTATAATTGTAACCTGTAGGCGACAGACAGACAGACAAGCCGGTAGGCGGCGATGGGTCGCCGAGCATGGAAACTATAAGATATAGAGCAAAATGGATGTCATATAGCGGATAGGGAATCACCTTAAGATTATACATATCAAATCTCATCCAGTTCCATCTACTGATAACTACTCGGTGTCCATTTGAATGAAAAGTACCGAAAATGCGGTTTGAAATCGGAAATCCCCAAAGTTCGAGGGGTGCTGTGGGTGAACAAAGATCTAAATCGAAAATCCGGCTCGATCGATTTGTGCACAATGTATTCCAGACGATAAGTGTGAATTTTCATGACCATCCGACCATAACCCGAGGAGGAGTAGCATTTGGCGCGAAGGCACCTCCAGCTCTCGCATATTATCGATTTTTGCACTAATTGACCTTTGACCCCTGACCTAAGCGAAATCGGTCAATATGTCCTGAGGCAAATTGTAGTACTCATTGAGTACCATGAACCTGCAACGTTTCATTCGTATCGATGCACTCACCTGGTCACTAGGGGCCTTCAATTTTCGCCAATTTTCACGCATACCCTAATTGTAGGGGTCTGCGGGGTAAAGTATTCCATATATCACAAAAACCGGAATATATTTGATAGAGCATCACCAGTAGATCATTTGTGCAAATTTCATAACCCTACGGGATAATGGCTTTCGGAATTGATTTCACGTGAACGGTACCGATTTTGAAGGTTTCGGTTGTTGCTGGGGAACCAAAGCGTCCTAGCAACCATCACAATTTCCAAAGCACGAGTCATAAGATGTACCTACCACCCGAGTTTGGTCAAAATCGGCCCACGTTTACTACCAATTATGCTGATGACAACAAACAAACATCCAAACAAACATCCAAACAAACAGACAGAATTACTGACAATAAGGTCACCTATTTCGGCGACCCAACAGACAGACAAAATTGACCGCCAATATACTTGAAAAATCTTTGACTTTGCAAGTAACCAACAAAACAACGAACGCAAATGCAATACCTTCTCCTTTGGCGAGGATAATCAGGACACAGTGGCAAAGAAAGTGTACAACCCTTTCAAAATTTCCACCTTTTGTTTTTTTGAAAACATGTGACATGTGACATCATTCCTTTTTTATATTTGGCACCGCTAGCCCTGGAACCAACGTTCTTGGTGTTTTACTTTTTATTTTTTATTAATTTTTTTTATTTGTTTTTTTTAAGATCGAAGCTCATCGAAGAGGCTCAGTTCATTGCTTTCTGTAAAACGGTGAAAACATTTAATGTGTGCTCGATGTCACTGAGAAGAATCCTGTACAATACTCGCACAGTTTCTTTAAGTGGAACGCAAACGCAAATTTTTTTTTTCCCTTCTGAAAATCATTGAGAGGGCGTGTGGGGTGGTTGTGGGGTGATTGTTGATGGGAGATTGTTTGGGCGGGTGGGTTGGAGGGGCAGTGTAGGTATTGTGGGGGTGATGATTGATGGTTATTGCTATTTCTTCTGCTTAATCATGGGTATGGCATCCTCTCTCAATCGTGGTGGATAACCACACGATCTCACCATCTCCATTGTTTCATAACAGTGCTCCGTAAGACGTTCCGAGTACAAAAGCAAACATTTGGTTGGTCTGAAACACCCTTGGGTATTTCTGGGAAACTTAGGGTCTTTCAGCCATTGTTGTCAGATGAAACCATCTCTGTTTGTATTAATACTACACAAGCACCAAGGAATCCATCGACTTGGCATATTTGTGGAAAATCGAAAATTATTCGCTGTTTGAGTTGAATCGTACGTCTTGGCACTTGGTGCGTGCGTCTGGCTGACTAGCCAGCGACGTGAAGCTATCCTCTGAGGGATTGCGCCTGAATGCCTTGAAGGCAGAATCCCTCCTTGAGCCTTGGGCATGGCGATATTGACGTGCTTGGGGGGGGGGGGGGGCTGCCATGCTCTGAATGACTCAAAAACGACCTGGTTATGGCAGGTAACCCGTACACAGTACGGATATGACGGTCGACTTCCTGATATGATGTCATGGCTTATCTGAAGAATAAGATTTTGACTCTTCATCACAAAATTAACGACTTTATAATCCAGAAATCGGGGAAAAAAAAGCACATCGTATCTATTTTGTACGGTGTCGAGGTGGTCTGAGCATTTGGGGTCCCATTCAATAATGTACATTTTACCTCTCTTAATACGTACATGATTGCCTGGTGTTGGCTTAGCAGTTAAGGTGGCTGGCTTGGGACCTTAGAGTCCTGAATTCAATCCCCATGCCCACCGTTGAATTAATACCAGGTGGGGTTAACACAGCCTGTCATCCTTCTGAGGTCGGTGAAATGAGTACCAGTATACTGGGGTAATAACCCTTCGGGGTAACTTGCGTCGGAGTGGCGACCCGTCCAGGACTGCACTCCTTGCCAATGACACTGCAGCCCGAAACGCCTTTATGGCGTAAAAGGAATGGTATTATTATTATTATTATCATCATTATTATTATTATTATTATTAATATGTACATGAACTGTATTTGATTACTTGTGCTTGCCTGGCATGCCACTCACTGAGCGATTCATTCCTGAGGAACCTGGCTTCATTATACGACCCGTCATTCTTCCAGGCTAACATGGAACTGATGCGTCAACTTGTGAGAAACGGTTGTGATGTGCATCCTGGAGCCAACTTCATTCAGCAACGTAGCAACAACAGCAAGCGCTTCCTCAAGGTACTACTGTAGGTATAATATAGCCATGCCATTTACATTCTCGTCCTCCATTAGAACACTTATTCTTACATAATGTTGCAATGATGTCACAATCACTTCACCAGCACAGACAGGTCGGTCGGCTCTCTGGATTCTTCCGCTTCCTTTCTGGTCTTGCACCCTCTGCTCTTTCCATGCTTTGTCCCCTCCAGGTTTCTACAGGGCACACACCCTCAACTCCCTTCTGGTGAAACAACCGAAATGCAAGGTCACTGCTCACCTCCATCCATTTGTTACCTTCCCCCCCCTCCCCCCCTCTGTATGTGGAACAAAGTTCCCCATTCTCTTCAATCACACTCTTCCCTCAGTTCTTCAAGACAGCTATTCATAACCATCTCAGATCGTCTCCAATCTAAAAGCATGATCTTCTCCGCTCGTAACCACCCCAATCCCACAATCCCTCCTCCTTCCAATTTCCAGGTTTCCTCCTGAAGTTTCTTTCTGCATCCATCTTGTCCACCCTATGCATCCTTCCTACCCCCCCCCCCCATTCGTCCCCACACCCATTGTTTGTTCATCTCTCCCTGTCTTGGCTTTTGGCTTCTGCTGTTGGTATTTTCCCTCTCTCTGCTGTCTTTTTGTCCTATTGTGTGCTGATCCGTTCAGTGTACCAGCATTATCTCTTCCACGAGCCTCGACAATGTATACACCATGTATACTTTTTTTTTCTCTCAAAAAGTTATGGACAGATTCCCATGAAACTTGGTGGGCAGGTTGGGTATGTGACGAGGACAAACTGATTCAATTTTGGCGAAGATCTAGGTCTGGATCAGGAGTGTGAGTGTGTACGTGTATGTGTACATGTATGTGTATGTGTATATGTATGAGTTGGGTGTGTGACAAGAACAAGCCAATTCGATTTTGGTTAAGGTCTGGATCCAGATACAAAAAGTAAACCATTCGGCCTGGATTTTCAACGGTATGTGCTCTACCGAGTGCTGTTTCAGTTTGTTTGTGTCCATTTGTTTTTCTTTTGCCTGTTCCTCTTTTATTCATCTGTAAACCTCTTCCCTCCTGTCCTTTTGCTCTTCAATGAGCTTAGACATATGTTTATATAAAAAGCTGACTCTCGGTTGTGATCTGCTTCCCCCCCCCCCCCCCCCCCCCCCCCATCAAAAGCAAAGTCATATAATTGATAATTGCAACTGAAATAGACGGAACCATTCTCTGCATCTCTGAAATTCTGTCGTCTGATCATTAGTATGGTTTCTGTCCAAGTCGTTTAACCTTAGTCGTGCTGATGCTTTTATTTCAACAATAGATGAACACCCTTAATATTGTTGCGGTTCTGTAAAGACGCATTCCTCCGAGGCAATGGCACACAACATGCAGCGATCCCAAGGCAGTTATTTCAATAGTATGTGTTCAGTTGGTCCTTTCCACATGCCTCGTGGGTAAATGGGAAAGATGCGTTGCGTTGGGCTTTTAGTTATGTCTTCAATCTTCAACCCCTGCTTTTATTCCACTCCTTTACCCTACTTTGTCTCTCACACGAACCATGCAAGCAAGCATGCACACAGACAAGAAAAGGAACCAAGCAAAGCACCGTGAAGCTCATTTGCATCTGCGCGCCACTTCACATTCAAAACTGCGCGCCAATTTCCAACTGCCGTCTCACCTCAGACCTTTGTTCTGCTCACCACGATGTTGCAACGCTCACCACAAGCACTCCACACGACTCCTAAAAATCCCCACAACAACTTGCGTTCATGTCTTCACTCCAAACACAGCGGTTACGAGCATTCCCTCCCTCTTCACTAAAGACGCTGCCATAAAGAGCATCCCGTTCCTCTTCGCTGCAACACAACATTTACAATAGCCTCTCGCAATGCTACAACGTGCTCTCACCTCTCTACAACCGCCACAACTGCCACCTATTCTTTGAACGCTCACCACAGCCTCGAAGGGTGCTGAGGGAACGAGAGTCGGGTTGTTTCGGGGCATAACTTGAAGTGCGAGCACGTGCTGGAGTTTGTTCAATGGCGTTCCGGTAATGCTGGGATTTCCCTACATGACCACATTTGAATGGAGGACAGCGCATGTTCGGGGCTGGAAAATGCTTCCAAAAACTCTCGCCTCATGTTATTCTCGGAGCACCGATGCATGGCGGGATCAGTGAGCGAATGGGGCCATTTTCAGTTTTGGGGCCTGGCGGGGCATGGCTTTGACACAGGAAGACCGCTGCGCCAATAGGGAGGCATGAAATCACCAACAGCCCATTTTGATCCGACTCTTAGCCCCTCTCTCACTCGGTGCTCATAAATGGAGCAAATTCAGCTCAGATTTGAGTCAGACTGCGGAGAACTTCAGAGGAAGCAGACATTGGGATACTGTGGCAGATTTCAGACCTCACCTGATAAGGAGACATTGGCAGATGGCGCAGGAGGGCAAGCTTCAACCACTCCGTTGGGGTCTTTCTCTCTCTCTCTCAAACATCTTTCTCTTCCATCTAACTTTCGTCTACTGTGGATGCACAAGAGCAATCGGCGTGGCTAAGTCCTGACCAACCATTCTTTTCAGAGTGAACCTTACCGACTCGTACCTCACACCTTCCTTTTACACCACGCTGCATGGCACGCTGCACTACACTCGTACCTCTCACTCCCACACCATAGACACCTTCAGATTTTCCTCCTCCTTCCTCCTTCCGAAGCATTTGGGTTGTGCAGGTCCGCTGACCACACCATGTATTAAGAGGACGCTAATCATCAACTGCCTCTTATATCTCTGGTTTTCTTCGGTGTGTGCGTGTGAGAGATGGTGCCTGTCATAGCATAAGTTAAGAGTATACGTTCATTCGGGGTAAATCTGCACTGTCTTCATCTTTTGTGATTATTGCATTTCTTTTTCCGCACCCACAAATTCCTTGCTTTACCCTGCTGCACATTTGCCAATAAATCCCATACTGTGCCACATAACTTTCCTCACTTTGTTAAAATAGATGTGCCTATTATAAATGTACCCAGCTCGTTTTTGTCTTTTCCTCCATTGGTCTAGCATGGTCTGCACCTTAGCATTGCCGGGACGTTATCCCCCAAAATTTGCTTATTAGCCAATGCGTACTTGGCAGCTCCGCTCGGCTGCACCTGATACGATAAGTAACGCAAGTACGCATCGAGGGCGCGATTCCCCGATAAGGCGACCATGTGTTCCTCATTAAACGGTTGTCAGAGGACACTGGGTCATGTGGTGAAGTTATTGGCGTTCGCAGTCGATTAGTGACCCACCGCGACACGAAGTTATTCGATTGTGATGGCCTGCGATTCCCAGTGAGTCTGGGGAGGAACCAGGGACAGCCCCTCCCTCATATTGTTACGAATCTGGAAGCCATTTGCACACAGACTGACAGCAGTCCCGAAGCTTAGTTATTTCGATAAATATGTGTTTATAGTTAGAATTCATCCCCAATGTCTAATGGGAATTTCGTGTGTGCGCTGAGTTATTTTATAGTCAGGTTTTATACATCTACAACAACAACAACACCACCGTCCCTCACTCAACCCGGTCGCCATTGCCCACGTGGTTTTGGCTGAATGCGTGGGCGGAGCCTCCATCGCCTCAGATCGAGGCTCCGCCCCGAGGAAGGGGCATAGAGCGTTTCCTCCAGCCAATGAGCAAAGGGCGAGCATCGCACACGTGATGGCCAATGGGAGGCCAGCGTGCCGAAATCTACTACGGAGCCTCTTCGGGGGGCGGACCTCCGAGATGCCTCGACACACCCCACGAGAAGCCTCGTCCAATCAGGAGGCTGACCACCTCAGGGGCGGCCCCGCCCAGCCAGATGGGATGTTCGCCCCTCGTCCAATCCGGAGGTGAGTCCCTGAGAGCGGTTCCCTCGACCCGCGGGGGAGGGGAAGGACAAGAGTGTGGCGAGCCGTCGAGAAGGAGAAAGAGAAGAAGCCTCATTTTGCCTGCTGGCGTTCTCGTCTACCCGCGGGTGCTCGTCTCGTCTGGTCCGTTCCCGTGCTGGCTGGTGTCCGTTGCATCGTTCCTGGTCCCTGGTGCTTGGTGCTGCGTTGTTGGTGGCAGGTCCGAGATCCCGTTACCGGACAAGCTCGACCAGACCGCACGAGGCGGACAGGTGCAAGAATAGGCCCTTGCCCTCAGCTCGCCTTTCCCTCCCGAGCTGAAGGGCCAAAATAAAGGCCGCGGCCACCATTTGTTTGTGTGTGCGTGTCGCGCGTGCCGCCAGTCTGTTAAGTTGAACTGTTAAGTGCTTCTCGCTCACTGTACATTGCCTGCATTTCTTTTATTCGGATAACTCTGCTCTTTGTGTGCTCCCCTCCCCGATTTATAAATAAACCCCTGTGTTAAATGTTCCAGCTCGTTTTCTGTGCTTTCTCCCATTGACCCAGCACTGTGCGTATTGAGAAATAGTAAGGCCGTTGGTGCCGTAAGTTGTCATTGGGACCGACGCAGCTCTGGTAACTCCGCTCGGTTACGCCGGATCCGAGTCGGTACCTGCGACTCGGTTCGGACAGAGTCAGCCGAGTGGACTTTCCCGATAATTTGATGATGTGGGTACTTAGGATATTGAAATTTGGCTATTGACCCTACCCCACGCCGTCAGAGAATTGGCGATCACGGTCCTTTAAGTGGCCCATCGACTCCGGAGTTATCCGGAGTGACGACCTTTTAATTCCGGGTGTTCGGTGGGAGACGGCTCTACTGCTCCACCTAGTAGTCGTTTATCGCCACCGAACCCCGGCCACAACAGTATTTCCCCCCCCCGACTCCGGGGCCATGACAATATCGATCGAGAGATCGGCATCATATAATCTCTCTGGTCACTGGACATCTACCGATCGGTTCAAGTAAGACGACTCGGAGATCAAAACATCTGTCTTGAGCCTTCATGCTGGGCAGATGTACTTGGTGGTCTTTTGATGCTCTACTTTTTGATTACCATCTTGAACTTGAGACATGCAAGTACATGAGTGAAGAAATGTGGGGAAGTTCAGACAGAGGCAAAATCTTTTCACCTGAAGAACAATCATTCCTCGAACAAAAGATGTCTCCTGATTCTGTCTCTCACATGTCTGACTTAAAAATCTTTTTTTTTTAATCTTAAATCTATTTGAGTTGATGGAGCTGTTAACGTTTTTCCTGAAGTTTTATGGATTTGTAGGAGTCATTGATTGTGTGGTGGTGATCTGTGTTGTAGTACGGAAACCGTGAGAAGATTGCTCAAGAACTGAGGTTTGGTGATGTGGTCGAGCGCCACTTGATGGATGACGATGTCGTCCTCTTCAATCGACAACCATCACTGCACAAGCTTTCGATCATGGCGCATCTTGCCCGTGTCAAGCCGCACCGCACGTTCCGCTTTAATGAGTGTGTGTGCACTCCTTACAACGCTGACTTCGATGGTGACGAGATGAACCTCCACCTGCCACAGACCGAAGAGGCAAAAGCTGAGGCCTTGGTGCTTATGGGTACAAAAGCAAACATGGTGACTCCACGTAATGGAGAACCATTAATTGCAGCTATTCAAGACTTCTTGACCGCTGCATACCTTCTCACCCATAAAGTTAGTTTGAGATGTCATTGCCATTGCTCAGCTACTTGTAATTTATTTTGTTTAATTTTGTCACGTCTCACTTTCTCCTGTTGCTTCGTCAGGATACTTTTCTAGACAGATCACGGGCCTGCCAGCTGATTGCAGCCATTCTTGCAGGACAGGATGTGGCAATGCGTTTGGAATTGCCTCCACCCGCCATCCTGTGCCCAGTCTGCTTGTGGACCGGAAAGCAAATCTTCAGCCTCCTATTACGGCCCAGTCAATCATGTCCCATCATGCCCAATCTCCGCACGAAGGTAGGATTACACCAGAGTGCTGTTCCATAATCGGTGCTTTAACATTTTTGTTGTGATTTTTGCCTGTTTATTGTGTCAACAATAAACCAGTGTGCATCACTCTGGATTTTGGGAGTTTAACTGGGAGGTGGGTAGGCACTGGAAGAATGTGTGCATCCTTGTCCTGGAGGAGCTGGGCAGACTACAGGGTTGAGAGGGGGAGAGGGAGTGGGAGCAGAGGAGGTTAAAAAAAACCAAAAAAAAAACCAGAGGCTTCCGACCTGGCTCTGATTTGACCCTGAGCTTCGACCTCATCATGGGAGAAGCCAATAATATCAAGAGTGTTATATTCCACAGAATCAAGGAGAGACAGATGTGATGTTGGAGCACCAGTCCAGAAAGGAGAGCAGTACTCCATTGAGATATGGACAGATACCAACTCTGCTTATAATTTATTGGGGAATTCCGTGAAACAACCCCAGCTTTGCTCTTTCATCAGCCCAGAATAATTAATCGCTGATGTTGAGGCATAGAAGGCCTGATGAAAGAGAGTGAACCTCTTCCAGTGGCTGATCAATGGAAATAGATGGTTGGGTTTATTTAACGATCCTGCCGGAGTAACTGAGGTTTGGCAGGAATGGAACACATTTATTATTTATCAAACCAGCATCTAATCAATTCCATATCAACAGAGTGTCAGAGCTGCTGTTTGCCAGACATGGGCATGGAGTACTGTATGATATGATGTGGAGTCAGATGCAACGAAGGAAGGGACTTTTCTGGAGTACTGGACAGTTCCTTTATATAGATGAGGAGCAATGCTGTGTTTAAGATGCTGCAATAGGGGCACTGCAGCCTCAAATCGGAAAGGAGAGGGTTCTATTGATGGCAGCATGTTGACTGCATGAGTGGAGGAAATCAAATCCAGGAATTACAGCAAGCTTGTATGCCGCATGCAGTGATCGTGATAAGCAGAGCAGGACGTCAGATTGTGTTGAATACCTGATGTTGGGCGGGGGTGGGGGGGGGGGTAGAGGAGAGGAGAACCTGGAGGGGTTTACCCCTTTGAGCCTGCACTTGCTGCAATCCAGGTTTATTTTCTGGATCCCAAGTTCAGCCAAACAGACAGACATCGGGACCAGGACGTGGTGGAGATTGATTGAAAGCATGAAGAAAAGTATCACCGTATGAACACTGAGAAATGAGGCGCAGGTTTGTGAGCAAATCAAAAGGAAATGGAAAGGAAGGGAAGAAGAAACTTTGAGAGAATGCATTTGGAGTGGATCGGAAAGAGAGATGAAACTTAAAAAAAAAAAGTTTTGTCTTTTGTTAGAAGGTATAAGAATAGTTTTGAGTATGAAAAAAAGAGGATGAGTTTAAAAAAAAATAAATAAATAAAAGAGGTTGAGGGAGGGGGGGGGGTAAGCAGGGGTTATTAAAAAACATTTTCTTTTTCGAGTTGACAAAGGAGGAAGGATATTAAACATGAGCTTAAAGACAGGAAGCAGTGGAGAAGGAAGGGAGAACTTGCAAGGTTGAAGACTCATGAGTATGTGACAAAACCGAGGCCGAGGCAGACTCGGAATCATTACAACAGGACCAAGTAAGCACAGACAAGAAGACACAAACAATCGCAACATGATTATAACAGTGCAGGGAACAAAAAAAGGAAAGAGTCTGACAAGATCTGTTGTGGCAAACTTGGTCTTGGGAAAGGTCTTCACGGAGCTGAGATAATCACACATACTTGCGAAGAAACTGCAGCTGGAAGGACAACACATCATTTTGTGGCCCTTGAAAATCTCACCCATAACCCTTCACTACAACTCACACCTGGACATGTCGGAAGGATTTTGTGGTTAGATTATACGGACAATATCAAGTTGCTGTTTTGTGTCTGGTATTCCTGCACTTTCTGGCAGTGTCAGCAGCAGGATTCCCACAGGGTCTAAGCAGACCCTGTGGGAATCCTGCAGGTGAGTACGGGCAAGAAGAATGATGTGTCAGTTTGTCGAGTATTTGCACTCGTGGCCAAGGAGAGAACACTTTGGGTTTCGTGTCCTGCTGTTTGTCCACCCAGCAAGTCTGATACTTTTGCCATTAAACTGTGAATATCCCCAGGAATGTTGTTTTAAAATAGACAATATAATTCTCTTTGTTTTTTTTTTTTTTTTTTTTTTTAATCACAATTGTTGTCCAAAAGTGTATTGTATCTATTGTTCAAAACCATTGCTTCCCTGCAAGGCCAAAGGCTTAATCACCAAAGCGAAATGATAATTGCATTGAACAATGCTTTTTTTCATCTCTTATTTGATTGATTTTTTTTTGCCTTTTTTTTTTCTTTCTTTTCCTTTCCTTTTCTCATATGTTGCTGTTTTCCAACCCTCTCCTCGTACTTAGTTGATACCATTATTTTGACACAATGTGATGAATGCAAGCAAATTCGAGGTGATACGCGACATTAAATCCTCCAACTTTGCCTCGTACTATACTGCAGGGTAAACAATACAGTGGCGGTGAAGACCTTTGTCCCAATGATTCATTTGTGGTCCTACACAATGGTGAGTTGTTAGCTGGCTCACTTGACAAGGCTACACTTGGCTCGGGCTCAAAGAACAGCATCTTCTACGTGCTGCTGCAAGACTGGGGGCAGACCGCTGCGACCGACGCCATGTCGCGCCTCGCCCGCATCTCCCCAGCCTACCTTTCTCACAGGGGGTTCTCTATCGGAATTGGGGACGTGACACCAGGTGATAGGATTGAAGGTGTGATCCTTTATTGCTCTCTCTTTCGGAGTGACATCTTTCTCCAATTTTTGCGTTCTGCCATTGGCGTGCAGGACCTGGACTGTTGTGTGCTAAGCATGAACTGCTGTCCGCGGGCTACAAAAAGTGTGACGAGTACATATCTGCACTCAAAGTTGGGAAACTGCAACAACAGCCCGGTTGCTCTGCCGAGGAAACCTTGGAGGCAGTCATACTCAAGGTATTCCAATTTCAAATTTTTTTGTCAATTTCAAAAAACATTTATTTCCATATTTACAAATATAAATACAGTGGAATAAAAATATACAAAGAAATACTTCCAGAAATTGAACTCGGCAGAATACAATCAAAAATCGGAATTTAGAGATAGAGGTCGAGGTAGAGTGAAACTTGAACCTGAATCATATTGAGAGAGTTTATTTGTGGTAGTTTCTAATAGGTAAGAAGTATGATGTAGTTTTGTTTACTGCAATGCATTCTTAACTTGCATTGAATGTTTATAAACTGTACAGAGTGTGTTGCCTGTTTCCTTTCACCATACAGATGTGAAGGATTTTAAATGTGTGAATTTTTTTTTTTTTTTAAAGCTCAAATCAACATTCCAGTCATGATTTGTCTGCGTACTCATGTGCAGTGTTGATAAATATTAGGGATGAGCAATGTTCGGCAAGTATGGGTTGATGTGCCTTCACAAGTTTTATTTATTTTCCGTTACTTTCTCTAATACTAACTAATAGTTTTGGGTAATTTTCTTGGATATGCCGAACCACTGTGGTCCGGTACAACTCGTCCATCTTGAAGCCATGTTCGAGCTCTGTGTACTCGGTCATGACGTGATAGTTAAAATCAGGCTCTTACCTCATGCTCCTCCACTCTTGGCACCAGCTCAAGTTTACATTGGAAGAGTCATTCTTTAACTGAGATTACGAATATCAACTTCATTTTTATGTTCATTCTGCAAGAATAAACCATTGGATTTGCAACGGTATCTTTTATTTACTCACCTTCATTTTTGTTGGATGGATATTGAAATTCTGATTAAAGTGGTGAGAATTATTGATAATTAATTTTTATCAGCCTCGATTGATATTTCGTTAACGCCGTGCCTCTGAGTTTAGTTTTGTGCCGTCTTTCTCGTATCTTCCAGGAACTCTCGGTCATAAGAGATCATGCAGGAAAGGCGTGCCTTCGAGAACTCCATAAGAGTAACAGCCCAATGGTGATGGCACTGTGTGGTTCCAAAGGCTCCTTCATCAACATCTCACAGATGATCGCCTGTGTAGGGCAGCAGGCCATCAGTGGCTCACGCATCCCAGATGGCTTTGAGGACCGTTCTCTTCCCCATTTTCCTCGTTCTTCCAAGCTGCCTGCTGCAAAGGGCTTTGTAGCCAACAGCTTCTACTCTGGTCTCACACCCACGGAGTTCTTTTTCCACACGATGGGCGGTCGTGAAGGTCTGGTAGACACTGCAGTCAAAACTGCTGAAACCGGCTACATGCAACGTCGATTGGTGAAGGTGAGCACCATGATTTCTTTCATACTTCTTCCTGTCGCCTTCACTCATTTAATCTTCCTGATTAATTCCCCTTATGGATGGGTTAATTCCCCCCCAGAAGTGCTGTATTTATAAGGACTTGTGATACCCCCTCCCATCATGGGAATCATTCATTTCAGGGGAAATGGGATTGATTGTTTCCAGACAATCAGAGGTCAGATGGTTAACAAAAAGAGGGAAGCAAGGTTTGCAGTGGAAATTTGGGGTTTTTCTTTTTGAGTAGAGGGGGTGGAAAGGAGAGAAATGGAAGAACTGTGCCTGCTAACATGATTGGTAAAGGCAGTTAGGAAAATGTAATTACAGGGAGGGAAAAGTGGGGGTGGCGTGGGGGGGGGAATCAATAATTAGGTAGAATAGTTGAGATTGTGAGCAGCATAATATAGTTGTAGTGAGACGGTTTAATGAGGAGGGAAAGTAAGGCCACATATGTCACATTCACATTTCATTCCAGAAAAATGCTGCCATTTTCCCACCAAATTGCTGTCATGACTTTGATGTTAATGGCAGCTAAAAACAGTGCAGGCATTGCACGCATGCCATTACACTGCACTAGGCAATGCCGGTATTTCAATGCCGGCATTTTTGGTGTAAAATGGCTTAAGTGAGATGTTTGTTATATTGTACACTGAATTGTGACTTTGACGATGAACTCGAGGGTGATTTGCATGCACAGCTGCGAACAATCATATTGAGCTGGCCTCATTTCCGAAACGATCACCCTTGGGTGTATACAAACGATGGACATGTTCAGTGAAGTTTTTAAATACCATTTTGAACTCTGACTCTCTAAACAATTACTTGCTAACATGTTGTGGTGACTGATTATCCAATTTCTGTCTTGCAGTCCCTCGAGGATCTGTGCTTGGCATATGACCTCACTGTCCGCTCAGCCACAGCCGATGTGGTTCAGTTCATATATGGAGGTGATGGTCTCGATCCAGCCTGCATGGAAGGTCGTGATCGACCACTGGAACCAGTACGTGTGTTGGCAAGCGTGTTTGCAAATCACCCCTGTGGGGATGAAATCGCGCTCAGTGCCATACAGCTCGAAGCCGAGGCAGAAAGGTTGTTGCGAGGTGAAGGTCCATGTGCGGTTTGTGGGAAGGCATTTGTTGAAGAGCTGGCCGAGTTTCTACGTCAATTGGCCATAAGAGTGAAACGTGTGCGCCATATCTACGGTGTCAATGACAACGGCAGTACAGAGCCCATGGTGAGCTACGCAGACGTGTACCCTCTTTGTTTGTTTTGACACTTTTCCTTGGCTGATGAACCATTGAGCTATGTTTTGACATCTTTGGATTTTTGTTCCTCGAATCCAGCCCAGTAATGGTTTCCTTCCTTTAGATATTGTACCACCTGGAACGCATCACACCCTCCCAATTAGAGATCTTTTTGTCCACTTGTTGTGACAAGTACCTGCGGGCACGCATTGAGCCAGGCTCTGCAGTGGGTGCAGTATGTGCGCAGAGCATTGGAGAGCCTGGCACGCAGATGACTCTGAAAACGTTCCATTTTGCGGGTGTGGCATCGATGAACATCACGCTGGGTGTGCCTCGCATTAAGGAGATCATCAATGCTTCACGAAATATCAGCACACCAATCATAACTGCCCAACTGACCTGTGATCAGGATCCTGACTTTGCAAGGCTCATCAAGGTGAGTCTGTCTGTGTGTCTGCATGCTCCTTAATTGTTTGTTGTCATTGTTTCAAGGTTGATTGATTGATTTCCTGCACAGTTCACGCTGTCCCTGAAATTCCCAGGTCGTGCATACATTATGCAAGTAGTTATGTTAGTCTCGTTTAGCAAATGTAAATAATCTGCCAGGCCCCGGTCAAAATTGTTCATTACGGTCGTCCGATGTCTTTAAGAGAATACAAGAGACCCCTTGTTACCAATTTTAGCCTCCCCTAAGGATTTACCATTAAAGAGGTGCCAAAACACAAACACAGAATTCAGAACCAATGAAAACCAACAATCAAGAGTTGAATTGTGGGTCGAAGCTTGGATGCCTCAAGAGGAAAATAGAGGATGTAAAGACACATCCAGTTTCGTTTCGGAGGACAAAGGAGCAGAAAACTGGAGTGTCCTCTTAAAAAAAAAAACCGGACGAATGGCCACCCTATGCATGCTGCATGAGTTAATCGGTGAGAGGAAACTTAACCACCGATGGAAGACGTGGGTTTACTGTCTTCCGAATATCCACCTCCTATGTGGACACCACACATCTGTTGACTTCAATTTTTTTATGAAAATGAAGATGATTTTTAGCTCGCCTGTTCGAAGAACAGAGAGCTATAGCGATAACCCCGGCGTGAGCGTCAGCGTGAGCGTGAAAATGTTAAAGTTTTTGGTGCAAGTTATTTCCTTTCTAATGTTTTTATCTACCACACTATTTTTTAGGTCATCTCTATCATCTCAGTAGAGATGGCCTAATAAAGCCAGTCTCGAAATCTGTCCGTACGTCCGTCCGTCCGTCCACAATCAAACCGAGTGGAGACAAATAACCAATAGTGGTATGGATAGAGGTCGATGAGACATGCACAACGATATAACTTTCAAGGTCGGTCAAGGTCACGAGGTCTTAAAGTTGCGAAAATTGTCGATTTCAAATCGTATCTCCTCCCTCATTTATCAAGAGAGATCAAATGTTATTAGTGATTCAGATACTACGGACTATTATCTAGAACAACGCAAGCCATTTTTTTGAAATTTGCTCTCGTTCCGATTTTATAGCCCTTCAAACTTCGCTCTGATTCTTACGTGTCCGGTGTTAATTTGAAGTGGTCATCCTGAGGCCGGCGCCAATCTCTGAAGATGCTCTGGGTCCTGTGCAAATTTTTGCATATTTTTGCCCCCGTATGGGCCGTTCAAATACAGTACATACAAAAATGAGGGGGTGGGTGGTTTAAAGCCCGCGTACAGGCTGCGTACAGTGGTGGGTGGGTGGTACGACGGCTGCATACATACTTTATGAAAGTGGTGTCGGACTACATGAAAGAGTTTCAGAAGATGAGGTGAGGCCTGTCGTCATCGCGAGGGGGAAAAATATCCCCGTTCATAGGAACATTTTCGACGTGATGTTGAATCTGTGGACGTCAATAATTGTTCCATATTACTGTATTACCGCATTTAATAATTACTGATGCATTTGAGATAAATCT
>CM068954.1:13235319-13248913 GCA_035128595.1 Eptatretus atami
AACGATTATTAATGTGATTACAACCTTCGAATCACGCGGTCATCAGCGACCCAAAACCTGCTCTTTAAAGGACACAGCCATTCTTAGTTTCTGAATCCCATTATTACACTCACCAGAGGAGAGGGTATTTTATTTGGGTCCATCTGTCCGCACAAAACTTGTGTATGAATAGCATGAGACCCATTGGAACCCTAAAATCCTTTCGACCCTTTACAACCTCAAGACCCTTAAAACTCCTAAGACCCCTAAAATCCTTTCGCGCCTTAAGACCACAACGATCCTTTCAAACCGTAACACTCCAAGAACTTTTAGACCTCAAAGACACTTTATGGCCCGAAGACCCTGTAGACCTCATAACACCCTTTTGAACTCTTAGACCCTTTATAACCCTAAAGACCCTTGGACTCCTTTCTACCCTTAAAGACCTTCACACCTTCAGGCCTTTTAATACCCTGGATATCCCTTTAACATTTAGACCCTTTTTATATGTTTTAGGACCCATTTGATCCCCTTCAGACAATGCCGACCCTTTAGGCCTTAGATTGCACCTTTTGGATCCCTTCAACCTTTTAGACCCATTTCGACCTTTACACATTTACGAGACTTTAACAACTATATTAAAAGTAGGTATCGCATCACAATCTAGTTTTTATTTCGTTTTTGGCAGCCATTTTGTCATCTAACCTCAAAACTGCTTGGCAACTTCGATGTTTGGATTCAGCAACCCTTAATTAGTGTAGATAGGCATGTCACAAACTTCTATTCAAAAATGCCTCTTTTGTTCTTAAAATGAAGTCTTCTGAAATTAGATCTCGTCTATTATATACCACAACACTGATAAAATATTTTTTGGTTTGCTCTTGGTATTATAATACAACATTAACCTTCAATCATCGCTGTAATGTGGAATGGATTCGTGTCAGAAAACAGAAATGGACACCTATTGAATATGATATCCGCCGATTCATTTACAATTAGTCACTGGCTTTGACTCCAATCAAAATTATTACAGACCTGAGATATGAAAAAGCTAAATATATGGAACAAAGTTTCAAATGGAGCACCTCGCCGCCATTCGAGCATTTACATTGCATCAGATGTTGAAAAATAATAATGGGAATTGTTACTCCCAGCTTGCCGGCTCGATGACAGAAGACACCATTTGTATTTTTTGCCTCCTCCATCCTACCCCATTTAGAATCCTGTGTGGGCGGACAACTCAGTCAGTTATGGTTGATATATGCAGATTTAGGTTTTTCTCATTTACGAACAAGGTGAAGTTACCGAAAAAAAAAAAGACAAAACAGCCATTTCTGCAAAATACTCAAGATGTCAGCTTGGCACCCTTATCAAGTTTCTGATTAAACATGGTCTGAGGATACAAAATAAAGAAAAGCCCATTGTGGGACCTTCAATGTAAGCCTGGTGTTGGCTTGATGGTTAGGGTGGTGGGCTTGGGATCCTTGGATCCCGAGTTCAAATCCCACTCGGCTGTTGAATTAATACCAGGTGGGGGTTGACTCTGCCTGTCATCCTTCCGAGGTCGGCAAAATGAGTGCCAGCTTGCTGGTATACTGTCGGAGTGGTGACCCGTCCAGAAGTGTCCAATAGCCAAGGAGACTGCTTAGGCAGCACTAACGCTCTGCATGGATGGATGGATTGGATGGATGGGACCTCCAATACAAGATTACCTCAAACTTGCTCTGGACTATAACTCAAAAAAAAAATTCAGCTCAGTACTTAGATTAAACATGAATCAACTGCATTTTACAGTGGGAAGGTCCATGCCAGTCTTCACATCATATATGTTCTTCTGTTCATGTTCAACTGACAGTTTCACCAACAAGATAGTGTCCCCCAACCCCGCACTCTTTAACCACCATTCCCAATCATACCCAACTGCTCGGGGACTTATCTTTTGCACCTGAGACAGTGGAGAAGTTTCTGGCAACCCGCAACTGATTCTACAACTGGACCAGAGGGTATCAGCTCGAGTCCTAAGAACCTGCTCTGCTACTCTTGCATATTCTCTCTGCCTTTTTCACCCTGTCGTTTACCCTAGATCATATTCCATCTGCTTGGAAATCAGCCAACATCAATCGCAGCATTATATAAAAAAGGTGCGAAAACAGATCTCCTTAATTACAGACCGATCAGCATATTTCGAATAATCAGCAAGGTCAAGGAATCCATCATCACAGTTGATATGAAATCCTTCCTCTTCTCCAATGACCATCTCAGATCATCAATCCAAATTTAGACTTGGTCACTCCATCTTGGACATGCTGCTTTTACTCTCTCAATGTATGGACGCACTCAATGCCAGGCATGAGATTAGGGCCATCACTCTGGACATACAGGCAGCGGACGAAAAATGTAAACTCCAATGTAAAGTCACTTAATAGGGTGCTGGGCCACCCAGTACGGCCTGCTTGCACCGTGGCATGGAGTCCACAAGTGTCTGGAATTCTGCAGAAGGGATGTGGTACCATTCTTCCACGAGAAAGTCAATCAATTCACACCTGCTTGATGGAGGTGGAAAATGCTGTCTCAGGTGTTGTTACAGAATATCCCATAAATGCTTTATTGGGCTCAGATCTGGTGACTGAGAAGGCCATGACATATGGATGTCAGCATCACACTCATCAAACCATTGGGTGATGGGGCCATTGCCATCTTGGAAGACACCCCTCCTGGCAGGAAAGAAATGTTGCAACATGGGGTGAAGATGATCGCTCAGTACCATTATGTAGTGATTGGCATTGACCGAGCTTTCTAAGGAAATGACTGCACCAAAAGCGTGCCAGGAAAATGCGTCCCACATTACAGAACCACCAGAACCCTTCACTGTTGGAACCAAGCACTCAGGGTTGTAGAGTTCTTGTCAAGAACTTGGTGAAGATGATTCATCTGACCATATCACATTTCTTCACTGCCTGTGCTCTTTGTACCACTGGACTCACAAACATGCATTGGCGGGTGTGATGGGCAGTTTATGCACTGCAACCCGATGATGGTATCTCGCTCTGGAGTTCTCCGCCGACCGTTTTTGATGAAACTGACTGGAAATTTCAACCTGGGGCATGACCAGTCAATTGATCTGCAGTTGCTCACCAGCTTTGCCTTGCACTTCAAATTAATAGATATCAAGATCCTGGAATATATACTTCCATCCACTGTTGGTATGCCTGGTGTTGGCTTAATGGTTAGGATGGCGGGCTTTGGATCCTATTTGGATCCTAGGGTCCTGAGTTCAAATCCCGCTCAGCTGTTGAATTAATACCAGGTGGGGTTAACTCGGCCTGTCATCCTTCCGAGGTTGGCAAAATGAGTGCCTGCCATCTTGTCATTCAGTTGGTATACTGTGTCGGAGTGGTGACTAGTACCGGATTTAGAGGTGGCCAGGTGGGGCCATGGCCCTGGCCCCACCCCCCACAATTTCGATGACATTTTGAAAATCCTTGAAAATGTGCTTCTAAAGTTTTATTGTCAGTGAATGAAGATTGTAAACTCTTTGTAAGGATATCTTTTCAAAATTGTCTGTCATTGTGAGGGTCCTTTTCAAGCTTTGACTTTTTCAAGCCGTTTCTTCACGGTCCACAGAACGTGAGAACTAGACGCCAAGGAGTCCTCGCATCAGTGGATATGTTGCAGTGATCGACGTACTGCTGTCGCAGTTGTAAAAGCGTACAAACGCTTACAGCAGGATGAGCGACAGATTTGGATTACTGCGTGCTCTTGTTCAACTCGAAGTGGAGCAGATTCGAGAGTCATGCTCGAAGCTCATCGAGCTCTATCGGGAAGATTATCACCTGACCTCACAGACGAAATTATTCATTCCAAGCCATGATGAAGGAGTCAGAGCCAGACTCTGGCCGTACGAACTCGAGATGTACAGTTTTCTATCGAGCGAAAACTCACCGATACTTTCCCAAACGTGGAAGTGCTGCTTCGGATTTACCTCTCACTGATGGTGTCGAACTGCTCCGGGGAGCGCTCATTTTCGAAACTCAAGCTTATCAAGAACCATCTTCGCTCCACGATGGGACAGCAGAGACTGGTCGATCTGACCATCATTTCAACCGAATCCGATGTGCTCAATTCCATGCAGGTTGACAGTATCATATCCGAGTTCGCTGCCACGAAGTCACGCAGGAAGTTTGTCCATTGATTAAGGCACGCTGTGTATGTTCATTGATGTGGATGACACTGCCGTATATTTGCGTTGCTGAAGTCTGCTATTAATCACCATTTCGGATTTCTCTTGCCCAGAGGTTTTTAGAAGTTCGAAGATTTTTAGTCGAAGTTCGTAGTATGATTAATGACAGTGCGTCGTTTGTTATTTTCTTATATTAGCCATTCTATCTCTTACTCTTGTAGCAACAGCATTTTTGTGATTTGATTTTAGAATGAGCTCATAGATAAGTCACCATCCATCTTGTCAGTCAGATTTAATTGTAATTTGTGAACATATATGCCAAATCATTCCTGATCAGGATCTGCCCAAAAATCGTTAGAGATTAATAAGTTCAGTTTGTGATTAAAAAGCAGTATATTAAGTTGTGATAATCTCCAACTTGGGGGCCCACAATCAGTGCCCACAGCCCCCCCCCCCCCCCCAACATGGTAAATCCGGCCCTGGTGGTGACCCGTCCAGGATGTGTCATTAGCAAAGAGACTGCTTTGGCAGCACCAATGATCTGCACAGAGTATGGTCCCAATCTCCTCTCCACTGTTGGTTGCCCTTTGCCAATAATGTCTTTCCCACGGAGTTCCATGCCAACATTAACTCGGACACCGTTGCTTGTGAAACATCAGCAAGATGAAGTCTGTCACAAAAGCTCCTGCCAAATGCCCCCGCAACAATCACCCCTTTTCCAAAGCCAGTGAGGTTTCTTGCAGCCATGCCAGCCATAATTATATGCAACCAGGATTGTGCAGCATTTTTATAAATGACCCGAAGCATGCTGGGATATTTTTTACTTAATCAACACGTGGGCCACAGCCTCATGGAAGCTGCTGCTTTCAATATACTTGTTGTCCATCATTTACCCAAGTGTTTCCATTTTTTTTGTCCACTACTTGTGTCTTGAGCTTTCAATAGTCTGGGATCCTGCCTCTGCCCAAGGCATCCAAAGCCAACAACTCCACTCTTGGCCAATGTGTGGCTCTCAACAGAATCCTTTCTTCTCCCCTCCTTGTCAATGCTGGAGTGCCCCTCGGCAGTGTTTTGGGTCCAGTCCGATTCCTAATCTTCATCAACGCTCTCTGACTGGAAAATCCTCATCTCTTTGCCGATGTCTCCACCCTCTGCCATGACATCCGTCGACCTTCAGGAGATCCAGGCTGAAGCCACTTCCCTCTATGCAGATCTTGACAAAATCACAAATTGGTCAAACACTTGGAATAAGTCTCAATTCTGACAAATCCAACGCACACTCTCTCAGAAAGGACCTCACTGCAAACCCTCCAGAAGTTGTTCAGTCACAAAAACTCTTGGGTCTCACTCTCAGCAATGATTTCTGAGACAAACCACATTTCAAAGTTGGCTTCCAAAGCCAGTTGCCGATTGGGCTTCCTTTATAGTGCAAAGTCCTTCCTTGGCACACCTGAACAATCCACCCACAAGGCCTTCATCTGCAGCTTGATGGAAGAGTACTATTCTCCCCTCTTGGCTGGCACCTCTGCCTCATCTTGCTCAGCCTGATGCTGTGGAAACTAAGGCCTTCAAGATCAATGGAATCTTCCGTGAGGAAGCTGAGCCTATGTGCCTATCACTTTGCAATCGCAGACAGGTCGATGGTCTCTGTCTTCTTCCACCTCTTTTCTGGTCTCGCACTCTCTGCCCTGTCCACTCTTTGTCCACCTCTCCCCCCTCCACCAAATTTTTGCAGTGTGCACACAGTCCACTAGCAACCCCTTACAAATGAAACTCCCAAAATCCAGAATTACTGCTCACCTCCACTCATTCGTTCCTCTTTTTCCCCACCTGCGAAACCAACTTTGACATGCTCTACAATCTCATTCTTCCCTCCAGGTCTTCAAAACAGCTGTTCGTTCACCAGTCTCCGATAATCACAAAGCCAAAACCATGATCTTTTCAATAACCGTTAAACCACTCTGTCCCCTCCTCCCATTGTTGGTACCCATGGTGCCCCAGGAAGTGATGGCACTTCCACCAAGTTCAGTGGCTGTTTCTCTCATCTCACAGTTCTTTGATCTTGCATCGTGGGTTTGTCAACTGTACTTCGAGCTCTAATCCTGTTAGACAAAAAAATTAAATTTAAAAAACCCGATTTGTTTGGCATTCTCCCAGCTCCCAACATTTGCCCATGACTGGACAACTATACCATTATTATACATTACTTTCAAACTTTTCTACAAATTTATGAAATATAGCTACCTCATCGATTTTTGTAACCTTTGACTCATGGTGACAATCACAGGGAGATTAATGCCTCGTATCAAGTTGTTAACCCCAGATTGGCTTTATAAATCTTCCTTTCATATAAACTATCAAGTTTACCGAGATAAGTTTGACAAAGTTTAATAAACCCATTCCCTGCTTGTTCAGAACTTGGAACATCTTGCATCCATTCTTCGATTTTTCAATATCATTGACTAAAAAAATACAAAAATCACTCAAAACTGTCAAAAGCAAGCAGCATCCTTAACCATTTGAACCCTAGCGGCCGTTTTACTGTCTGCTATTCAAACCTCCATACACCCAAGCGGCCAGATTTTTCTCCAGTGAGCCCAGGATGGCGGAGGTGAAATTCCAAGCAGCTCAGGGTTCAAAGGGTTAAACCAAAAGGTTTTGCTTCAATCTCAAATCACACAAATACTTATTTTGTACATAAATGCCAAACTTGTCCAAGTATTGTTTAAAAAAAAAATGGTGTGTCCAATTGGGAAATATTCTGTCCTCTACAGCCGGTTCAAACAATCCGTAGCTCGAGCCGACACATTCCACCGGTAAGTCGAGTCAAAGATGCATTGAGATCGGAGCATGGGGAAACAATTTAGGTGGTAGGCTGGTGAGAAATTGGGTGTGTCAAGAGGAGTTTAGTGACAGTACAAGTCATCAAAATGAATGGTCATGTCCTACTTTTAGAAATGGTTCATCTATAGACGCAGAGTGAGCAACACGGTCCGTCCTACATCAGGCTCAGAGTGGTAGTGGTTTTTGTTTGGGGACAAAAACCTGTCTCTTCTCAAGTCTGAAGTTCCAAATTACCATTTACAAACTGCAGACTCTCAGGTCTCTCCTGCTTGTACCCAATGCGATGTGTATTGCCCTCACTCCACTCACTCAAGGCTGTTACCTACTTCTATCCGAGATTGTACTTGCACTTGTTGAACCCCATCAAGCCTCTCCTGCCTGAACCCACTGTGCTGCCATGTGTGCTTCCGATTCCCGCAGGAAGTATTTTGCTCTGCCAAAGGTTCATCATTCACTGCCGCAGCCACAGCGGTTCTCCACATCGTTGGCTGTGAAATCATTTCTCCCTCGACCGGTCCTTTCCAGCTCTTGCTCCCCAGGTCTTCCCACTTGGAATTCTCCAGTAAAACTTCAAACCTCTCAAAAAAATAAATAAAATACTGAACACAAGTTCATCGCACAAGTACTATTTTTATTGCCAGCTCGATACAAAGGCTAAAATATAAAGCGGTACAACTAACTCGAGGGCAAAAACGGCACCCAAACACTGAAAAAGTCTGTAATCAGATAAAAGTCTGCCTACCTTGCATTCCAGACCGAAGAAAGGACAGGCTCCATTCAGAAAATGAATTTGTTCAAACCAAGATAAATCTACCTTGTCATACGAACGACTGAAAATTGCATAAGACTGTGCTACGTCAATAGTAGGGAATTTAAAAGCAATTCAAATTCAGTAACATATCAATCCTGCTGCCAGGAATAAAAACCAAAAGCTGGTTTGTAAATACAGACCTTGACGAGCATTCCTGAAGATTCCAACACCAATAGGAGCAGGTACTGGAGTTACCTGCAATATGCAATAGCCCTATAATTGTAATAAAAATTAAAGTTGAGAAAAAGGAAGCCAAAATAACACTTCCGGGTGTAACAGAAAGTGGCTTTGAGGGTTAGTGTCTCCCCTTGCATCAAAATTCATTTAAAATAAAGGTGCATTATTCATTTGGGCAATGTATTGCATACGTGGGGATGGGGGTGAGGGAGGATCTGTCCATTCGCATGCAGCACGTGGCTTTCTGTTCGCATCATTGCTGCGAGAGCAGCTGTGCTGCTGATACAGTGCCCCCCCCTCACCCCTGCATGTTGGAGCAGGAATATGTAATGTGTTCAGGGTGCCAACAATAACTCGCCGACTCTTCACGAATGACACCGTGGGATCTTCAGCTTCCACAAAGTGAAGTAATGGGACACTCGGCTTAACGTCCATTTGAGGTTTGACATACGTCGGATGCCTCACAACTGGTGTATGTGAAACACCAGTTTGACAGCTTATAGCTGGGTTGAGATTCAAACCCAGACAAGAAGGCTCATACGTGAGTGTGCATACCTACAAGCAATCTGAGAAGGCAGGATAAAACGAAGAAAGAGGAGGGTAGGGGAGTGGGACAAATAGGGTGAAATGGGAAAGCGGTTTGGTACAAGGGAAGGGAGCGGAGGCAGTGGGAGCACGCAGGTTTCATCTCAATGTAGCTCCAGTGTGTAGTCCATGTGGGTAGAGTCAAATGTACAGCCATATTTGCATACGTTACGGCAACAGTCCCAATCTGCACATCAGCCAAATCACAAGATCCGTGGATCCTCTGGAATGGACAAGATGTGTTGCCTGGAAGTGATCGCTATTTTTAACAATATCAGGTTGAAATCTGCATTACCTTTCATTTCGACACGAGGTATCGGAGAATCACAATTGGGTAAATGCAACACACACACACACACACACAAATCCATCTTCGTATACTTAACAACTCTCCTTGAACAATACTTGCCAAATGGTTCCCTCAATTTAAAAAGTAAAAACTACGAGCCAAACTAAACTGAACTACATAGATACACACTTGAAAGGAGTCAAAGGTTTCACATAGCACCAGAGAAGCAGCAGGAAGTACGAAAGATTTGACTCGACACAAGGAAGAAACTTGTAACTTATGATTCCAACAATTTCTCTCTCTTCGGCCTGTGTACTTCATCCCAAAACTGCTCAAAGCGAAAACACGAAGACCCACCCCACAGCCAGTCACATGTCAAGAAGGAATCTCTGCATAAGTATTCCCACTCGGAATGTGCAATCCACGCATTGCAGGCCGATGAGCAAAAATTACACTCAGCAGTAATGGCAGCACCATGGTGATGATCCACCATGGAAAGAGTTTCACCAACTGGATATAACCCAAGCAGATGTTTGTGGCTATTCCCAAATGGAAACCCAAGGATTAGGGATCAGTGTTGAGCAGATAAAGGTCTGATCGTAGCAAAGTCAACCAATCATGTCAAGATGTTCACTTGAAAACACAAACTTGCCTAAAAGCCTGTTCCATAAACTGTGAATACCTGTTTCCAAAATAATTTCAAACTGTAATCGACAGAATGACTGAAATGCTTTCACCAAGCTGGGTTTTCTTCACGACCATGAGGCGAACGTGCAAAGCAAGCTCGTTTAAATGGTCAATCGACTAAACGTCAAAATATTCATTAACCCCACAATAAATTACTGGGAATTCCCTTGAGCTAAATGAGCCAACCTTGATCATAACGGTCGAAACGGTAAATGACAACTAAAGACCAAATGTGATGTCCTCAACCCAAATCAAAAAAACAACTGACCAAAGCATGGATGGACAAACCAATGGAGCATGACCGCTCTCCAGGGCGATCTGTAAGATCACAATTGACCGCTTTCTGCAACTAAGTGTCCATCACCGTCCGACGTTCAACCGGAGCACCAAGCCCCCACCTCATCTGCGTAGTGTCATCAATGGCATCAAAACTGCCAAACGTAACACTTTCCGTGGGGAAACGACATTCATTATTTTACAGAAAAAGAACACGACTGTGCAAAAATAGCAAAGATATTAAAGAAGCAAAACAAAGCGGGAAAAAAATAAAATAAAACCTGATTGTTTGCGTGCTCCAATCAGGTGCGTGCAGGCCTGCTTCATGCATTTCTTTAACCCAAACAGCTGTATTACATGGCATTGGCCTTCTGCAACCCCAACGGTTCCAAACAATCACTTGTTTCCCCGTCGCACCCACTCTTCCTTTAAAAAGTTACGAGGGAGTGGAGCGATTGTAACTGGTACGAACCATTTTAAGCAGGAGGGCCGGGTTTGAAGTACAACATGGAATCCTGAAACGAATGTCTGCATGTTACAGCATTGCTTATTATAAAGATCTTCGCTGAAACAAATTCTGCAACCAAACAAAAGAAAAAAAAAGAAGAAGAAGAAGGGTCAATATCTTATCCGATCTGAAAATCCTTAAGCCACAATGCTTACAAATCTACAATGGACTTTAAGGTTTCCTGGAAAAGTGATCAACCATTCTTGAGCAAATGTCCTCCATGCTTTACTCCCTCGAATCCTTCCTGAAATTCATTCTGTGATCCTAACGGATATTCGACATCTCATCCAAAAAGGGGGTCTTCGTGCATCCACTGCAAAGTTGGTCGATCCAGAGTGGAGCTTCGTGCTGCATGGGTGTGCGACGTGGAAAGAACGTGTACCCGAGGTCGTAGTTGAGCAAACACGCCACGGACGTCATGTACACGTCGGCAAGGCGTGAAAGGCGCCGAGAGAAGTATGTCGGGTTGTGATATGAACGAAATAAACTTCCGAAGTACGGGTTGAAGAGATTCTTGGTTTGTGCCCTGAAAGGAGAGTTGTTCAGGTGAGGTCATTACCAAAGCTCTGAGAAGCAAATATCCTGATATCCGATTCATATTCCAACACACTACATCTCTTACCGTTCCAATTTGTCCCTACCAACACACTCCCGAAAATATCATTACTTAGAACTCCTTCCACCAGTGGCTTAAACCACCTTCTCCCATCCTGATCGAGTCGTCAGCAAACCCAAAATGACGACTTGGTTTCTATTGAGTTGCACAAACTCACCTCAGTTCCTGTCTCTCCTTCACCCACTCCAGCAGCACTTCTTGAGCTTCTGCACTGCGGTACATCTAACAAAGAAGTGCGGCAGAAAACGTGTCACAGGGAGAGAGCAAAAAGATGAGAGAAGCTGAAAGGAGGTGCAAAGTTAGAGGAGTATCGAGTCGAGAAAGTGACAAAGTATGGGAGTGGAGAACAGAGTGAGAGAGTGAGAACGAGAGGAGAAGAGAGCGCGAGAGCGAATGCAAGGCATAAGAAAGAGTAATTGCAAAAACCCAAAGAGGAAGAAGAACCATAAACTTCCAATCTATACATTACTAAAACTCTCATCTTGTATGTATGTCTTCTTCTTCTTTCGGCTGCTCCCGTTAGGGGTCGCCACAGTGGATCATCCGTTATGATCCGCATAATGATTTGGCACAGGTTTTATGCCGGATGCCCTTCCTGACGCAACCCTGGTCGGCTCTTACGACACAGGGATATGGTACACCTATTCTAACCGGGGCATACACCGGGCCCAGTACACTGGTACTGACTTCGCCGACCTCGGAAGGATGACAGGCTGAGTCAACCTCCTGGTGTGTATTAATTCAAGCGGCCAACGGGGCTTGAACTCAGGACCTTTTGGATCCCAAGCCGCTACCCTAACCACTACGCCAACACCAGGCTCTTGTATGTATGTTCCTGAAATACAGCCAAAACGGTACATGATAGCACAAAAATTTTAGGGCCACCTTACTCACCATTCGCCTGTGGTGTGCAGTATCAAGTTTTGTTCAAATCGGAGAACAAAAAAAAATTATTTAAAAAATCAATTCCCGATTCAGTCAAGGACTCTTCGGGAGAATTTGATCAATGCAAACAATCTCAGCGGTATAGTTCGCTGGAGCTATCTTTTGTTTTTTTCTCTTGAAATGATTTATTAAAAAATCCCAAACATTTCGTATAGACAAAGAACGATTTATTTTTAAGCATAAAATAAACATTCCGTTTTGATCTAATACTTCCGTGTTCATTAATAAATAAATTGTGTTTAGAAGATTACGCACAATAATTTATTCGACTTTCTTCTCCGGGTTTTTTTTTTCACATTGACGCGCATATCAAGTTTCGTTCAAATCGGGCAACGAAAAAAATTATTAAAAATCAATTCCCGATTCAGTCAAGTACTCTTTAGGATTATTTGATCAATGCAAACAACCTCAGCGGTATAGTTCGCTTTTATTTTTTTAATGATTTTTTCATTAACCGCTGTAACAATGGGAACTCAACGAGTTCACGGGTCGTCTAGTATAATAATAAAAATCTGAATATGACCAACAGCTATTTTGTCCAAATCTATCTTGGAATGGCTTTCACACAAAGCCAGATAATACCGTTTGATAACCGTGCTGAGGCTATATCCAGGCATGCTTTTTGTTTCTTGTAAAACTACCTGCAATTGCACCTGTGTTTCCAGGGGTGGGGGACAATACCTTTTTAAGATTTAAAATGTTAAACACCTTCTCACATGTATGCAAAATGGACATTGGACCCATCAGGTGGACATTTTTTTGGCCAATCCCTTCAGCTGAAAGTACTTCAGAAGAGCAGCATTCTAGCTTGGCTATGCAGCTATGATGGGAGAGGGTGTTAGATAGAACCATGCCTTGGGTTATCACTCTGGTTCTGCAAAACTATGGGCCAATGGGGATGGGGGGGAGAAGGAGGGGAGTTTGAACTCAACCTCTCCTTGTCGAAAGACCTATTGGGCAGGCCTATCAAGATGAGAGAAATTCGATATACAAGGATTGCCTTACATCAAACTACTTGGCCAAAGTCACGTCTCCCCCTCACCCCCCCCCCCCCCGACACCTTAAATATTTTGTGGATAGTTTGAATTACTCAAATTCTGAGTTTAAATATACAGCATTTGTATATTTTATATGAAGAGGAACTAATTTGTTTACCAAACCCCCATGCCCCCCCCCCCAATTGACTTTCTCAACAATCCTCTGAAGTCCTTTCATTCGCTTCTGCTCACTCTGCCATGATTTTTTCCTGGGAAGCCACATTTCCCCTGGCTCCAAAGCCAGTCACCAACTTGGGCATCCTCCATCGTGCAAAGTCCTTCCTCGGCCCACCTGAGCTCCTCACCACATATAAGCTTTCATCTGCAGCTTGATGGAGTACTACTTTCCTCTTTGTGCTGGTGCTCCTGCCTCTCACCTTTCTCAGCTTCATGCGTGGACAAAACCAAGGCATTTAGGATCATTGGTATCTTCTGCGATGAGGCTGAGCCTTTGGGTCTCTCACTCTCTCACCGCAGGCAGGTCGGTGGTCTTTCTGTCTTCTACAGTCTCCTCTCGTGTCTCACCCGCTCTGACTGTGAAATGTCCCCCACCATATTTCCTCAGGGCGCTCAAGGTCCACCAGCAACCCCCTTCTGGTAAAACTACCAAAATCAAGAATCACTGCCCGCCTTCATTCTTTCATTCCTCTTTTTCCCCGC
>CM068954.1:13251578-13276347 GCA_035128595.1 Eptatretus atami
CCAACATACGCTACTGGCAGTTTCGCCACCGTTTTTGATGAAACTGACTGGAAATTTCAACTGGGCATGACCAGTCAATTGATCTGCAGTTGCTTCACAGCTTTGCCTTGCACTTCAAATTAATAGATATCAAGATCTGGAATATATACTTCCATCCACTGTTGGTATGCCTGGGTTGGCTTAATGGTTAGGATGGCGGCTTTGGATCCTATTTGGATCCGTAGGTCCTGAGTTCAAATCCCGCTCAGCTTGTTGAATTAATACCAGGTGGGGTTAACTCGGCCTGTCATCCTTCAGAGGTTGGCAAAATGAGTGCCTGCCATCTTGTCATTCAGTTGGTATACTGTGTCGGAGTGGTGACTAGTACCGACGGATTTAGAGGTGGCCAGGTGGGCCATGGCCCTGGGCCCACCCCCACAATTTCGATGACATTTTGAAAATCCTGAAATCTTTAAAGATTTATATATGATAGTGAATGAAATTGTAAACTCTTTGGTAAGGATATCTTTTCAAATTGTCTGCTCATTGTGAGGGTCCTTTTCAAGCCGTTTCTTCCAGTCCACAGACGGTAGAACTAGACGCCAAGAGTCCTTTCGCATCAGTGATATGTTGCAGTGATCGACGTACTGCTGTGCAGTTGTAAAGCGTACAAACGCTTGACAGCAGGATGAGGCGACAATTGAGATTACTGCGTGCTCTGTTCAACTCGAAGTGGAGCAGATTCGAGAGTCATGCTCGAAGCTCATCGAGCTCTATCGGGAAGATCTATCACCTGACCTCACAGACGAAATTATTCAGTTCCAAGCCATGATGAAGGAGTCAGAGCAGACTCGGCCGTACTGAATCGAGATGTACAGTTTCTCATCGAGCGAAAACTCACGATACTTTCCCAACGTGGAAGTGCTTGCTTCGGATTTACCTCTCACTGATGGTGTCGAACTGCTCGGGGAGCGCTCATTTCCGAAACTCAAGCTTATCAAGAACCATCTTCGCTCCACGATGGGAAGCAAGACTGGTCGATCTGACCATCATTTCAACCGAATCCGATGTGCTCAATTCCATGCGGTTGACAGTATCATATCCGAGTTCGCTGCGCACGAAGTCACGCAGGAAGTTTGTCGATTGATAAGGCACCGTGTGGTATGTTCATTGATGTGGATGACACTGCCGTATATTTGCGGTTGCTGAGTCTGCTATTAATCACCATTTCGGATTTCTCTTGCCCAGAGGTGATTTTAGTCGAAGTTCGTAGTATGATTAATGACAGTGCGTCGTTTTGTTATTTTCTTATATTAGTCATCTCTATCTCTTACTCTTGTAGCAACAGCATTTTTGTGATTTGATTTTAGATGAGCTTCATAGATAAGTCACCATCCATCTTGTCAGTCAGATTTTAATTGTATTTTGTGAACATAATGCCAATCATTCCTGATCAGGATCTGCCAATCTATAGATATAGTTCAGTTGTTTGATTAAAAAGCAGTTATAATTTAAGTTGTTGATTAATCTCCAACTTGGGGGCCCCCCACAATCGTGCCCACAGCCCCCCCCCCCCCCCCAACATGGTAAATCCCGGCCTGGTGGGACCCGTTCCAGGATGTGTCCAATAGCCAAGAGACTGCTTTGGCCAGCACCAATGATCTGCACAGAGTATGGTCCCTAATCTCCTCTCCACTGTTGGTTGCCTTTGCCAATAATGTCTTTCCCCACGGAGTCCATGCCAACATTAACTCGGACACCGTTGCTTGTGAAACATCAGCAAGATGAAGTCTGTCACAAAAGCTCCTGCAAATGCCCCCGAACAATCCCCTTTTTCCAAAGCCAGTGAGGTTCTTGCAGCCATGCCGCCATAATTATATGCAACCAGGATGTGCAGCATTTTTATAAATGACCCGAAGCCATGCTGGGATATTTTTACTTAATCAACACGTGGGCCACAGCCTCATGGAAGCTGCTGCTTTCAATA
Organism: Eptatretus atami; assembly: GCA_035128595.1. Lineage (NCBI taxonomy): Eukaryota > Metazoa > Chordata > Myxini > Myxiniformes > Myxinidae > Eptatretus > Eptatretus atami. The sequence continues at coordinate 13,253,545 of CM068954.1, forward strand.
TACTTGTTGTCCATCATTTACCAGTGTTTCCATTTTTTTGTCCCACTACTTGTGTCTTGAGGCTTTCAATAGTCTGGATCCTGCCTCTGCCAAGGCATCCAAAGCCAACAACTCCACTCTTGCCAATGTGTGGCTCTCAACAGAATCCTTTCTTCCTCCCTCCTTGTCAATGCTGGAGTGCCCCTCGCAGTGTTTTGGGTCCAGTCCGATTCCTAATCTTCATCAACGCTCTCTGACTGGAAATCCTCATCTCTTTGCCGATGTCTCCACCCTCTGCCATGACATCCGTCGACCTTTCAGGAGATCAGGCTGAAGCCACTTCCTCTATGCAGACTCTTGACAAAAATCACAAAAATTGGTCACACTTGGAATAAGTCTCAATTCTGACAAATCCAACGCACACTCTCTCAGAAAGGACCTCACTGCAAACCCTCCAGAAGTTGTTTCAGTCACAAAACCTCTGGGTCTCACTCTCAGCAATTTTCTGAGACAAACCACATTTCAAGTTGGCTTCCAAAGCCAGTTTGCCGATTGGGCTTCCTTTATAGTGCAAAGTCCTTCTTGCACACCTGAACATCCACCCCACAAGGCCTTCATCTGCCAGCTTGATGGAAGAGTACTATCCTCGCCTCTTGGCTGGCACTCTGCCTCATCTTGCTCAGCCTGATGCTGTGGAAAAGGCCTTCAAGATCAATGGAATCTTCCGTGAGAAGCTGAAGCCTATGTGACTATCACTTTGCAATCGCAGACAGGTCGATGGTCTCTGTCTTCTTCCACCTCTTTCTCTGGTCTCAGCACTCTCTGCCCTGTCCACTCTTTGTCCACCTCTCTCCCCCTCACCAAATTTTTGCAGTGTGCACACAGTCCACTAGCAACCCCTTACAAATGAAACTCCCAAAATCCAGAATTACTGCTCACCTCCATCATTCGTTCCTCTTTTTCCCCACCTGCGAAACACAACTTTGACATGCTCTACAATCTCATTCTTCCCTCCAGGTCTTCAAACAAGCTGTTCGTTCACCGCAGTCTCCGATAATCACAAAGCCAAAACCATATCTTTCAATAACCGTTAAACACTCTGTTCCCCTCCTCCCATTGTTGGTACCCATGGTGCCCCAGGAAGTGATGCACTTCCACCAAGTTCAGTTGCTGTTTCTCTCATCTCACAGTCTTTTGATCTTGCATCGTGGTTTGTCAACTGTACTTCGAGCTCTAATCCTGGTTAGACAAAAATAATAATTAAAAAACCGTTTGTTTGGCATTCTCCCAGCTCCACACATTTGCCATAGACTGGACAACTATACCCATTTATTTATACATTACTTTCAAACTTTTCTATCAAATTTATGAAATAATAGCTACCTCATACGATTTTTGTAACCTTTGACTCATGGTGACAATCACAGGGAATTAATGTCTCGTATCAAGTTGTTAACCCAGATTGGCTTTATAAATCTTCCTTTCATATAAACTATATCAAGTTTACCGAGATAAGTTTGACAAAGTTTAATAAACCCATTTCCCGCTTGTTCAGAACTTGAACATCTTGCATCCATTCTTCGATTTTCAATATCATTGACTAAAAAATACAAAAATCACTCAAAACTGTCAAAAGCAAGCAGCATCCTTTACCACTTTGAACCCTAGCGGCCGTTTTACTGTCTGCTATTCAAACTCCATACACCACGAGCGGCCAGATTTTTCTCCAGTGAGCCAGGATGCGGAGGTGAATTCCAAGCAGCTCAGGGTTCAAAGGGTTAAACCAAAGGTTTTGCTTCAATCTCAAATCACACAAATACTTATTTTGTACATAAATGCCAAACTGTCCAAGTATTGTTTAAAAAAAAATGGTGTGTCCAATTGGGAAATATTCTGTCCTCACAGCCGGTTCAAAACAATCCGTAGCTTGAGCCGACACATTCACCGGTAAGTCGAGTCAAGATGCATTGAGATCGGAGCATGGGGAAACAATTAGGTGTAGGCTGGTGAGAAAATTGGGTGTGTCAGAGGGTTAGTGACAGTACAAGTCATCAAAATGAATGGTCATTCCTACTTTTAGAATGTTCATCTATAGACGCAGAGTGAGCAACACGGTCCGTCCTACATCAGGCTCAGAGTGGTAGTGGTTTTTGTTTGGGGACAAAAAACCTGTCTCTTCTCAAGTCTGAGTTCAAATTACCATTTACAAACTGCAGACTCTCAGGTCTCTCCTGCTTGTACCCAATGCGATGTGTATTGCCCTCACTCCACTCACTCAAGGCTGTTACCTACTTCTATCCGAGATTGTAACTTGCACTTGTTGAACCCATCAAGCCTCTCCTGCCTGAACCACTGTGCTGCCATGTGTGCTTCCGATTCCCGCAGGAAGTATTTTTGCTCTGCCAAGGTTCATCATTCACTGCCGCAGCACAGCGGTTTCCTCACATCGTTGGCTGTGAAATCATTTCCCCTCGACCGGTTCCTTTCCAGCTCTTGTCCCCCGAGTCTTCCCACTTGGAATTCTCCAGTAAACTTCAAACCTCTCAAAAAATAAATAAATACTGAACACAAGTTCATCGCACAAGTACTTTTTTATTGCCGCTCGATACAAAGGCTAAAATATAAAGCGGTACAACTAACTCGAGGGCAAAAACGGCACCCAAACACTGAAAAAGTCTGTAATCAGATAAAAGTCTGCCTACCTTTGCATTCCAGACCGAAGAAAGACAGGCCATTCAGAAAATGAATTTGTTCAAACCAAGATAAATCTACTTGTCATACGAACGACTGAAATTGCATAAGACTGTGCTACAGTCAATAGTAGGGAATTTAAAAGCAATTCAAATTCAAGTAACATATCAATCCTGCTGCCAGGAATAAAAACCAAAAGCTGGTTTGTAAATACAGACCTTGACGGATGCATTCCTGAGATTCCAACACATAGGAGCAGGTACTGGAGTTACCTGCAATATGCAATAGACCCTATAATTGTAATAAAAATTAAAGTTGAGAAAAAGGAAGCCAAAATAACACTTCCGGTGTAACAGAAAGTGGCTTGAGGGTTAGTGCTCCCTTGCATCAAAATTCATTTTAAAATAAAGGTGCATTTATTCATTTGGGCAATGTATTGCATACGTGGGGATGGGGTGAGGGAGGATCTGTCCATTCGCATGCAGCACGTGGCTTTCTGTTGCATCATTGCTGCGAGGACAGCTGTGCTGCTGATACAGTGCCCCCCCTCACCCTGCATGTTGGAGCAGGAATATGTAATGTGTTCAGGGTGCCAACAATAACTCGCCACTGTCACGAATGACACCGTGGGATCTTCAGCTTCCACAAAGTGGAAGTAATGGGACACTCGCTTAACGTCCATTTGAGGTTGACATACGTCGGATGCCTCACAACTGGTGTATGTGAAACACCAGTTTGACGCTTATAGCTTGGGTTGAGATTCAAACCCAGACAAAAGGCTCATACGTGAGTGTGCATACCTACAAGCAATCTGAGAAGGCAGGATAAAACGAAGAAAGAGGAGGGTAGGGGGAGTGGGACAAATAGGGTGAAAATGGGAAAGCGTTTGGTACAAGGGAAGGGAGCGGAGGCAGGGGAGCACGCAGGTTTCATCTCAATGTAGCTCCAGTGTGTAGTCATGTGGGTAGAGTCAAATGTACAGCCATATTTGCATACGTTACGGCAACAGTCCCATCTGCACATCAGCCAAATCACAGATCCGTGGATCCTCTGGATGGACAGATGTGTTGCCTGGAAGTGATCGTATTTTTAACAATATCAGGTTGAAATCTGCCATTACCTTTCATTTCGACACGAGGTATCGGAGAATCACAATGGGGTAAATGCAACACACACACACACACACCAAATCCATCTTCGTATACTTAACAACTCTCCTTGAACAATACTTGCCAAATGGTTCCCTCAATTTAAAAGAGTAAAACTACGAGCCAAACTAAACTGAACTACATAGATACACACTTGAAAGGAGTCAAGGTTTCACATAGCACCAGAGAAGCAGCAGGATACGAAAAGATTGACTCGACACAAGGAAGAAACTTGTAACTTATGATTCCAACAATTTCTCTCTCTTCGGCCTTGTACTTCATCCCAAAACTGCTCAAAGCGAAAACACGAGACCCACCCCACAGCCAGTCACATGTCAAGAAGGAATCTCTGCATAAGTATTTCCCACTCGGATGTGCAATCCAGCATTGCAGGCCGTGAGCAAAATTACACTCAGCAGTAATGGCAGCCACCATGGTATGACCACCATGGAAAGAGTTTCACAACTGGATTAACCCAAGCAGATGTTTGTGGCTATCCAATGGAAACCCAAGGATTAGGATCAGTGTTGAGCAGATAACAGGTCTGATCGTAGCAAAGTCAACCAATCATGTCAAGATGTTCACTTGAAAACACAAACTTGCCTAAAAGCCTGTTCCATAAACTGTGAATACCTGTTTCCAAAATAATTTCAAACTGTAATCGACAGAATGACTGAAATGCTTTCACCAAGCTGGGTTTTCTTCACGACCATGAGGCGAACGTGCAAAGCAAGCTCGTTTTAAATGGTCAATCGACTAAACGTCAAAATATTCATTACCCACAAATAAATTACTGGGAATTCCCTTGAGCTTAAATGAGCCAACCTTGATCATAACGGTCGAAACGGTAAATGACAACTAAAGACCAAATGTGATGTCCTCACCCAAATCAAAAAAACAACTGACCAAAGCATGGATGACAACAATGGAGCATGACGCCTCTCCAGGGCGATCTGTAAGATCACAATTGACCGCTTCTGCAACTAAGTGTCCATCACGCGTCGCGTTCAACGGCGAGCACCAAGCCCCCACTCATCTGCGTATGTCCATCAATGGCATCAAAACTGCAAACGTAACACTTATTCCGTGGAAACGACATTCATTATTTTCAGAAAAAGAACACGACTGTGCAAAAATAGCAAAGATATTAAAGAAGCAAAACAAAGCGGGAAAAAAAATAAAATAAAACCTGATTGTTTGCGTGCTCCAATCAGGTGCGTGCAGGCTGCTTCATGCATTTCTTTAACTCCAAACAGCTGTATTACATGGCATTGGCCTTCTGCAACCCCACGGTTCCAAACAATCACTTGTTTCCCCGTCGCACCCACTCTTCCTTTAAAAAGTTACGAGGGATGGAGCGATTGTAACTGGTACGAACCATTTTAAGCAGGAGGGCCGGTTTGAAGTACAACATGGAATCCTGAAACGAATGTCTGCATGGTACGCATTGCTTATTATAAAAGATCTTCGCTGAAACAAATTCTGCAACCAAACAAAGAAAAAAAAGAAGAAGAAGAAGGGTCAATATCTTATCCGATTGAAAATCCTTAGCCACAATGCTTACAAATCTACAATGGACTTTAAGGTTTCCTGGAAAGTGATCAACCATTCTTGAGCAAATGTCCTCCAGCTTTACTCCTCGAATCCTTCCTGAAATTCATTCTGTGATCCTAACGGATATTCGACATCTCATCCAAAAAGGGGGTCTTCGTGCATCCACTGCAAAGTTGGTCGATCAGAGTGGACTTCGTGCTGCATGGGTGTGCGACGTGGAAAGAACGTGTACCGGAGGTCGTAGTTGAGCAACACGCCACGGACGTCATGTACACGTCGGCAAGGCGTGAAGGCGCCGAGAGAAGTATGTCGGGTTGTGATATGAACGAAATAAACTTCCGAAGTACGGGTTGAAGAGATCTTGGTTTGTGCCTGAAAGGAGAGTTGTTCAGGTGAGGTCATTACCAAAGCTCTGAGAAGCAAATATCTGATATCCGATTCATATTCCAACACCTACATCTCTTACCGTTCCAATTGTCCCTACCAACACACTCCCGAAAATATCATACTTAGAACCTTCCACCAGTGGCTTAAAACCACCTTCTTCCATCTGATCGAGTCGTCAGCAAACCCAAAATGACGACTTGGTTTCTATGAGTTGCAACAAACTCACCTCAGTTCCTGTCTCCTCTTCACCCACTCCAGCAGCACTTCTTGAGCTTCTGCACTGCGGTACATCTAACAAAGAAGTCGGCAGAAAACGTGTCACAGGGAGAGAGCAAAAAGATGGAGAAGCTGAAAGGAGGTGCAAAGTTAGAGGAGTATCGAGTCGAGAAAGTGACAAAGTTGGGAGTGGAGAACGAGTGAGAGAGTGAGAACGAGAGGAGAAAGAGCGCGAGAAGCGAATGCAAGGCATAAGAAAGAGTAATTGCAAAAACCAAAGAGGAAGAAAACCATAAACTTCCAATCTATACATTACTAAAACTCTCATCTTGTATGTATGTCTTTCTTCTCTTTCGGCTGCTCCCTTAGGGGTCCGCACAGTGGATCATCCGTTATGATCCGCATAATGATTTGGCAAGGTTTTATGCCGATGCCCTTCTGACGCAACCCCTGGTCGGCTCTTACGACACAGGGATATGGTACACCTATTCTAACCGGCATACACCGGCCCAGTACACTGTACTGACTTCGCCGACCTCGAGGATGACAGCTGGTCAACCTCCTGGTGTGTATTAATTCAGCGGCCAACGGGCTTGAACTCAGGACCTTTTGGATCCCAAGCCGCTACCCTAACCACTACGCACACCAGGCTCTTGTATGTATGTTTCCTGAAATACAGCAAACGGTACATGATGCACAAAATTTTAGGGCCACCTTACTCACCATTCGCCTGTGGTTTGCAGTATCAAGTTTGTTCAAATCGGAGACAAAAAAAATTATTAAAAATCAATTCCCATTCAGTCAAGGACTCTTCGGGAGAATTTGATCAATGCAAACAATCTCAGCGGTATAAGTTCGCTGGAGCTATCTTTTGTTTTTTCTCTTGAAATGATTTATTAAAAATCCCAAACATTTCGTATAGACAAGAACGATTTATTTTTAAGCATAAAATAAACATCCCGTTTTGATCTAATACTTCCCGTGTTCATTAAATAAATAAAATTGTGTTTAGAAGATTACGCACAATAATTTATTCGACTTTCTTTCTCCGGTTTTTTTTTTTCACATGACGCGCAATATCAAGTTTCGTTCAACGGGCAACGAAAAAAAATTATTAAAAAATCAATTCCCGATTCAGTCAAGTACTCTTTAGGATTATTTGATCAATGCAAACAACCTCAGCGGTATAGTTCGCTTTTATTTTTTAATGATTTTCATTAACCGCTGTAACAATGGAATCTCAACGAGTTCACGGTCGTCTAGTATAATAATAAAAATCTGAATATAACCAACAGCTATTTTGTCAAATCTATCTTGAATGGCTTTCACACAAAGCCAGAATATACCGTTTGAATAACCGTGCTGAGGCTATATCCAGCATGCTTTTTGTTTCTTGTAAAACTACCTGCAATTGCACTTGTTTCCAGGGGTGGGGACAATACCTTTTAAGATTTAAAATGTTAAACACCTTCTCACATGTATGCAAAATGGACATTGGACCCATCAGGTGGACATTTTTTTGGCCAATCCCTCAGCTGAAAGTACTTCAGAGAGGCAGCATTCTAGCTTGGCTATGCAGCTAGTGATGGGAGGGTGTTAGATAGAACCCATGCCTTGGTTATCACTCTGGTTCTGCAAACTATGGGCCAATGGGATGGGGGGAGAGGAGGGAGTTTGAACTCAACTCTCTGTCGAAAGACCTATTGGGCAGGCCTATCAAGATGAGAGAAATTCGATATACAAGGATTGCCTTACATCAAACTACTTGGCCAAAGTCACGTCTCCCCTCACCCCCCCCCCCCCCGACACCTTAAATATTTTGTGGATAGTTTGAATTACTCAAATTCTGAGTTTAAATATACAGCTTTGTATATTTTATATGAAGAGGAACTAATTTGTTTACCAACCCCCATGCCCCCCCCCCCAATTGACTTTCTCAACAATCCTCTGAAGTCCTTTCATTCGCTTCTGGCCTCACTCTGCCATGATTTTTTCCTGGAAGCACATTTCCCTGGCTCCAAAGCCAGTCACCACTTGGGCATCCTCCATCGTGCAAAGTCCTTCCTCGGCCCACCTGAGCTCCTCACCACATATAAGCTTTCTCTGCAGCTTGATGAGTACTACTTTCTCTTTGTGCTGGTGCTCCTGCCTCTCACTTTCTCAGCTTCATGCTGTGGAAACCAAGGCATTTAGGATCATTGGTATTTCTGCGATGAGCTGGCTTTGGTCTCTCACTCTCTCACCGCAGGCAGGTCGGTGGTCTTTCTGTCTTCTACAGTCTCCTCTCGTGTCTCACCCGCTCTGATGTGAAATGTCCCCACCATATTTCCTCAGGGCGCTCAAGGTCCACCAGCAACCCCCTTCTGGTAAAACTACCAAATCAAGATCACTGCCCGCCTTCATTCTTTTCCTCTTTTTTCCCCGCCTTTGAACAAACTCCCAACTCTCTTCAATCCCACTCTTCACTCCAGGTCTTCAAACAGCGTTCACACACATCTCTTATCTTCCCCATCCAAAACCTTGATCTTTTCTACCCCATTATCCACCCCAAACCACTACTTCAAATTCCTGCTTTCCTTCCTGAAAGTCTTGTAGTGCCATCTTGTTTGCCCTGTGTACTCACCCACATCCATTCCCTTCCACAGATCTCCTGTCTGTTCCCAGTGTTTTGTGCTTCCTTCTCCGCCCTAGTCTCCTGCTCCCTTGTTATATTGTTACGATCTGGCAGCCATGAGCACACAACAGCCAGAGTCCTTATAGATCAGTTATATCGGTAAGTACGTGTTTTTAGGTAGGTCCCTCCCTAATCTAAGGGGAATTAAATGTTCTGCACTGCGGAGTTATTTTGATAGTCAGGGTTTTCTTTACATTTTACATCACTTACAACTCAACAACTTCGCTCCATCCTGACGACACTCTGCACAGCATTCTTCACACGCTCGTTGGCGAGCGCGTGCGTGGGCGGAGTTTAACATGAGCATGGCGTCCCTCTTTGGCAAATTGGCAAGGAGGCGGCGTCTCACCCGCCCCGTTTCCGACTCACACCATCGCCATTACGCACGTGGCCGGAGGTGAGGAGGTAGGCGGAGCTACAAACGCCTCTGATCGGGACTCCACCAGAAGGGTGGGAGTTGCCCGCCTACCGTGGGCCTGTCCAATGGGAGACGGCCAGGGAATCGCGCGATGGGTCCGACCAATCAGAAGGTGAGTGGCCAGGAGTAGAGGCCCCTCCCTCCTGAAGAGAAGTGTGGTGGTCTGGACCAGCGTTCAGGAGAGGACGGAGTTCGAGAGATCGTGGCGTTTGTCAAGCAGCCGGTCATCGTGTATGAGACATTTCCAACCTGGAATCCAAAGCCAGTGAGTGGTTGTCGACAAGAGTGGGTTGTGGAAAGATGGAGATCGTGGCGATAGCGGTCTGCAGTCTTGGTGCTGGCAACGCCAAGGTCGTGGGTTCGAGACCCACCGTGGAGGTTCGGGTCGGTGTGACCGCACGAGGTGGGACAGGTACCCCGGCCCGGCTCTACTGATTGAAGACCCACTGAGGTCTATTTTCTGGGTATTTGTGTGTGTCCCTGGGTCCTATCTTCAAGTAGAATCGTGTAAGTGCTTTATTTTGCTTGTTGTACATTATTTACATTTCTTATTCGGATAACTCTGCTCTTTGTGTGCTTCCCCTCCCCGATTATTGTAAAATAAATACCCCTATTGTTGAATGTACCAGCTCGTTTCTGTGCTTCTTTCATTGGCTTAGTATGGTGCATGTTGGAAAATAGCGAAGTGGCAAATTGTTCATTTGGTCCGGCGCGGCTCTGGTAACTCCGCTCGGTTACGCTGGTTCCAAATCGTTACCTACGACTCGGTTCGGACAGAATCGGCTGAGGGTGTGGTTCCCCGGTAGTTAGACTGCGTGGGCATCTAGGTATATTGAAATTAGGCAATTAACCTTATCCCACGCGGTCGAATTATTGGCGATTCACGGTCCTGTAAGGGACCCATGCTTTTCGGAGTTCTCCGAGAAGCACGACCTAGATTCCGGGTGTTCGGTGGAGTCGACTCTACTGCTCCACCTAGCAGTCGTGCTCGCCGCCGAGACCCGGCCCCACAACAATATATTCTGTGTGTTAGCTCTTATACGAGTCTCGACGTTGTATATTAAATAAAAAAACTGAAAAAGAGAAGGAAAGAAGATGATGAGGGATAAAATGGGAGGAAAACTAGAACGGCCACTTGGTAGAGTGCACACCTCCAACAGGCTGATTAGTTTACATTTTGTATCCCACTGAAAGGCCGGATCTGGATTCAGACCTGAACTAAAATTTAAATCAGCATGTTCTCGTCACCGAACCAACTCATCCACCAAGTTTTGTCTGAAGCCGTGCATAACTTTTCCAGACATCGTGCTTCATATCGTTTTAGCCCCATCACTCAATGGTGAAGAATCAATTTAAAAAAAAAACAATTCTGGGATCCAGATCCAGATCTTCACCAAAATCGATCATTTTGTCTGTCACATACCCAAGCTCTCCACCAAATTTTGTCCAAATCCGTCCACAACTTTTTGAGATATCCTGTTCACAAACAAACAGACAGACATGAAAACAAGCCGGTAGGCGACGAGGGATCCACTCGGATCGAAGCGCTGGATACGATGCTTTTCATTCTGACCGATCCACCGACGAAGATTCATTGCCAGACGTATTAGTTCACATACAATTGTTCCTCTGCTGGCGAGATTTTTCTATTGCGTATTTTGCAACTGGCACTCTCATAAAAATGACGTAAATAGACACCCTCTTTTTGAAGGACTACCATTTGAAAATAAAACCTAAATCAAAATCGGCTCGAGTAAATTAGGACGAATTAAGTAAAAAATAAAATGTCATTTATTGTTGACATTACTCAGATGACGGCAAACAGAGTGGACGTCAGAACACGAACAAAAACGTAACGTGAGAGAGAGAGAGAGAGGAGGAGAGAGAGAGAGAGAGAGAGAGAGAGAGAGAGAGGAGAGAGAAAGAAAAATAACCATAAACAGAACAACAGATGTTTAGGGAAATACGAACCAGACCGTGGGGTTAGGCGGAAGACTTCCTGGTCGGTTGTTTTTGATGAACCTGGCGGTGTAGTGGACGATAACATAACGGGGGTGTAGAAATTTTTTTTAAAAGATGTTTTTCAAATTCCACATAACTTTATTTATACCATATTATTAGAAATCCAAAGACAGAAATGCCGGTGATTCCATTTATTTTGGATCCTTTTCACTTTGCAATCGTTCTGGATCGAGAGAGTCGAAGGTGGGAAGATGGTGTAGTTCCTTTACACTGTACACCTTAATGACGGTAAATAGACACCCTATTTTTTGAAGGACTAACCATTTGAAAAATAAAACCTAATCAAAAATCGGCTCGAGTAAATTTTCTAAATACTCAGTGATATTAATTCGAAGTCTCGTTTTCTCCACATTCAAAACTGTAGGACAAGTATTGAATAGTGAACGTGCGGTTTTTTCGGCCGCTCCTTGTAACGGTGGTTGCTAAGCAACGAATCTCAAACGCGCACAATTCCCAGCTCATATGGCACCTGTTCGCCAATTCATCGAAATCGGTTTGCTGGTTTGTGCTGTGGAGCCTCGCGTTGCGGGCACAGCACAAGCACGCCACGCACACACCGACACACACGCAAAACCCGACAATAAGGGATATCTAGCGAATCCACATAACCTCCATGCACCTTCGGTGGCGGAGGTAATGTTATGGTCGACAAATGACTCTCCGATACTCTGTAGCCCCCTCTTCCTCTTTTGCAGTCTTCTATCCACTTGTTGTCATATCGTACCCCTGTCCCTTCACAAAGCAGACAGCAGTCATGCCTTTCGAACTGCTTCCTCCATCCCCCAACCCCCTTAGCCTTTGCTTTACTCTATAGGAGCCTTATTTTGTGGGGGAAAAGAAAAAAAACTCAGCTACTGCTCTCCTCTTTATATTGGTATGGTAAGCTGAGTGACCTTACACACCACACCACTTCCAATTTCAGTTTTCCTTCGTTTCACCTCTTGTTAACCAGCAATCCCCCAAATCCCCCCCCCCCCCTGCCATCATTGTTCCAAGTCTCCCTCTACCTTTGGCATCCAACCCTGCCATTGGTGTTCCCACTCTCTTTATACTGTTCCTTTTTTTCCCCCCCTGTTGCATCCCGATCCATTCGGTGTTCCAGCTCTTCCACGAGCCTGGACTTGGTATGCAAAGAAATATAAGATAGGAGTAAAATAAATTACAGGTTAGGCCAGAAAATGAGGAAGAAAGAGTGTGGGAATGGTTCGGGGGGAGAGAGGTGAAAAAAGTAAATACCGTAGGAAGGAAATGAGGGTGGTGGAGACAAGTATGAAGGAATACAGATGGACGATATTGACAAGAAAAGGTGAAAAACGAGAATAAACCTTCACTCACATCCCATTCTCTCAACAAACAAACAGAAACCCACAAAACAGGTTTTCACACTTTCACCAGGAAACATGATAACGACACGCATTGTAAATATCATTTCACGTTACCTGCATTCTCTCCAAAATGCCAGTGAGGGACTGGAGCCACGTGAGTGTATAAGAGTACTGAGGGCCATTAATTATGCTTATCTCACTCTCCAGCTCTGGGATGATAGCCCCAGTACGCCAACCGTGCCGCAAGGTCAGGTCCTGCAAACAGCAGATAACCCTGACAAGTCAAGTCTAACCCAACACGTGACTCGCGTCATGCAAGTGGCTCTCAATAGCTTTGGACGAATGTGAACCAAAGTCAGAGAAGACAGAGAAAGAAATGGAAGGTCATTATTTCAATGTGCAATGAATTGTGTGCGAGGGAGAACCATCGGGTACACGTACGGCCAGATCACTGTAGATGTGGTCCCCAAAGTAGAGAACTCCAGAGCCGACCCATCCCGTCAGTTGGAGAAACTCGTACAAATTTCCCTGTGGAAGGTAATGCCAAAGGTAAGGGATGAGGGACAATCGAAAGGTATGGAGGGAATGTCACACATGGCATACTGTCTGTCATAACAAGGAAAATTATTTGAAGAAAGGTAAAAGGAAAACAAAACACTTGTTTGTTTATTTATTTATGTATTTTTTTTGACCAACTACGACTACTACTTTAATGGCCCCAGGTGAGCTTTCCCTCGCCAATTAGTTTTTCACCTGTTGATACACCTGTCCCTTTTCCAATCGATCAGTTTTCTCCCAAAGCAGATTTCCTCTCTCATCCATTCTCCGAAAAGGTCTGCAAAGAGCAAAACAGTCTTCAGCAGAGAACCAGATGGTATTATTCTCATTGGATAATGATCTAGGAAGGAGTAAATTCTCCAAAACATTTCGCTTTCGGACTGAGCAGCAGAGTTATCCTTTACTTTTCACTTTGTGATGGATCGATTTGTAAAGGGTAAAAGATATCTGTGGGTTTACCTATCAAAATGAATTGCCATACAAATAGTGGGGGGTTTAGACAAATTACAGAAGGGAGAGGCAACGGTTAATCTGCTTAAACGCAACAGGAGACACCACTGTAAAGATGATTTATATTTATTTTACATGTTTGTTACCTCTGCACCCGAAGGTGGATGGAGGTTATGTTTTCATCCATCTGTCAGTCTGTGAGCATGAAATCTCAAAAAGTTGTGGACGGATTCGGACAAAACTTGGTGGACATAGTGGGGCAGATAACAGCATTTTTTGAGGAGAATCGTGCAAATGATGATACAAGCATCAAATTTGGCACATTTGTTCTCCAGGGGATTCTAATCAAATCTGACTGATTGGCCATTTGAAAATCCAAATTTTGAAAAATAAAAAAAAAACTTCAAAAAGTCAAGATCACGAATCAATGTTGGATGCTGGCTGAGATTGGTGAATGTTTCAGAAACATCACAAAGACGTTCCAAGTCTGCCATGCAGTTTCTTCCCTTTACGCGGAAGGCAGACACGACGTCAAATCCAGTGAACGCATGGAAGTATGGGATCCTCTAGCTTTCTCAGGCCTATTGCAGAAACTACCTCATGGACTGGAATCCATCGCGCCTTGGCTCCTTGGCCAAAGGCAATCCACATGTTCTCAAGACCTAGTTCCTGTAAGGATGCAGTACAGATATTGCTATGACTAGTACGTCCGTGTCATTAGCCTTAATGATAATGGACTTGCTACCATCCGTCGCTGCATCCCTGCATGTACAAAATTCGAGTGTCAGCTTCTTCCAACATGGACACAGCATCCAGTGACTTCCTTGTGTTGCTAATGCACATTTCTTCTTTTGTGACAATGCTTGTCGTCTTGTACTTCACACACTTTTCCGCAAGGAAGTGAAACAGCTGTCTTGTTGTGTCATCTCGAAGAAAGCTTCTCCAGTTACTTGGGTCTTACTGGTTCCTGTCACTCTTCTTCTGATTCCTTGCCCCTTTTCAACCTTGCCTCAGACTTCAGACTTGACTTCTTGTACACATCAAACACTACGTCCACCCTCTCGTACCTGGCACCATAGGATTCCGCCTTTGGGATGATGTCTTCTTTAGCATAGTCATCAATATATTTGAAGTGCGTGGAGGTAGGGCATTGATAAGTGCTGAGCCATCAATGATGACTGCATCTCCCTTGGTTCTCTGTCTGGGATGTTCACTTGCGCTTCAAGAATTTCAGCCAGCTGTGACTTCAAATTTTTTTGAAGTTTTTTTTTTTTTTTCAAATTTTCAAAATTTGGATTTAAAAATGCAAATTGGGCAGATTTGATAGAAAGCCCTGCAGAACGAAATGCCAAATTTGATGCTTGTATCATAATTTGCACGATTTTTCTACTATCTACTACACTAACAGGTTGGGTGTGCGACAAGGAAGAATTGATTCGATTTTGGTGAAGATAGGGATCCATGATCCGGCCTATCAGTGGATTACAAAATGTAAACTGTTCAGCCTGGTGGAGGTATGTGCTCTACCAAGTGCCGTTCTAGTTTCAATTGAGATTTACTTTTGGCTGCCGCCCAACATCCTCTTTTTTTGTCGAAGACAGGAAACCATCATCATCATCATCATCATCATCGTTTTATGGCCGTTTCCATGCTTGCATGTGTAAGCCGTGGTTCACCTAATGGATGCTTTCCAGGCTACACCATCCCTTGCTAGCCCTCGTGAGGCCTTTAATTCGAAGATCATCTCTCAGCAACACATCCCATGTTTTCCTCGGACAGCCTCGAGCTCTCCTTCCAATCACATTCATATTCATATAAAATATATTTTTTTGTACCCTCTGGATAATGCAGCAACACTGCCCAGTGTCACCACAGCAACTAACCCAGATGGGGAAGCACACAACTCAGGTCCCGATTTCACCAAAAGGCATGTTTGAGGCATGTTTATTTGTGGCCAGATGCCCTTCCTGACGCCACCACGGTATCAGCTGTGGACCCAGCCTTTGTCGAAAGAGACATACCCTACAAGACAGCAGGGGGATTTGCAATCAGTTTTTCTCCTAGGTGGACTGCCGACCAAGGCTAAAGACCTCCACCTGCCCGAGTTGCGTTGGTGAGTGCAAAACCTGATGGCGGAGCCCTTAGTTTTAACTATCATGGTTTTGAAAAGTATGTCTTCGTATCTGAAAACCATCCACACGACACCTCGAGGGTACCAACTTACTCCGAGATCCTCCAGACATTGAGCCAGTGTCCTCAAGAGCACCGTCACTGTGGTGTAGCACGAGGAGGTAGTCTGGAAGTCTTGGCAAGGGTAGAGGCTATGTACCGGAAGGAAGGACTTTCACACTCGACATTCTTTTCACTCACAGAGCTATCCGGCAGCCGTAGCTAAAGGCAAGGAACGGTAAACCACAGCTCACCTAACGGCAGCATGAGACATATACACCTGCCCTGTGTGAAACCACACCACCCAAACCTCCCTTTTCCCCAAAAAGGGGGGAAACCAAAACCCCTTTTTCCCATAGGTCCTTAGTTTTAACTATCAAGGTTTTGAATTGTGATATGTAAGGGTTTATTGTGCTGTGCTAAAGTTTGGGTTATTCTGATATTTATACTTTTGGATAAATTCATTAAATTATTAATAATATATTCTTTTAAACAAACAAATACCACCCGGCACTCGGCTGACGAAATATTAAAGTGGAGGAGAAAAAAGGGGAAGACGGAGAGAGGGGTGGGGAGAAGTGCGGGAGTGAAGTGGAGGAAAGGAGAGAAGAAAGAAGGCGAGGATGGGTAAGGGAAGACAGTGTGAGGAGGAGAGGAAGGCAGACGTGCGGTGGAGCGTTAATTACGATTCATACCGTCTCATCAAAATGACTCTGCATGAATAACATAAAGATGGAAACAAAGTAATATCTCAAATCCATTTTCTACAGTCATACTATAAATACACCTGGAGAGGGAAGAGAGAGGAGGAGGAGGAGGAGGGAGGGAGGAGAGGGAGGAGGAGGAGAGGAGATGGAGGGGAGGGGAGTTAGCAGAAAGAATATGTTATACTTTATGAACACATGCACAAGCTGACCACACAACACACACACACACACACACGCTTGGCAGAGATCGGCATTTTTTCAGGAATCGACAGGTTGGAGTAAGTATTATACAATTACAGTAAACAACACAGAAACCTTGAATCACTTTCACCGAAAAACTACTACATTTACATAGAAGTTTCAGGATATGATCACAAACATTATTCTTGATAAACAGCTGTGTGACGGGTGGAAAAAAATATGACTTGGTATTTAGAAACGTTTACACGGCAAACACTCGGAAATCCGGTGACGCGGCACGCACCCGCCCAGGTGACCGCACGGGCCACCCGCCCAGGTACCGGCACGCACCCGCCCAGGGTGACGCCCACGGCAACCGCCAGGTGACCGGCACGCCACCCGCCCAGGTGACGCGGCACGGGCCACCCGCCCAGGGTGACGCGGCACGGGCCACTCGCTCGAATGACGTGCACGGCAAAGCGGCTAGAGAGTAAGCCAAGTCACATTTGCCACGGCGACCGTGGGGTCTCAAAATCTACGGCCACTAGCATTATACGCGCACAGATTTCCACGTCACCAATGTACATACATTTTTATTTCGAGCCGCACGGCGTATTAGCCAATCACATTTCCATGCCTGGTCTCCAAAATCTACGGCCACTAGCAATTATTACGCAGCCGCAGTATTTCCACGGTCACACAATGTAGCAGTCACATGTTTTTATTTTTCGGGGAGCCGCACGCATATTTAAATTGTGAGAACCGAAAACGTAGGGGTGCCGTACGGTCTTTGATTTGATGTCGCACGGTGGCGTTAGGCGTTCCTGCGGCGGCCATAGAATTTTCAAGGCAGACGCAAGGTGCCCGAAGACCGCAGGGGGCCCTAAGGCGAACGTGCGGCCAGACGGATGGTAACGAGGGGGTTTTTTTATTTTTTTTAACCATTTTTTTTTTCAGCTTGTCGAATTGCTACGGCGAACGTAGAAATGAAAAAAGTTATAACTCCGCGTTATAATTCCACGGCGACCTTACGACCTGTAAAATATAGCCAACGCGTAGGGCCACCCTGAGGCCACGCACGTTTCTGTCAATTCAGAGGGCGTACGGCCGCCATATAGCAAATGTGACTTGGGCCTTAGTCTTAGAAATGTGGAGACCAAAACGTGGGTTGCCTACGTCTTTAGTTTGATGTCGCACAGTGACCTTAAGGGGCCTGCGGCGGCCATGGAATTTTCAAGCAATGCAAGGTAGCCTCAAGTGCTGCAAAGGACCGCGGGGCCCTAAGGCGAACGTGCGCCAGACGGACGGTAACGTGGGTTAATTTATTTTATTTTTTTTACCAGTTTTTTTGTTCGGATTGTCGAATTGCTACGGCGAACGTAGAATGAAAAAAGTTATAACTCCGCGTTATAATTCACGGCGACCTTACGGCCTGTAAAATATAGCCAAACGGCGTGGGCCAGGGCCACCCTGAGGCCACTGCAGAAACTCTGCGGCCGCCGCACGTTTGTCAATTCAGAGGCGTACGGCCGCCGTATCCTCGCCGTAGGGCAAATGTGACTTAGGCCTAAACGATTCACTCAAACAATGTTGCATAGTACCGCTTTCAACAATGGCACTCGCAAGTGCTTAACACTCAACTAATGTTATAGAACTTTGCCAAGCTGTCACTGCATACCATAAAGGATATTTTTAACTTTAAAGCCGGTCTTCACTGCACGTGCAGCAGTTAATGAAATAAAATGAATTCGTTCAAATAATGACCATCCACAAAAGAGAACAGAACAATCCTGGAGACCGCAAAGTTCAATCGCCCATGAAATAAACCTTGTAGGAATTCCGCCATTTTATCTGCTCATCTGTGCACCTGTCATGTGGTACATCGGTTTGAGGACCGTGCAAACATTATAACTTCATTTTAAAATGTCCGCTTTTTAAATTTTTTACCACATTTGCTTTAATCCCCTGTTGAGCACCCCAGGAAACATCCGAAAATATAGACATAGATCAGAAA
This sequence comes from Eptatretus atami, assembly GCA_035128595.1. Lineage (NCBI taxonomy): Eukaryota > Metazoa > Chordata > Myxini > Myxiniformes > Myxinidae > Eptatretus > Eptatretus atami. The sequence continues at coordinate 13,272,037 of CM068954.1, forward strand.
TATGGAATTAGCAAGACATTATAGCAAGGACAGCTCTTTATATTCGATAACTTGCATCATCCTAACATGTCTACAAGTAGGTTGGGCCACAAACAAATGGATCACCCCTCGTACCATAGATACAACGTTTGCATGTCTGTGTGAGCTCGCTTCTAGGTAACACCTACGTCACATCTCCTGCAAACGCTGATTAAACACCCTGCCTGCAAAGCTTTTAATACCATCAAATTAAATTTGCAAAGCCAACAGATGGAAGAAAATGAAATATTTAAGAGTGAGAAAATGACATTGAAGAGAGAAGAGGTATGTATTTTGTCCACATCTTATCAATGTAAAACATCAAAACTGTTACCTATCGGTATACAAAACATCTCATCGCTCATGCAATGTACTAACTTTGCCCCATCTGTGAAGAATGTAGGTTTGTCAGCTTGCACGATGACCACATCAAACAGGTCTTTCCAGTCAGGACCCATCATATGCGTCATACCTTTGTTCCTGTGGTTAGAAAGAGTAACAGAGTGACCGAGAACATTAGCTTGGACAAACCACTCGTGAAAAGGCTGATCAGCCCAATTTTTTCTGACATTCCGTTGCTGGTATTGATTATACCTACCTACATGACTCTTACAATTCCCTTAGAGTGTTTGAGATCGACGACTCACTCTTAAAAATCAGAGGTTTTTGTATTGAATCGCAATTCACCACTTCTTCTTCTTCTTCTGTAAAATACTGTTTTCAATTCGACCTTTCCTTCATCCCATGTCTAAAACGTCCCACTGTTACAATGTTTCTTTTCTCCATTCTCTTAATTCTCCTTCATTGCATCCCTCGTGTAATCTATCTATAAATCCAGCAATCTCTGTGCGTCTGTCTGCGACCGCTGTTTCTCGACATCCACTGGTCCGATCTCATTGAAACTTGCCAGGTATATTGCTGGGGCCCTGTGGATGTGCCTTTTCAAGGTTTGATATTAATCGGACAAGTGGTTCCCAAGTTATGGCCATTTATTTACCAAACCAATGACAGGACACGATTGACGTCACAATTTTTTTAATTTTTTTTTGCACGTACGGCCACGCACGCACTAGTATCTATATAATCGTGTCATTCTCACATAATTGACAGATTGATGTCACATGTCTTTAAGTGGCCTTATTTCATGAAATTTCACGCATTTTCGGCGAAGTTATGGACCATATATCTTTTCCCTGGGTAGCGTTCAAATAATCCCATCATTTGAGATCATAAAATTACAATAAATAGGAAAAAATGAGTTTGTTCTCTCAGTCTGATGCAATTTTTGCAGTCACAATACCCACACTACCATGTTCATGTCCCCAAAAAGCGTCAATAAATTCTCCGAATTTTCGAGAATTCATGTCGGGTTCCTTCTTAATTCAATATCTTCCGTATTTGAGTCTAAATACCACCGAAAACTGTACAAGTTTTGCAATACAGTGGATTTTGTGCCCGTCACTCAATTTTCAATTTTGTCATTACCGTAACGAAAACGCCCCACCGGTGAATATTAGAACTGTGAGCCAATTAAGCGATCACGTCACGTGATCGTGACGTGGCGTTCGGTTCTTGTCCCGCCATTTTAGATTATTTTTCAAGTTTGGTCGTGCAGTTTGGGTGCAAAACATCCCTCAAAAGTTGCAGGTGAGTCCGTATGCTTATTCAACGTCATGCCCGATACCGTAACATATGAATTTCAACAGATATTATGTACACCAACGTAGAGAATGTTTTTAAATGCTAAGTTTTGACAATTCACGGTATGTCTGCTTGACGGTCTGGCCACTACGAGGCGTTGTATGTTGATTTTTCATTACCGTAACATTTAGTTTGTTACGGTAATGATGATTTTGGTGTTACGGTAATGATTTTTGCACTTTATGTCCACGATTTTCTCATCAAATATGGTGATATTGATTTCTTATTGATGACACCTTTTTTCTTATGTTTCTCAATAAACATGATGGGATAGAATATTCTTGGCATCCTGACGTCTCTTGAAAACATAATTGTCAGATATACAAGACTTTCATTTCTGTTAGCGGTAATGACTCAATAGGCCATAAAGCACTGAAATTGCGGTGAAAAATCGGCTAAATGAGAGGTAATTCAGCGCTGCTTTTTCATCAAATTAACCTGAAACTACGTCCCATTTGTCACATTCGGACATGAAAATTTTAATCTGTCAAAGAATTTTCTAATGATTACCAGTCCTGATTGTGTCGGTTATGTAAGAATGACCCAATCGACACTCTGATGAAAAAAAATTTAAATCCCAGTTTGCAATGTATGTTGGTGTTCCATCAATCGCTTTTTTTTCCAACTTCCGTGCCAATTCACTCACCTAACATAAACATACCTCCTCAGAACCACGCACCTGTTATTCCCTCTAATTACCGCTCCATCTTGCCCTCATCCGACCTCCGCTTTTAGCAACTCTTCACTGTCTTCTGCTTCAGTGTCAGCTCTCCTGTTTTCCCAAAGTGTGTGGTGTTCTGACATCTGTGGCTCCAACTCGAACTAACAAATATCTCACTCTCTCATCAGTAACTCACCACAAACATACTCTTCTTTCTCTCATCACACTCCCCTCTTCCAACCCCTCAAATATTGTACCTCCCACTGCAAACTCCCTTCTTCTTCACCATACCACAACCAAGTCTCATCCTTCCCCTCTCCCACCACTCCCATCGCCCTCCTACACCTTGGCCGTGCCTGCTCTCATCATCTCCCCTCAAACTCAAGGTTCCTCTCAAAGCAACCTTTACACTTCCCCCTGCAAGCTTCCCTTTACCTTCCTCAACCCCCCCCTTTCACGCTTCTCCTCCAATCTCCCCCTTTACAAAGTTGCCCCCCCCTCACATCCACAAAGCTGCCTCCTTGTCCACCCTCTCTCTTCCACCTCCTCAAATTTCAACTGCCCTCTGCCCCTCTCTTATTACCCCCCACTGTACCTCAAACCATCACCACCGTGCCTTTTTCTCCTCCTCATCCGGCCCTATCCCCGAGCTCTTCTGCAATCCCCCACACTCTTTCAACAACTCTCCTTCCTCCCCCCTCCTCCCTCCCCCTTCCTTAACAGTGTGGACATCAAACATCCGGGGCCTTCGCTAAACTCTCAAACCGTCTCCCTCCTCCAAATCTTGGTGGCATCTAGTCAAGTCTGTTTCGGGTGTATGCTTCCCCTGCATCCCTCCCTTACCTAAAAAGGTCGCACAACTGACACTGCACATGAAATGGCTGAATGCCTCAACTCTGTTTGCTCAAATATTTGTGTCCCAAACCCATCGCTTTCTGTACCCAACCTTAACCAAGTCACACCCAGCTGTTCCTGACTCTGTGTCCGTATTCTCATGAGAAAGTGGAGAGCTTGCTGTCAAACCTCGCTCAGATTCTGCAATCAACCCTCACTCCCCTTCTTCTCCAAAAACTCAAGAGTTTCTCAAGATGGCATCAACCCACAATTTCCCAAAAACCAACCTGCTCTGCTGCTCTTGCTCAGCCTCTCATTTTCCTTAAGGTCATCTGCCATCCGCTTGGATATCAGCAAACATATCGCCCCTGTATAAAAAAGGTGCAAAAGAAGATCCCTGCAACTAAAACCAATCAGCCTTCTCCAATCATCAGCAAGGTCATGGAATCATCAGCAGGGTCATGAATCACAGCAGGGTCATGGAATCATCAGCAGGGTCATGGAATCATCAGCAGGGTCTGGAATCATCAGAGATCAGGACCAGCAAGGTCATGGGACGCATCAGCAAGGTCATGGAACACAAGCAAGGTTCATGGAACCATCAGCAAGGTCAGGAACCATCAGAAGTCAAAGGGCATCAGCAGGTCAGGGGAACCATCAGCAAGGTCAGGGAACCATCAGAAGGTTAGGGAACCATAGCAAGGTTAGGGACCATAGCAGGCTTTTGAATCATCAGCAAGGTTATGAAATCATCAGCAAGGTCATGGAATCATCACCAAGGTTGGGGAATCCTTTTCACTTCAGACATTAAATCCCCTTCCTCTTCTCAATGCTTGATTTTCCGAACATCATTTGGATTCAGACCTAAGTCACTCTACACTGCATATGCTGCTTCTGCTCTCCTAACAATGGATGAAGTTCAATGCCAGACATGAAAACAGAGCCATCGCCGTCGACATATCACGTGCTTTCGATGCTGTCTGGCAACCTGCCCTGCTCACCAACTCTCTCCTATGGTATCCAAGGACATCTCCACTCATGACTCACAGACTTCCTCTCTCTGTTGCAGCCAACGTGTGGCCCTCAATAGAGTTCTC
>CM068954.1:13283348-13293947 GCA_035128595.1 Eptatretus atami
GGATGAGAATCCCTTGACCACAGGTGATGCTCTACCCCCTCACAGATTCCTCACACATAGGCCTCCTTGTATTGCCTTGGATAAGGCAATGAGAGTGGAGATTGCCTTGGTTACCATAGGAAGAGAGTTTGGTGAGCAGGGCAGGTTGCCAGACCGTATCGAAAGCACGCGATATGTCTAGGGATATGGCTCTGATCTCATGTCTCGCATCGAGGACCTCCATCCATTGTTGGGAAAGCAGGAAAAGCAAGTCCAGGGAAGAGTGACCTGGTCTGAATCCAAATTGATAATTGGAAATCAGGCCATTGGAGAAGAGGAAGGATTTAATGTCGGAAGTGATGATGGATTCCATAACCTTGCCGATTGGGTGAAGGCCGATTGGTCTTTAGTTGCAGGGATCTGCTCGTGCACCTATTTTATGCAGGGCAGTAATGTTTGCCGATATCCAAGCAGATGGCAGATGACCTTGACCAAATGAGAGAGTGAATAGAACAGAGAGGGTGAGCAAGAGCAGAGGAGCATGTTTTTAGGACACGTGGGCTGATGCCGTCTGGACCGGATGCAAAATCTGAGTCGAAGTTTGGTAGCAAAATCACCATCTTGTCAGGAGAAAAGGACACAGTACAGGAACAGCTGGGTGTGACTGGGTAAGGTGGGTACAGAAAGCGATGGGTTTGGGACACAAGATTTAGAAGCAAACACAGAGTTTCGGCATTCAGCCTTTTCACGTGCGGTATCAGCTCTGTGGCCATTTGAGGTAAGGGAGGGGATGGAGGGGGAACATTCATCAGAAACAGACTTAACTAGACAAGTTAGGGTTGTGTCTCTTCCCTGACGAAAACCACGTTAGTGTTGAATTGCAAAGTAATTGAGCTTGTTACATTAAGTGACAAATGTTAGTCATTTCTGTGCTGTAGTTTCTCAGCACAAACAACTGATGGGGAAACTACCACTGTATATGTTAAGTAGAATATTTTGATCATGGTAAATACATCATTTGAGAATTTTGAATGAATTGGACTGAAGCTGAAGCAAAAGTAATTTTACAGACACAACCCAAACTTATTACACCTGTGTAGGTTGTCTTGTACTCAAACTCACACAAAAGTGAAGGGGCTGTTTGTTATGAGGAAGAGCTTCTTCTTATCTGCCACCAGCTTGCATAGTAATGTATCCGTATCATCTCCACGAAACAAGTAAGTTTCTGAAAATTGAATGGCATGATATTAAACGTCACCGTACACAATGAAACCTTCCAAATTACATTGTGTTAAAATTTTCTGCAGAATATCAACAGCAGCTAAATTCAGCAAAACACATGGTTGGTCAGGCCTTGGAATCGTAATTTTGCGTCATGACCATTAGCGGTCAACTTCAATTTCTGCTGAGGGTGTATTTCCTTCTCCAAACAAGTAATTAGGCAACAGTAAAAAAGAAAAGAAAAAGAAGAACGAAAACAAGGACATGGTCGGAGTCTACGAGCAGCAAATTTAATTGGTCGTGATGACGTAAAATGCCGTAATATTTTCTCCAAGTACTGTGAAACGGAAAGGTTTCTAAAGTGCTAAAAACACGATTTGCGTTGTCGTGTTCAAGTATATAATTCAAAGGAAATAAAGTACAGGTTTTAAAGGTTGTTGAAAAAAAAAATTCGGAAATTTATCACCGTTGATGCAGCTTATACACCAACTCATTTGACATGTTAGGTTAGTTCTTCATGGCTCTTGTTTGTGTCCTTTATGAAGTCCTTAAAAACAGTAAGTTTCCTACTGGGAATGATTTTCAATTTTGTTTGGCTGACAGACAGAAAGAGGAAAAATAAATCACACCCGTGTCCGAAGAAAGCAGTTTAGCTTGGCATTTTAAATATGCAAAACCGATAAAATAATGAAACCAATTAGAAGTACCCTTTAGAACCATCTATAATTAAACACGGTGGTTTAGAAAGGTTCTTCATATTTGACGGACGGATGCGAGGAAGGACATAGCCAAATTGTGAAGCGGCTTCATTGCTTTAAAATCTCACTCCTCTCTGGGCATGTGCGATCGGGACAAATTCAGGGCCAAAGTAATGTCGGACACCACTATCCGCAAACCCCGCTAATCCAAAGGTCATCAAGTGTGACCTGCTTCTACATTCGCACTTTCACTTTTTTCCAATTATTTAATCACTTCTGTTTTGTTTTTTTAAACACTCCAGGACTGGTCTCCCATATCCACCTGAGAAATTGGAAATCAGCTAACATCACAGCATTACATAAAAGGGTGCAAAAACAGATCTTAACTGCAGCCCAATTAGCTCACTCTTCTTCCAATCATCAGCGCGAGGTCATGGAATCCATCATCGCAGTTGACATAAAATCATTCCTTTTCTCCAACAGCCTCATCTCAGATCATCAATTCAGATTCAGACCTGGTCACGCCACCTTCGACATGCTGCGTCTACTCTCCCAACAATAATGGAGGCCCTGAACATCAGACATGAGATCAGGGTCATCTCGTTGGACATATCTCAATCTTTTGATATAGTCTGACAACCTGTATCAAAATCGCCTGGGTGATCGCCAGGACTGCAACTACCGAGGGGTGATGCTGCTCTGTGCCGGACAAGGTTTTTGCTCGGATAATTCTTGATGGGGTTCGCCACCATTTGATTGAGCACCAGCACCCTAAGCAGAGAGGCTTTACACCAAAGAGGTCAACGATTGACCTCATCCTTGCCCTTCCGGTCCTCACCGAACGCAGACGAGAGTTTTGGCAAGGGCTGCTCGCAGCCTATGTTGATCTCTGCAAAACGTTCGATTCACTGAATCGGGATGCCCTCTGGAGGATTCTTGGTCTTCGCGAGGTGCCACCAAATCTGATCAATCTGATGTCTGAACTGTACTCTGGTACTGAGAGTGCTGTGAGATGTAGTCATACCATCTCCAACTTATTTCCAGTTGTTACTGGAGTTTGTCAGGGGTGTGTACTGGCCCCCATGCTTTTCAGCGCTTGTATGGACTGGATTCTCGGGAGGATGTCGGAGAGATCAAGCTGCGGTGCATCATTTAGGAATTTCAAGATCTCTGACCTTGATTTCACAGATGATGCAGTCCTCTTTGCAGAGACTCTCGATATCCTTTTGGGGGCCCTCAAGATGTTGATTGAGGAGTCGGAACAACTGGGATTACGGGTTTCCTGGGTCAAAACTAATATCCAGGCTTTCAATCACAAATTGGAGGCTGCCATCTTGTCTGTAGCCATTTGTGGTGAGGACATTGAGGTGACGGAGAGATTCACTTACCTTGGCAATGACATTCACATCTTTGCTGGCTGTGAGTCAGAGATCAATAGATGTCTGGGTTGGGCCTGGGAAGTCATGTATTCACTGGATCATGGGGGGGGGGTGGCACTGTCGGTACCTGTACAGGACGATGAAAGTCCAAGTCTTCAGGTCCTTTGGTGCTTCCAGTTTAGCTCTACAAATGCAAGACTTGGACTCTGACCTGGGATCTGAGACGGAGACGTAATTCCGATGGTACCAGGTCTCTTGGAGAAATCATTGGCTATCGCTGGTCAGACTGTGTTGAGGGTTGCTGAGAGAGACTCAAATGAGATTTGTTACCTGCATAGTCCGTGAGCGTCAGCAGCGGCTGTATGGACATGTGGCTCGTTTTCTTGACGCTGATCCTGCTCACCATATTCTCTCAGCGAGGGAGCCTCATGAGTGGAGGAGGCCAATGGGCCGACCACATGCCTTGTGGTTGCAGCAGGTTGATCGGCATCTCAAGGAGATGAGGATGGGCCAGGCATCTGCCTGAGGGATGGCCAGACGGAGGCCCTTGGAGCACCAGAGGAAAGTGGACACAGCGACACGCTGCTCCCATACCTGACCTGACACTGGCATCCTGCCTTGCTCTCAAAACTGTCTGCCAATACAATCCAAAGCCAACTCCACTCTTGGATTACTGATGAAAGAGGTCTTTTTAGCTTGTCTGAAATTTAAGTTCCAGATAAGGTATTATCATCGTGCACCGTTGTCCGTCTCCCATTTTGACTTCTCCGGCCAGCAGTGTTCCTCTCCTGACTGGTAACAGGGACTACAAAGCTCATTCCAGTCTTGTGACGAAGTAGGTCAAAATAGCCGACTTTGTAAATTTCTTCAAAAATCTTCCTCTCCAGACCACCAGTCAAAATGCTACCAAATTTGGGTTACACCATTAGGACAGGGCCAAAATAAGCTGCAGGTCCAGTTGTCCTATTTTTATGATTAAACAGATGAATTTTTGTTTGAAGTAAATCGATTAGAGTTTTCAACGGTTCCATTTTTATTATTCTCCGACAGCAGGAACCCTTTGGAAGAAAGCATGACGGACGGATACACACACAGTAACAGACGGCTCATATGTGATTATCATGATAATTTTCATTATCGTCATGGCAATGACTGAGCACGGACACGTGCTAACCCACCAACCATCATAACCTTTCAAATAAAACATTTCATGCCAATGTTAAAATGAAAAAGATATTCAGTCACGTATGTTGTGGCCTATCTCACTCACCCAAGTCATTTTCTATAATGTTGTACAACAGACCCTTTACGTGTACATCTCGGATTGCATCCTGCAAGAAAAGACATACGGCATAATGAGACTGAATGCAAGGTAGTCTGATAGGATTCTTTCATCGTAGCTTTTCATTAACTTTATCTTGAATTCTCCTCTTATAAAAGGGTAAAGGAAAACTAATTATAAAATCATCAATTGTTATTTTAAAATATCATGTACTCGCAATAGTGGCTGAAAGACCAAAAAACACCGATCTGGAAAATACATTAGTATAATTATATCTCTTACGAATTGTCACATGACAACTGGCTCATGAATGAGCTTGAGGGAAGAGGTATTCCCCCCCTTCACTCTCTAATCTGTTCCATATGCGACACCAAGTGCACATATTGTGGGGTTTATGCTTGATGCCATCAGGGAAATTTGTGATGGAACCAAAATGATACTTGTGTAAAGGCAGTACTGCTCAACAACACACGTGCGCACACAAACACACACCTTCCTCATTCTCCTTAACTGAAGAAAAAAAAAAGGTGTAAGGTTCAAATCAAAAGTTTTTCCAATAAGGATGATAATTAGGAGGAAGGTGAATTTTCGCACACTGCCTTAAGCTGTGCCACATTAGAGATGAATAAATTTTGATGTAATTCTGCAGTGATAGTCCAATTAAAGTAAAGAACGGAGGTGAAAATTTGCGTGCCACCCAGCAGTGGCACGGAAGGCAGAGCCGGTTAAATCTCAGCGTATTTTCAAATTAGTATCATGAAGGTCCCACAGCCAAATATAAATGATCCTCACTAACCACTGACCCTTTCATTTACGAGGAACTTTAACACAGGAGGAGGCCATTTGGCCCAACGTGCCTGTGCTACAACACAATCTAATATTTTAGACTCCTAGGAGGAAGGGCAAAAACAGTAGCCACAGAGTGTATAGATGTATTTTAAAATAAATAAAATAATAAAAACCAGATATTTATTTTTAAAAAACAATTTGGGGGGGGATTGAGGGTTGATGGGGGTTTTAGGACAAGGAAAGAACACACGGGCAACACATTCACCTTTTGACTAGACATCTCAGACCACACAATCACAACAAAACAGCAAGAAAGAGAGCAATCAGACATTGCAGATCCTCACCAGGACTTGTGTTGTGTTGTTTGTTGGTGTTGTGTAGACATTTTGTGTTGCGTAATTAATGACATAACTAAAACTGCCACTTATAACTGCTGGCAGTGATGACCGGGTACCAAGACGTCCCGCTTTGATCGGACACCTGACCCTGACCTATGATGTTAATTATTATTCAATTGAATTCAGAATGGGATGAAAATGAATTAAATTCAAATCAAATGGAAGACCAAACAGGTACAGTCTTGCATTGGAGTAATCAGAAGGAACCCAAACAAGCAAAAAGCAAAGATGAAGTTATCAGGAGGAACCTAGATAGGATTTGGGTTTCAACTGCTTTACCGCTACTCACAAACCCATCCAGGTGTAGCCAAATGAACCTTATTCAAAATAAATAAATAAAATTAAAAAAAACAACCAACATCAAAAAATAATAATAATAATTCTGGCTGCCAGACCATGCATCCGATCAGATTGAAATTTAAAACCTATATTCCTCATCACGATTACATCATAATTGTGAAGCTTCACGTCGATCGATGAAGCGGTTCAAGGGAAAGAATAATTTTAAAGATTTTCATTCAATCCAATATGGCTGCCAGACCAACTGATCAATTAATTATTCGTGACCACCCTGGCATTCCCAAGGTTTTGTGAAGTTTCCCCTCGATCTATCCAGCCGTTCTGGAGAAGGTTTTTTTTCATGGATTTAGGGTAAATTCAACATGGCTGCCAAATTATGTGACCTATGACATCATAGGGTGGGAACGTTTCATTCCTCATGGATAGACGGTCATACCTGTAAAGTTTCACTTCGATCTGTTCAGCTGTTTCAGAGAAGATTTTTGAAGGGTTCTATGTTGAAAAAAAAAATGTCTGCTGAACTACATGACCGATGAAATCAATGTTATTTTTCTGTGGACCAATTTATCCCCAGATGACCCACAAACATTTTCAGACTGATCGGATGTGGCTTTCTAAATATGCAATGATGATGTCATAATGTGAAGGCACCTATGACATCATTTTAAAAAAAAAATAATCACACTTATTCCCCATGCGGAGTACTTGCCATGTGCTAAGTTTCAATATTTTCCTTGCTGCGGTTTAGGTGATACAGAGGTCCAACGTTTTTCCTTTTTTCCATAACTATGACATCATAATTATAATTAAAACATTCTACATGAATAGCCGCTTTTATGGTGAAAATTTGTCAACCAACAAGTGGTTGCAAAGTAAAACCATATTCATGTTCTGTGTGGGCAAACAAACAGATAGACAGACAGACAACAACAACAAAACTAAGCAGTATATGATCTGGTACTTCGAAAGTGCGTAAAACATTGACCTGCTGTGACCTGTCTAATAAATCTGTCTCTAAGAAAGGTAGCGACGCAAACCAGAAGTTTCTAGATGATTCTGTACAAAAGCATCAAAAAGAATGTTGACTCACTGTGGACCTTGACGCTTTTGACCGATTTTGACAAAATCTAATCAGCCGCTGTTCATCACGCCTCCTGAAATCACGGTGTGGTAATTTGCACATTGGTAGCTCTTCCGATCGAAGCCTTCTCGAGTGATTTCATCGTCGCGCGATACGATACGTAACAGAGTCACACTCGACGCCACCGCCTTCCCCTCCAAACCTCGCAAAGGTTCCGGTCTAGCCGGGGCGCGATTCGACGTCGAGCAGCCACACGCAAAACCTCGCCACGTGACAAGCCGTGACGCGGCGGTGGAAATATTTTTATGCAATCTTAAAACGTCTCCAAAACATCCGATTTTTACCAGATTTCGACAACCCGATTACAAAACCGAAGACAAATTAAAATCGAAGTTAAAGACTCGTAACGTCGACCGAAGCAAAAATACTCATTTCTCACAGGAATTTACGATTATTAATATTATTTATCAAAGTCATAAACCGCATATTCGGCCATCCAAAACAATCTTTACACCATCCGACGTTTAGCGAGTCAGGCATGCGACGATAAGCTTTTATGGGAAATGAATAATGACTTTTAAACACATTTATCCGAAACACCGTCAGCGGCACACGCAAAACCTTTACGTGAGCTCAACGAGCGTTTGCTCAAGCGCGCTGCACCACGTGACGAGCCGTGACGCGGCGGTGTGAAATATTTTTATACAATCTTAAACGTCTCCAAAACATCCGATTTTTACCAGAATTTCGAAACCGAGTGTTAAGCTCCTAAGCGATCGCAAAAACCAAGACAAAATTAAAATCGAAGATTAAAGACGAACTGCTAACGTCGAGCGAGCACAAAATCTCATTTCTCCACAGCAATTTACTTAAGGCCCAGTCACACCTTGACGTTTTAGCCAACGTATGCCGATTTTTGAAAAAAATTGTCTAAAACGCTGGATACACGTCGATACGTTATGGGTAAAGTTTTTGATTAAATTGAGAGCACGCTGAAAAACAACTGCCATACGTCGTTGCATCGCTGGCTTTAACGTTGTACTTTTCGATTGTCTCAAGCTTTCCATGCTTGAAATTGTCAACGACTATCAGACCAGGTATGACATCACACGTTCCACATAACGCTCGCCATAGTTGTAGCGCACGTCACGCGATCGGTCGTGTGACACACCGTTATTTATTACTCATAAGTCGAAACACGTCGAGGTAATGTTACAGCGTACCCGAAACTTATTTCTAAGCTATGAGTTACGTGTTGTACTAACGTTACGCGAGATGTTTGACACAACATCGACACACTATTACTTGTAAGGTGCTCATCGGTCGAAACACGTCAAGGTAATGGTTAGCGTCAGTGTTCCAAGATCCCTGTTTTTTATTTTTTTTTAATTTTTTTTTCTTCCTTCCTCCGGTATGATGGTGATGTTGACACTTCGATCTGAGTGCGTTTGAATATATATAATTAATAGACTGCCGTCAACGATTTAAATCATAACCGCACTGTATCATGAACACCGTCATACCGAAGAAAAAAAACAACCGGCGGAGTCTGGAACACTGACGCTAACCATTACTTTACGTTGTTTCGACTTGAGAACTTACAGAGAACCACAGGTCCGGTTTGCTCGCGTGCGTTGTCAACGATCGCATTAATGCGCTTACACAGTCATTCACCATCGGCACTACGGACGAATGTCGTCGACCGCGAGTACGTCGTAAATTTTCAACCATGCTTAAAAATTACAAAGCTACCACACTTAATCGACGACAGAACTAGCTATGTTAGACGTACTCATGGAGCGTCCATGTTTAGTATCCTAGACCACTTTACCCACATAGCCGCTATTCTGCAGGCGTGCGCCCCAGCGTTTGTAGACGCCATTTTATCAGATGTCGGCATGACCTGCACAGATCCAAAGTGGTGACTGCGATGTTGAACTTCCAATTTCTGCCGGCGTTATCGCGCATGAATCGGTTGTGCGCCCAGCTGTGAATAACCTACGCCAACGTCATTCGTCCGATGCGGCAGCTGGCTATGCATGAGTTAGACTATCGTTGGCTTTGTGAAGGCACAACAGGTTCAGCATCTGCGTATAAGTTATCTATAACACAACGAAACGTTTCTGTTGTCCATTCTAATACGTAATGCATAAGACCAATCGTATTGAACGCCGAATCTTTAAAAAAACATCAAAAGTTCAACGAAGCACGTTTTGCATCATTTTAAACTGCCATCTGGCTAAAACGTCAAAGTGTGACTGGCTTTAACGTGACTCAACGACGGTCTGCTCGAGCGCCTGCACTCACGTGACGACCGTGACGCGCGAGTGAAATATTTTTTATACATCTTAAAACGTCTCCAAAACATCCGATTTTTACCAGAATTTCGACAACCGAGTGTTAAGCGTCCTAAGCGATCGCAAAAACCGAAGACAAAATTAAAATCGAAGTTAAAACGAACTCGTAACGTCGAGCGAAGCAAAAATCTCCATTTCTCCACGCAATTATACTTAACGTGACAACGACACGTCTGCTCGAGCGCACTGCATCATGGACGACCCGTGACGCGTGAGTGAAATATTTTTTTATGCAATCTTAAAACGTCTCCAAAACTTCCGATTTTTACCAGAATTTCGACAACCGAGTTTTAAGCGTCCTAAGCGATCGCAAAAACCGAAGACAAAATTAAATCGAAGTTAAAACGAACTCGTAACTGTCGAGCGAAGCAAAATACTCCATTTCTCACGTGAATTTACGAATATGTTTGACCTCACTGTGACCTTGACCTTGACAGATTTGACCAAAATCTAATCAGGACTAGCCACACCTCGTGAATCACGTCGTGTAATTGACATTGGTAGCTTCTCGTTCTCGAGTTATCGTGCCTACAAACAACAACACACAAACCAAACAAATGGAAGTCATCAATATACTTACGAAATCTTTAGATTTGTAAGTACAAGCAGTCATAGACTGTACTTAAAATCGTCAACTTGACCTCTACCTTGTCTAATAAAGCTGTCTCTAGACGAAGTATGGAGGCAACCAGAAGTTCTACGATGATTCTGTACACTAAATCTCATAAAATCCGATTATTACCAGAATTGTGACAACCGAGTGTTAAGCATACTTAACCCTTACAAAATTGAAGACAGGATTGAAATTGACTTTAAAACGAGCGGTAATGCGTGTGTTACAATCCCTCATTAGCATAATCTTCAGTTAGCCTAGATACGACATCCGACAAAATCTCATAAAGCATCCGATTTTTACCAAATTTCGAACAACGAGTATTAAGCAACTTAACCATGTGACAAAAGTGAAGACGATTGAATTGGACTGTTAAAAACGAGCGCGTAATACCGTGTGTTACAATCCCCCTCATTAGCATAATCTTCAGTGAACCCTCAGATATGACACCCGTCATAAATCTCATAAAACATCCGATTTTTACCAGAATTTCGACAACCGA
>CM068954.1:13294222-13308145 GCA_035128595.1 Eptatretus atami
ACCATCTTTATCGAAAACACCATCAGCGCGCACACGCAAAACCTTTACGTGACTCAACGACGCGTCTGCTGGAGCGTGCTGCACCACGTGACGAGCCGTGACGCGGCGAGTGAAATATTTTTATACAATCTTAAAACGTCTCCAAAGAATTCCGATTTTTACCAGAATTTCGAAAAACGGTGTTAGCGTCCTAAGCGATCGCAAAAACCGAAGACAAATTAAAATTGAAGTTAAAACGATTCGTAACGTCGAGCGAAGCAAAAATACTCCATTTCTCCACATGAATTTACGGATTATGTTTGACCATGTGACCTTGATTTGACCATTTTGACCAAACTAATACAGCGATAGCATCACTCTCCTGAATCACGTGGTGTAATTTGACATTGGTAGCTTCTTTCGTTCGAGTTATCGTGAAACAAACACACAAACACAAACAACGCAGTCATAGACTGGTACTTACGACTGTCAACTTGACCTCTGACCTTGTCTAATAAAAGCTGTCTAGAGAAGGTAGCGACGCAACAAGAAGTTTCTACGATGATTCTGTACAAAACATCAAAAATCAAAAGTTTGACCTCACTGTGACTTGACCTTTGACATTTTTGACCAAAATTAATCAGCGCTAGCATCACCCTCTGAATCACGTGGTGTAATTTGACATTGGTAGCTTCTTCCGTTTGAGTTATCCTGCCTACAAACACACACACACACAACACACACAGATGACGGAAGTCATCAATATACTTGAAATCTTTATTTCGTAAGTAACAAGCAGTCATAGACTGGTACTTATGAAATCGTCAACTTGACCTCTGACTTGTCTAATAAAACTGTCTCTAGAGAATGTAGCGACGCAAACCAGAAGTTTCTACATGATTCTGTACCAACCAAAAAATGAATTGTTGACCTCCGATGCTGACTTGCTTGACCGATTTTGACGAAAATCTAATCAGCGCGAGCACACCTCCTGAATCACGTGTGTAATGACATTGGTCGAGTCTTTGTTCGAGTTATCGTGCCTCAAACAAACACACAACACACACACAACACACAAAAGATGACGGAAGTCATCAATATACTTACGAATCTTTAGATTTCGTAAGTAACAAGCAGTCATAGACGGTATTTATGAAATCGTCAACTTGACCTCTGACCTTGTCTAATAAAAGCTGTTAGAGAAGGTAGCGACGCAACCAGAAGTTTCTACGTCGATTCTGTACCAAACAATCAAAATCGAATATTTGACCTCACTGTGACCTTGACCTTTGACCGATTTTGACGAAAATCTAATCAGCGCTAGCCATCACCCTCCTGAATCACGTGGTGTAATTTGACATTGGTAGCTTCTTCCGTTCGAGTTATAACTTTTTTGGGATGTTTGACCTCACTGTGACCTTGACCTTTGACCGATTTTGCAAAACTATCAGCGCTAGCCATCACCCTCCTGAATCACGTGGTGTAATTTGACATTGTAGCTCTTTCCGTTTCCGAGTTATAACTTTTTTTTGGATGTTTGACCTCAACTGTGACCTTGACCTTGACCAATTTTGACCAAAATCTATATCAGCGCTAGCCATCACCTTCTGAATACTGGGTGTAATTTGACATTGGTAGCTTCTTCCGTTCTTGAGTTATCGTGCCTAACAAAACACAAAACACACCACGAGGACGGAAGTCATCAATATACTTACGAAATCTTTAGATTTCGTAAATAACAAATGCAATACCCTCGTGCTGGCGAGAGCAACTTGAGGCAAAGCCAATGGCGCGCCATCACAAATCCCACCCTTCTCACCAAGAGCAAGTTGTAAAGATGGCAAAACGTTCCAGAATGAATGACCCAATATCAATTCTGAGTTAATTTTTTTTTGACCCCTGAAACGCCAAGTCTCCACCATGAGGGGCATGAACCGGGGTCAAATGCAAAAAGAATCGTAACATATTTCATGCGTCGCCCAATGTTCATTGCACACAAAGCTTCATTAAAAATGTTTGTAGATGTACCCGGAATTGCATTTTTGGGTCTGTTTTGGCCGCGCCCCTCATGCTCTTGCACCTTCGTGGCATGTGGTGATCATAACTACTAAGTTTGGTAAATTTCTGCACAACCGTTTAGGAAGAGATAATGTGATGGATGGGCAGACAGACAGACACACACAGACTGAGCCGATTACAATAACCCCCCCCCCACTTCCAACCCTCATTTCTTTCAAAAAGCTTGGTGATAATCACCCTTACTTTAGCTAAAATACTTCAACACTTAAGCTACCTACCTACCAGTTAAGCCAAGAACCTCTGAATCCCCCAATGCTTCTTCATACCTGTATAACTACAATTTAAACTTACCTATGATTTCTGCTTCCATTACCATTCCAGGCAGACTATTTTTCAGGCATTAACTACTCTCAGTGAGAAATCATTGCCAACTACCGTCGTAACTCTCCTCTGCTTTACCGTGAGGCTGTGGTCCCTGGTACTATCACTGTCCATTCTTCTGAAAAAGCCTTCTGCATACCCTTCATTATCGGAAACATCTCCTTCAGATCCCATCGTAACAATACCAAACTGGGTACGCCATGTCCACTAGCATTAGTTGGTGGATGTTAAATAGTCCACGTGTCTGTGGCAAAGGATGTGAGTTATTGCTGGAAATAGGAAACAAAACACCACAAGAGATGACAAGATGTAATTCACCGTGACATCTTTAAAGAGGTGCACTGGATCGTAGTCAATGCCGTTGACGACAAAGTAATCATTGACAGTTGAAAGAAGTGTCATTTCAGCAAGAGAAAACACGTCCATGAATTGCTTCATGCATGTACCCTGCAAAGAGCAATTAAAGAAACAACACAACACAAAAACTTGGCATTTAGCTCAAACAAATTCCTGGTGTCAGAAATAAGATGGAAATTGAGAGAAAAAAAACACAACAAAGAAAGAAAATCTCTATATTGGTTAAGTTCCAACGATTTAGGTGAGTCAAGTAGCTACTACTAATATACCATTACAGCCATTTCTTATTTTTATTTTTTGTATACCGTATGAGAGCTAACACACAACGCACAGAAAGGGGGGCATGAGACAAGAGGGGTGGGAGTGGGAAAGACAAAACAGTGGGGAACAGAGACATAAGGAGATCTGTGGAAGGGAGTGGGATGGGGTGGGTACACAGAGTAAACAAGATGGATATTACAGGGACTTTCAGGAAGGAAAGCAGGGAATTTGAAGGAGGTGGGTTTGGGGTGGATTAACAGGGGTTGAAAAGATCGAGGATTTGGATGGGGGACGATTCGAGGTGGTGGTGAACAGCTGTTTTGAAGGCCTGGAGGCAAGAGTGGGATTGAACAGAGTGAAGGAGTTTATTCCAAAGGCGGGAAAAAAGAGGAATAAAAGAGTGAAGGTGAGCAATGATTCATGATTTTTGGTAGTTTTACCAGAAGGGGGTTGTTGGCGGACCTTGAGCGCCCTGCGGAAATATGGTGGGGACAAATCGCAAACACAGCAGGGGGGGGCGAGACCGGAGAGGAGATGGTAGAAGACAGAAAGACCACCGACCTGCCTGCGGTGAGAGAGTGAGAGGCCCAAAGACTCAGCCTCATCGCGGGAGATACCAATGATCCGAAATGCCTTGGTTTCCACAGTGTGAAGCTGAGAAATGTGGGAGGCAGGAGCACCAGCCCAGAGAGGAGAACAGTACTCCATCAGGCTGTGGACGAAAGCTTTGAATGTGGTCAGGAGCTCAGGTGGGCTGAGGAAGGACTTTGCACGACGGAGGATTCCCAGTCACCGACTGGCTTTGGAGGCCAGGTTGGAAATGTGGCTTTCCAGGAAAGATCATGGCAGATAGCGAGACACAGAAGCTTGAAAGAAAGGACTTTTTCCAGAGGATTGTTGAGAAAGTAGATGGGAAGTTTTCCAAATGGTTCTTTCGGAGAGACAAAGTGAGAGTGTGAGATTTGTCCGGATTAAAAGACATGTTCCACGTTTTGGACCATTGTGATTTTACCCAGATCTGCAGTGAGTGAAGAAGCTGCTTGCTTTGCCGGTCTGAGGGATGACAGATGGTACGGCAGAGGGTGGAGTCATCAGCAAAGAGATAAATAGGATTTTCGAGAGTGTTGGAGAGATCATTGATGAAAACCAGAAATGGAATGGGGGCCCAGATCGCTGCCTTGAGGAACTCCAGCCTGGACAGGAAGAGGGGATGAAAGAACTCCACTTTGGGCCACACGTTGACTGCGACAGGAGAGGAAGTCTGCGAGCCATGAATGGAGATGGCCTTGGATACCATACGAAGAGAGTTTATTGAGCATGGCAGGGTGCCAGACGTGTCAAAAGCTCACGATATGTCGAGGGATGTGGCTCTGATTTCACGTCCGGCATTGAGGACCGCCATCCATTGTTGGGAGAGCAGAAGCAGCATATCCAGGGAAGAGTGACCTGGTCTGAAACCAAATTGATAATAGGAAATCAAGCCATTGGAGAAGAGGAATGATTTAATGTCTGAAGCGATGATGGATACCCTAACCTTGCTGATGATTCCCTGACCTTGCTGATGATTGGGAGAAGGCTGATTGGTCTGTCATTGTAGGGATCTGTTTTTGCACATTTTTTATGCAGGGCAGTAATGTTTGCTGATTTGCAAGCAGATGGCAGATGACCTTAAGAAAGTGAGTGGGTGAATAGACCAGAGAGAGGGTAAGCAAGAGCAGAGGAGCAGGTTTTTAGGACACGTGGGCTGATGCCGTCTGGACCGGTTGCAGAATCTGAGTCAAGGTTTGACAGCAAGCTCTCCACTTTGTCAGAAGAAAAGGACAGAGTCCAGGGACAGTTGGGTGCGACTGGGTAAGGTGGGTACAGAAAGAGATGGGTTTCAGACACAAGATTTTGATGCAAACACCAAGTTTAGGCATTCAGCCTTTTCACGTGCGGTCTCAGCAGTGTGGCCATTTGAGGTAAGGGAGGGGATGGAGGGGGAACATACACCAGAAACAGATTTGATTAGATGCCTCCAGGATTTGGAGGAGGGAGAGAGGTTTAAGAGTTCAGACTTGAGCTGAGAAAGATGTTGTTTTCTGGCTCTCCTGAGGGTAGATACACACTTGTTCCGAGCTTTCTGGAAGGAACTCAGATTACCCTCAGTTGGGTTTGCTTTCCATGAGGCAAAAGCAAGTTGTTTCAGAACTGCCTCGCCACAAGCTTTAAGCCCATTACTGGGCAGCAATGAATACCATATCTCAATGATGTTAAAATGTCAGATTGGTGTTTTGCAGGCAGGGCTTTGCAACACAAACCCACGGATGGATTTCAAGCTGGGGACCCGTCTGCTAACATTTGCTGCCGGGCATTAAATATCCCACAGTGTTATTCACAAAGAGTAGGAGAGTTTTCGCCGGCACCCTGAATTTTTTTTTTACAAAATCCTGCTCTGACTCCCACTGGGAAGACAAAGGCAAACCTTCAAGTGCAATCCTTGCCGTGGGGCTGCCAAATTATATCCACTCTCGTAAATATAAGCATTTTCAGATGTCAACGGTCAATTCGATATTCTAGCAAGAATTATGCTGAAAATGTCACAAGACAATAAAATCGCTTACCTTTCCATAAAAATCTGTCATTTGGTGTAGACGGACATGAGTTCCTCCGTAGAGATCCTGAACTTCATCATCGGGAACTGGCGTGTAGCCACTGGAATGTGATGCGCAATGATTAGTTAATGCTGGTAATGAAGAATACCTGATTTCAAAACTTAATACATGTTGACTGAACAGATTTTACAAATGTAGAATGATTTCTGCAGGAATAAGTTACTCGTTTATACACTTAATCAATCAGACAACCCATGCCCAATTCTATTTATATGAGGGAATCGGATGTCATACAGGCAAGCGCTGCTTTCAAAAGTGACCTTCATACTGTTGCCGGATGGATGAAGACACCTGAGCCTTCTGCCAGTTGTGTTGTCGATCGATGTTTGTCTTGTTTCCGTTCCTTAAGGATATTATCTTCAAGTATTGCTCATCCTTGTTAAAGAGCATTTTGGGTCTTCCAGTCCTGGTTTGTCAATTACAAATTATGATTCTCTGTACTTGTTGATTGTGCTTCAGATACCAAATGATAATCAAGTGATGCGAGTTATTTCACTCAATGTTTCTTCTTTATGCAGAAAAACAATGATATGGTGATCTTCCACTAAAAGTTTGGCCAATTTGTTTTAAGCTAACAATTGATCTTTATAGATCTGTATTTTGCAGTACAAAAAGTGGCCTTTTCGCTTTATGGACATGTCGAGAGGAACACCTGATGTCAATGAGAAACACCTGAGGAGGAGTCATCAATTTGATTTGATTGGTTAATGCGATGGATTAGCTACTGCAACACTTCACATTAGCAGCTCACATGTAGTTATCTCCACCACTAAAGGTGGGCAGAGGTTATGTTTTCACCCGTCTGTCTGTGAGCAGGATATCTCAAAACGTTAATGACACATTCGGACAAAATTTGGTGGACAGGTTGGGTGTGTGACGGACGAATTGATTCGATTTTGGTGAAGATCCGGATCCAGATACGAGAAAATTTTAATATTTCCAAGTGATTCTTCACCATTGCGAGATGGGAGCAAAAATGATATACAACACGATATCTCAAAAGGTTATGGACGGATTATAACAAAACTTGGTGGATGAGTTGGGTAGGTGACAAGAACAAGGCGATTACATTTTGGTTTAGGCCCAGATGCATATACGACCGATCAATGGGCTACAAAACATAAACTGTTCAGCCTGAGGAAGGTATATGCTCCACCGAGTGCCGTTCTAGTTTACTTTGAGTTGTTGTGATCACAGGTTTTTGAAGATTCTGATCAATGTGAATTAAAGATTACTAAATGACAACCTTGGTTTCTTCTCAGGCAAACTACGCTGTACTTATAACACTCAACATTGTTTCAATTGCTTAAAACACTAGTTCAATAAGTTGGATATCCTCCAAACATCCATATATTGTAACTCATTAATGTATCTGTCTTGCACGTGCACACACGCACACACACCTGCATTCTGCGGTACGAAAATAAATTGGGGGACTAGAGAGGTGAGGGACCCCCCCCTTCTCGTTTTGCCCATACTAAAAAAAAATGCTCCATGTAACTCGATTCATTTTGTTATGGTAAGTCAAAGATGTACCATCTCTTACCGGTAGACAGACCCCTGCTGGATGTGATGGAAAGCATCAATCTTCAGAAGCAGGCCCTGCCAAATAAAGCATGTGAAGTTTCATTACTACTGGTGCCACTTCACAATAACATTGTCGCAATGTTCTTCGGCATTAAAGCCGTACAAAGGCAATGTTAAACTTTCTGGCTTTGTTTTTCAAATTTTGTTCACAACTTTTGCTCAAAAGAGCACGTTACACATTCTTAAACAGCACTGCAGATACCAGCTGGCTACTTGAATGTCAACATTATTCTCCCCATTTCATGCAATTGGGTAAGATTAAAAAAAAAAAAAACATTTTGGTAAAAATCACTAAAATTTTTGTTCGAAAACCTCGCATTTGATAAATTGCAAGATAAAGTTTTCATGAGTCGTGAGCGAACAGTAATTCCCCCACAAAGTAAAAAAAAAAACACAAACAATGAAGTGAAATAAAAAGTCCCCCAACTTCTTTCACTAAACAATTGCTGTTGGGAATTAAAAACATCAACATTACATTTGGTTTTACAGCAACGTGTGTTTGTCCCACACCAACAGACTATGATGATTTCATACAACACGAGTAATAATGATGTGAATAATTTATTACAACACGACTTACTACATACTACGATCACAAAGACAAATTTATTTGGTCATTCAAATGTTCGTTAGTTTCTCCCGTCCCTGGTTGGGGACATCAAGTAGCAAATAGTCTTCATTCAATCCGGTTACAAACCAGCTCTTTCGCTCTGCTCCAGGTGGTTTCCCTCTCATTCAAGTCATTTTTGAATGCACTCCTCAAAGTCGTTTTTGGCCTCTCTTTCGTTCTTTTCACACAAGGTAGAATCCATTCAATAATGACTAGCAGGTTGCCTCTTGGGTAGTCCGAGGACATGACCTGCCAACCTGAGACGTCTCTCCATCACAATATCACTCAGGCGCTGTTGTCCACTCTGGGCCAGCACATCCTTCTTGGTGATGTCTCTCCAGGCGATGCCCATGATCTTGCAGAGACATTGCCGATGAAAGATGTCGAGCCTCTTTGCCACATGTACTGTCCTCTTCCATGTCTTACTGGCAGAGATTGTCATTAGTTCCATGATGTTCATGTACAAACGAAGCTTCATGGGCGTCCGCACTTTTTCTCGGCGCTGGAAGATTTATGCATGCATGCGTGAAGAAAGGTCGTGTGCAGCAAAGCAAAATAATGTAAAGAATGAAATATGAGTAAACAATGGAAAGAAAAACACGAACTAAAGCCCTCGCAATGCATATTGTCCCATAAACCTACTACACATAAGGGAAGGGCCATCTAAAACGAATATTAATGAAATAGCTGTCTCAAGATCTGTATCTGTTGTCTGCCATTGCCTTTGAGAGTGATGGTTTCACAGACAGAACCGTAACAATATTTACAAATACTCATTATACGTTGTAGTCGTAAATGCGACCGATGTTATGTGACTGTGTGTACACGAGTGTGGAAAAATCTTCAATGCATGACATTCCAATATGGCGATAACTCCAAACAAGGTTATCTTTGGATGATATTTGTGCAGTTTTGGATGAAAATGGACCATGTGCTTTAGAGTCTGTTGGACTGCTTTGGATTACAAAACAGGGAGATAAGAAACGGACTCTGCAACAGCTATAAGCGTCCCCGATATTACAGGGGGAGGCTTAATAATAAGTCAGCCTGTGGGTACAAGAGGTGTTGTGAACAGCATACTAATCTTTTTTCAAAAGCTACATTATTTATATCCGAACCTCACCTTTTGCACGTCGTAGTGCAGACCACGGATTACAAAGTCAGGTCGGTACGGATACTCCTTCAGGGCTTCCGGATACTGTCAGAGAACAAACACGTGTGATATCGGTGATTAAAATGAGACGGATCAGTGGCGGGGGGTGGGGGGAACCTCAAGCTTCAAGACAAACAAAAATAACTGGTTTGATGTGTGCAATCAAAATAAAATAAAAACAAGCAAGAAATTTAAAATAAATATTTAAAACGTTCTTAAATCAACAATATAAATTAAACTATCAAGAAGATAGTTCAATTTGGTGAAAAAAAAATTTTTGGTGAAATAATTTTAAGACCTTCCAACCACTAATAGTTTGTGTTTTCATTCTCTGTTTGCAAGAATTAGAAGGTCAAAAGAGATAGAGTTCGAAATCAACAATCTTGTAAAACGAATCTTAAATTGCAGGTGAAGCAAATGCAGGTGTAACAGCGAATGAAATGTAACTTCCAAGATGATAGAGGAAAGTTTACGTGACGTTATACTTACAGAACAAGGCAAGCAAAGTTTCAAAACAAATTAGATTTTCTACTTAGAATTGCAAGACAGACAAACGAGTAGAAAGGAAATACTATATAAATATGGTGAAGAAATCCCTTACCCGATAATGAGACACCAAAACATCTCGAGCGGTCTTGTAAATGAGCCTGTGCACAGCGTTGGTGTAAACAGCAAGTGTGTAGTCATAATCAAAGCCGTATACCTCGATATCAGCCAAGCACAACTCATTATTCACATACACCGAAGAAGTGTTGAGCAGATGGCAGGCACCAGGTGGGACGATATCTGTAAAGACATTTCAAAGCGATCCTGAGTGACATCCACCTACAAAAGCTGATGATCTTTGCAACACTGTCAGATCCCGACATTCGCAACCCGGCATATTCGCGTGTCATAGTGTGACCTGCTTCTACATTCACGCTTCGGGTATTCGCAGGGTTATATTTTAAATTTTTTTGACACTTCAGGACTGGTCTCCTATATCCACCGCTGCCAATATTAAATCAGCCTGGGAATTCTTCCACAGAAAACTGTTCTCTTATGCACAGATTCATCCCACCTAGTCTCCAATTATTATCTTACCCATCCTCCTGCTCTTGGTTCCCTGAATCCTGTGGTGAGGAAGTTGCTTTAAAAAAACCTGCATTCTCCTCCTGGAAGGAAAATCTGACCGAAGGCAACCTCAGATCATGTCACAAAGCCTGCATCAAAAGTGTGCGTCTACCCTCAGGAGAGCCAGAAAACAACATCTATCCAATCTCAAGAATGATCTTTCAAACATTTCTCCCTCCTCGAAAACCTGATGGTGCCTTGTCAAGTCTGTCTCTGGTGTGTGCTCCCCTCCATCCCTTTCCTCACTTCAAACGACTGCGCTCATGAGAAGGCTGAATGCTTCAATTCTGTGTTTGCTTCAAAATCTTGTGTCCCGAACCCTTCCCTCTCTGTACCCAATTGCTCCTGAATTGTCTCTTTTGCACCTGAAAAGGGGGAAAAGTTGCTGGCAAACCGAGACCGATTCTGCAACTGAACCGACATTCCCGGCATTTTTCAAAAATGTATCCCCCACAAATGTCGGGGTCTTAGGAAATTGTTGGGGTCCGACAATACATTGTTGTGGAAATTATGTCTTAGGGCGAAGAATGGATAGTAGCGTCCGGCAATATATCAATATACCGGTATTGGAATTTTGAATATACTGGTATACCGACAAAAAAACGGTATGAAAAAAATATATCGGTACATCACCAATTCGAAGAAAGGTGTTTACAATTATTAAATACGGTACCTGATTTTAAAAGCTTTGATGTACTGAATAGATCTTTCTTTTCTTAAATTCTTCCCTGCAAAACTCCCCAATAAACCCGATCAATGGCGCAACGATTGTCGTCATCGTGAGAGATAAACAACAGCTGCACACTGCTCGCAGGGTGGAATGTTAAATACCGTATACCAATAATTCCAGGGTACCGAGAGAGAGAGAAAAAAAGAATGGGTCGATATACTGAACTGTGATAACAATGTCAAAAATAAATAAATAAATATATACGAAATAACAATTAAAATTAAAAAAAAACGATGAAAGGTGTTTTCAATATTTAAATACCGTACATGGACTATACGATTTTAAAATAGGGGCAATACCACTGGGCACTCACCTGGAAGAATAATGATACTGAGGAAGAAGTCAACGTGGGACGGAATCAGCAAAATGTACAAACTAACCAATTACCTATTTTGGGGGATGACCCCATTAATCCCCTTCAAACCCGGTTTTTTAAAATAGCGTGAAAAAAAACTTTGGTACATCAGGGGTGATGAAGGTTGTGGTCAAGTTTCATCGAAATTGTGTGTGTGGTTTTCGAAGTGTGTGGTGCATGTCATTTCTGAGTAGAAAGCAAATACCTCTTTGGGGTCACTCTGAGGTGATTATTCATCATTGAGATAAATTCTTATTTATCAATTGCTCAAATGATCAAAAACTCAATCCAACAGAACACGTGTGCCGTCCCTTAGATTACCACCCAATAATTATTCCCACGTTATTGTGGGTTGGCCAGGCCTGACATTTGACTAAGCTTAGGGCAGGAATTTAATGTGGCCAGGATGCCGATAATTGCTTGCTTGCTCTTCACGAAGGACACCATGGGATCTTTAATGTCCACCAACTCATGCCGGCAGATGGGGCATCCAATTTAACGTCCATCTGAGGAACGGCACACATTGATGACTCACCCTGGCTATGAAACACCAGGATGGCAGTGTATAGCTGGGTCATGAGTCAAATCCAGGCAAAATGGGTTAGAGGCGAGTGTGCGTATCTCTAGGCCATCCTGTCAGCCCCACAATTGGCCATATATCCAGTGATATTTTGTAGTTTGCAAGGACTGAGCAAAATCTTATAAATTAGACTGGGAGAAGCTTGAATCTCAGATTGGAAGGACCAAAAAATATATGCAATAAACATATTATTTTTAAAAAGAAGAAAAAAAAAACACCAACAGGCCTGGGGCAGGATCGGGGTGGCTCAATCGACAACACATTGTGTTTGACAACCAGGGCAGAACCAGCACCCTGAAAACCAATAAACAACAGTGATTGGTTATTCAGGCGTGGGAGGCGAAAGGCTGGGGAGGGGGTGGTCTCTTCTGTCTGGGTATTTAAGTTTATTTAGAGTTTGGGCCTTTACAGCAAAAGGAAAGGATTAAAACCAGCAGTCTTTCACAATGACAATGTCATCAAAATTTATTCTGGTACAAACACTATTGATCTCTTCTGGCAATTGAAAACTCAAACGTGGTCTAGCTGATGGAACTCCAAATAATGGGAGAAGAATAAAACATATAACCGCCTGTCCTGACGCTCACCTGGATCAAGAGCCAGTCACTCAAACCGCCCCCCGCAGATCTCCTTAGACCCTGAATTTTTTGGCGTCGTGAACAAACTTAGGTACATCACAAGTGGTGAAGGTTGTGGTCAAGTTTCATCGAAATCATGTGTAGTTTTGGAGGAGATAACAAATACCTATCTTGGGGGATCAAACACCCCCCCCCCCCCGTACCCCTCAACGAGTGGCAGATTTTGATGTCGATACACACTTGGTGCATCACGGGTGATGAAGGTTGTGGTCAAGTTTCATGGAAATCGTGTGTGTAGTTTTGAAGAAGAGCAAATCCCTATTTTTGGGGGGGGATCAACCCCCAGCACCCCCTGTAAACCCCTTAATGAGGCAGATTTTGATGTGGTCGATACACTTTGGTACATCACTGGTGATGAAGGTTGTGGTCAAATTTCATGGAAATCGTGTGTGTGGTTTTGGAGAAGAGAGCAAATCCTATTATTTTTTGGGGGGGGGGGGGGGTCAACCCTCCCCCCCCAATCGACCCCCTAAATGAGCACAGATTTTGATGTGGTCAATACACCTTTATTAGGCATCAGATATGAAGCCTGTGGCCAAGTTTAATCAAAATCGTGTGTTTGGTTCAAGCGATAATGACTGAAGTATTTATGGACTGATTGACTGTTATTGCATAAGCTCCCCGGAACTACATTCCAGGTGAGCTAATAATTATTTTATTTCACTACATATTCCAAACACTTGTAAATTAATGTGGATCTTCCCATCTCAAAACATTCACTGCAAGGTTATGAAGGGAAGGTAGATTATTGGTAAAAACCCAGCTGGCTCCTTCATAAGGTCATTAATGAGCAAACCATGTTTTTTAACCAATAACACAATAGTGAAACGGTAATTCCCCTGAGATTAGCCTGAGATTAGTTCCGTTCGAAGAAGCTTGAAATCCAACTCCTTTTAAAGTACCATCGTTTTCAAAAAGATTGCAACCCACAAACCCACAAATCTCCTGTGATGAAGCCGAGTCAATGGGTCTATGACTTTGCTATCACAGACAGGTCTGTCTGTCTTAGACCTCCTTTATGGTCTTGCACCCTCTGCCCCTTCCATGCTTTGTTCCCCTTGGGTTTCAGCAGGATGCATGTGGTCCACCAACAGGCCCCTTCTGGTGAAACTACCTAAATGCTCACCTCCACTCATAAATCACTGCTCACCTCCACTCATTTATTCCCTTTTTTTTCCCCCCACCTGTGGAACCACCTTCCACAATATCATTCTTCCCTCCACCTTGACCTCAAATCATCCCTCATCCAAAACCATGATCTTTTCTACACCCATTAAACCACCCCATACCCTCCCAAAATTTTTGCTCATGTATCCATCTTGTTCACCCCTTGCGTTCTCCCCTACCCCTCATCATTACATGGATTCCTTATTTGTCCGTCTGTCCATTATCTCCTTCTGCCATATTGTTGGTGTTTCCCCTTTCTCCTGCTGTTGCATGTTATGTTATATTGTGTTGTAATCTGTTCTGCATCCTAGCTCCTCCACAAGCCTTGACCATGTATAG
>CM068954.1:13317247-13331526 GCA_035128595.1 Eptatretus atami
GTGGTACACGCTATATTCTACGCATTTTGCTCTGCAAAAAACTAACTGCCAATCAGCTGAAGGAACTTCTTATCGAAGCTGCATTAGCTGTAGTTGGTGCTGGCGGTACTGTGATATCTTTGATATGTGACAATTGCAATACCAACCGCAGTGTTGGACAAAATTAAACGCAGAAAAACATGGCCAGAGACAATTCCTGATACAGATCCAATTCGCCAATGTGAGAGGTCATCCGCCAATGCCTCATGACTATACTTTGACTCCAGATCCTCTTGATGCAAATGACCTGAAAACAAGCATGAAAACCATGCGAATGCCAAAATGTCCTGTGAAATTTTGGCACTGTGTTCAACTTGATATGAATCGGTTGAAGATGCATGTAAAGTTTTCTCCAGCGATGATGAAGAAGTGATGAATGTGAACAAAATGTGTTGTTCAAAAATCTAGTAGAAAAAAAAAACCAAAAAAATTTTTTTTCTAGGGGCAAATGTTTTCAAACCATTATACTAGTGTTGCATAGGTAGGAAAATACCCCCACTTCATGGTCTCAACAGTCATCAATTAGACACTGTAAAAGTGCAAACACTGATCACAAAACTTCATCGCTTCTTTTAGTTATCAGAAGTGATGCGCAAATCATGTTATCTTGCAAGACAACATCATATCTAGTGAAAAACGGTTGCCATTCCCGAATATCAATCGATCAGAGTTCACTCATGCAGCATTTGACAACTTTGACCAAACGAGCCAAACATATCTGTATTGGGCATTCATGAACTGCTCACAGTCCATTCGAAATGACAAGAAGCCACTAGGCCAAACCCGTGTATTGCAACTAGCCGAAACAGGACCTCACAAATTACATGATCTTAAATCACAGTAAAAGACGTCTTCAAGCCAGCTAAAAAGCCAACATTCCAGGCAGTTACCACGCCCACAGATCCTCATCCAGAGATGACAATCTTAGAACCAATCAAGCCAAAATTGCCAGGTTGCTGGCTAGATGCACATGATGTAAGAGACTCTACACCATTGAATCATCCTGTAAGTGTCATATTCCAATCATGAGTGCCACTAACTCTTCTCACAATGATCGGCAAACGAAAAGGTGTTGCTTTCCTCCTTACTGCCTACCCAAAGCAGTATATACAGTGTATACGCAATGAAAAACCTGCAGATATCCTTCAGTATCTTGATCAGTTGTCTTAACCCACTTCTATGAATGTTTTTGCAAAGCACGGAGATCCACTCGATTCGCCTGGTGAATTCAGAATCTTGTCCTCTGTCTTCGCCACCTTCCACATGGCAAAAAATCGCTCAGGTGCATAGTAAATTTTGAAAGCAGTGGTGAGAATAATCTTGTGAGATTGTCTTGGTGTTAATTAGTGATTCTGTTGATAAAATACAACTCGTCTCCAAAAACATTCAACTCCTGAAAGAACATTGTGCAGGTTGCAGTGGAGTGCATTCTTGCTGAAATGATAACGCCTCAGTCAGGAAGCTAGTGAACTGTTCCGCTAAAGGAAAAAGGTAGCGATAAGAAATTTCGGACAGCGTTCGTCTTCAAGAAAACTTCCAGGCATCCAGCCTGAATCTCATTGTCATCGTTCAAGGCATTCACAGCTCAAGTGAACAATCCAGTAAACGTTCAAAGTCTGGGAACTCATCAATTTGGCTTCAAAATGGAGAGAACTTGATCAGAAGCCACCCGTAAGCCAATTGGGAGCTACAGCTGCAGCAGTGCAGGCATTGCTACCAATGTTGCTCTTACTCTACCAACTATTTAAGATGCTCCAGCCTGTATCTAGAGACATTGAAAAACTCCTGAAAAACTACCCACAAGTTCACCAAAGCATTCAAAGATGGAATTCAATAACACGTTGTAATTTCAAAACTTTGGGCAGACATCGAGCAAACTATCAATAGTCAAAGAAGAGTAGCTCAGGATAATTGTAGCACCACAGAAGAAACAGTATGTAGCCAATGTGGGAACATCATCTATCATGAAAAATTATGTTATAATCTCCATCTGATCTGAGATGACATCAGCTACATCAGCAGGATGTCAACTCTCCTTCATCAAACAAGACTAATTGGAAAAAACATCCAAGCTATTCCACTTACAGAACAAGCGAAACCCTTTCAAAACTGACTTCCTGACCCAAGCTCCACAACATCATAACCCAGGAATTATACGGACGTATTCGGACCAGTTGCTCCATGTGGAAACACAGGACAGAACCTATGAAAAGTTCCGCAAGAACGTCTTGAAAGTCTCAGTTCTTCAAACCCATTCACGAATGAACCTGAAAACTTTTTCAAAGCATTCATGAGAAATCCGTGGCAAGAAAGGTGGCAAGGTTCCCAAAAAACAAAGCCTGAGATAAGCTCAAGAATCGAGTGCAAATATTCAAGGGGCACGCGGCAAGTCTATGAGAATTAACTAGAGTATTATTCAGCTTTTTACTATCTATTTGAGAACGCAAGTCTATTCCAAGTCGCACAAGAGTGGAGTGATGAATGAACTGGAAATAATCTAAAGATGAAGCCAAAAGGACCCGAATTTCACCGAACCTCAGTAAGAACACGCCTACATGTAGATGCCATGGCCAAATGTCAGAAGTTCAGTCCAAAAGAACACAACACCTTTGAGATACTCATGCCATTCGACTATGTTTCCAATTCATCAAAGCATGCCCAAAAATATCTTACTCATATATAATCTGTCAGAAAGACTCCTGAAAGAAAGACGAAACACATCAGCCCATTGAATTGATCTATCAGCGACGAATACCCCTTTGCCAGTGGGAGAGACTAATTCTGCCAAGCAATGAAACAAGCACAAGCTCAACTCTGCTTCCCACAAGCATATCAAGGCCCAAAGGAAAACCAACTATCAGAATATAGTAGCGTGTTTTCTGATAACCTGCATTCTGCTTTCGCTCTTCTGATAGGTTCTGAGCTCTGCCTTACATGAAGAGCTGACATCGCACATACCTCACTGCACTGCATGCTGTAAACATATAAGAGAATATGTGCTTCGCGCAGACACTATATCTCCCTCCTTCTGTACTATGGCAAACTCTCCAAGTCAAGGTTTACTGATAGGATGAAACCGGGTCCTATTCGACAAGACCACATTCCCATCATTTTAATTAAATTTCGGGCCTCGCCCGCATAGGTCTATCTTCAAGTCTTCCTGCAGTTCCACCACCCTGACAATACGACACTATAAACGTCCACCAAACCTGCACAATCAAACCAATCCTTGTTGAACACTTGATCAGCAAAAGAGCCAACTGAAGAGGGATATGTAAAGCGGAAAAGCATCTTCAATTGATGAAAAAAGGGACAACAGACTAACCAGTATGACACCTCCTACCAGCAATACCATCATAGCAAGGGGCTATCCCTGCACGAGTGCCCCCTACTAGTCACGCCATCAGTATCATATCAAAAGGCATATATGCCACACATGACATGACGAATATCTCAGTCTCAATGAAGACCCACCAATCCTCTCTCCTATGGCTGAGAAGATATGAAACGCTCATCCGTTAGAGTTCAGGCCAATACCAGAGGAAATTCGCTATCCATGTAAATTGTGGCAAATGGCGACTGAAATTTCTGTCCGCCAAAAGGAAATTCCCTGCTGCACATTGCAAAGTGTCACGTTAGAGATGTTAAAATATGGTGCAAAAATCCAATTGGTCAGTAATCTAGATTGTAAATATTTTTGACCATTTGACTGATTTCAGAAATATCTCAGTGTTTGGCGAAGCACACTCTATTCTGAAAATTTAGACTTATTACCATTGCATGAGGTAAACTGAAGTCACTCAAGTAGAATGATCCAAAAAGGTTCAGAGCAATTTACCAATTTCTTATCATATAATATATATATCTCTATGAAGTTGAATAACAGCATTTCCGTTTGGTTTACTAGGATTTATGTTGAATTCATAATATATGGCATATCATTTGATGCTGAGCCCTGCTATCAGAATCTTGCCGAATTTATGTTTTCCAAAGGAGAAAATGCCTATCGTATTCTTCTATTATTTGGCATTCTGTATCCGGTATATTGGTTTTTGCAATATATAGTTATTGAGTTTTAGCAAGGTTCTATTTTTTTATCTCTTTTGGGTGACCTCTTGTGTTTTATCTCTATATATGTTTCCAAAATGTTTGTCAAATTATCGTATGATCTGTAAGGATTTTATTCTATATATATATATATCTATCATATCCTTTTAGTGATTTAATTTTTGATATCGTCAAAAGATTGCCGGGGAGTATAATATAATGTCTTATCTCTCTCTATCCCCCAAGAGAGCAGCGCTCAGAGGTGGCGCTCAGAAGCAGAGATTCAAACGTCAATTTGATTAGTCCAGATTCAGAATGTCCACCCTCATTTCCGATTGCCTAGCCTAGTTGGAATAAATTACGAGAAACTTAGGGCACATCATTGCACATGTTACCCCCTCTCTATCTATATATATCTATCTATCTATATATCTATTTATCATCAGCCGTGTTAATTAGAACTAGGAGATATTTCCCCTGCGTGCCTCTCTCTATATCTCTATCTATCTATTATATCTTTATCTATTCTATACTCTCTCTATATCTCTGGATCGTGTTGAACGCTGGAGTATTCTTATATTATCTACAAGTTTAGCACTTTTAAACTTATCGATTCAAAGAAAGGCATTTCTTACAAGCTTCCATTACAATGAAGAAGATGTCCCTTTTCAAGAAAGAGAAACAGGAAAAAACCAAGAAGGGGAATCTCAGTAATATTGTTTACTAGATATGACACTTCACTACTTCTCGTAACTAGATTCATTGTCGACATAACACGCGACAAAGAACACAAACAAATGCAAATTGCCAGAAGTTACGAAATGTTGAGCAAGCAGAAATCGATAAGCACCAACAGGATGTCCGACAGACGCCCAAATCCTTCAAACACTACAAGGTGTTGCACTCACCTCATGCTTGGGGGAAAAAATAGCATTAAAACGGTTTGAGTCGGCTCCACAGGAGAGAAAAGAACCATATAATACATACAGAGTGTTGTAGTCCTGTTTTCAATATGAAAGACACAGGCTTTATGGCCAAATGATCTCTCCGCTGCCCGAGTTTCCCTGTGTATTTCGATTATATATTTTTACCACTATAATTTGAGTTTTCAGGTATGTTGTGTGTTGTGTGTGTGCTGTGTGTGTGGTGTGTGTGCGTGTGGTGTGTGTGCGGTGTTGTGAGGGGTCACGGCAGGGTCACCATCGATTGGAGGTTATTCGTGGGAGCAATGGCTCCTGCATATCATCCAATTTTATTTTCGCCCAAGTGCCATCGTCAAGCCTTCAAGGATTTGGGAAAAACGTTACACTTGGTATTCGGATTCAACATCACGTAACTAACATAAAAAAAAACACATGGTAAAAAGACATCAAATGTTGCTTATAATGGTTATTCTTTACAACCAAAAAAAACAAAAAACCACACTTATTCATGAACAAAAGTTATAAAATGAGAAAACTGCGCTCTCAAATTAAAAACACTAATTTGGGCCCCCAAGTCCATCCATGTGAGCACGTTTTCTGTGTGTCGGCCCTGCCAAGGACCCACCACCATGACAAGCAAAGAATCCGCATCAGAAACAGGAGAAGTTCTGCCTTGCAACCATCAGAATGGAAGATGACCAATTGTTGTTTTAAAAACCTCTATTTTATATTACAACAAGACGTGCCCCCGCGCTTGCTGACGGTTATTGAGGAGACAGCACAGTTACTTCACAACATATTCGTCAGTCAGGTGGAAATTAGACAGGAAGGCAGCACCCATTGCTCCTGTCATTATTGAACAGCAGCCTGTCTAAACTCTTTTTAAAATGCATGGACAAAGTGATTGAACAGCTTCTCGTCGAGCCCTTCCTCACCTAACCAGTCGAGAGAGGAACGGCATGAGGAGACAAAATAAAAGGAACTACGGACTGCTTCACACCTTCTACGGTCCAGAGTCTGAACACTTTTTTTCTCATGTCAGACAGGTGAACAACTTGTTGGTTTTATTAAATTCCCAGCCCTTCATCATCATGCTCAAACTTAATATACAGGAAGACCATGAGTGATTGCAGGGGTGACCAGTCTTGTGTCCATTTCAAACCAAAGAGTTATTTTGTACACAGAGTGAAAGCTCATGAAAAAATATAAACAAAGAGAGAGAGAAGAGAGAGAGAGCAGAGAGAAGAGAGATGAGAGAGAGAAGAAGAGAAGAGAGAGAGAGGAGAGAGAACAGAGAGAGAGGAGAGAGAAACAGAGAAAGAGAGAGAGAGAGAGAGCAGAAGAGAGAGAGAGCAGAGAGAGAGAGAGAAGAGACAGAGACCAACAAGCAGCGTTCATGTTCATTCGATCCACGTATCCCCATATTGTCTTTTGACCCACAAACGGCACTATCCACAAGATGAACCACAAGAATCAAAATGCCCAGTGAATGCGGCAAAAATGCAAATAAATTTATCTGCATGAGGTATTTTTTGATTATTTAAATCATCGATTTTTCAACAGATTGAATCCACAGAATGAATGTAATGTTTATGTATGTAAACATCAAGCAGAGTAAAGAAGGTATTTGCTTCTCAAATGAGCAACATTGCAGTTGCGCCCAGCTTCCATCCATTAGCACGTTTTCTGTGTATTTCCTACAAGACCTCCACCATCATTACCAAGCAAATCCGCTGGTGCTTTGTCAAAGCCGCATTCAGACAGAGACAACTACTTCCACTTTGCGACCCCCCCCCCCCCCGAATGAGAACCCAAATGGTCAGCCCCATGGTATAAAGCATACGATGGCTGTGGGGCAATTCAAGGGCAGGCACAAGATAATGCATATCTATCATAATTCCAGCAATCTCTGTGTGGTGTGTGTGTGTGGTTTTGTTGGGGTGTGTGTGTGTGTTGCTGTGGTGTGTGTGTGTCGTGTCTGTGACCGCTTTTACTCACAACCAACTGTCCGATCTAATTGAAACTTGCCAGATATATTGCTGCGACCTGAGGATGTCCTTTTCAAGTTTGCATATTCAACGACAAGTGCTTCCCAAGTAATAGCCATTTATTTTACCAACCAATGACAAACACGTTGTTGCGTGAGCATGGCGAATGGGAGGAAGTCCAGCGCGTTCCCCCATTACGTTACAACGTACGGCTTCCGGAGAGTGATGACTCGGTATTCTAAAATTTCTCGATTACTAATGCGCATTAAGATAAACACAAGTCCCAAGTTAGGATCGTTGTTCATATTGAACGGTGCAGTAAAATTTCGGAACATCAGAGTTGCTGTATACTCCAACCAGGAAGTAAATTTTTTTCTCTCTCTTCTCTTTCCTCTTTGTGTATTTCCTTGCGATGACATTGCAAAGCAAAATACGTTGCTAATAATAATGCGCATTAAAAACTAAATTGCGACATAATCGTAACTGCGATATGCGAAACTTCCGCCCACCACCTACGGGACACAAGAGCGAAGAAACGCCTGTGTGTTTTTCTGCCTCGCAGTTGGAATATTTGATCTCCCGACTCTGTATAGAATTATGATGAATTTTGTGGGACCAGTAGCTTGAAAACGGGAAAGCAGGGGGACCGAAAAACACCTTCAATGGATAGGTTATAGCTGTAGTTGTGCACCTTGACACTTTTTTGAAAACATGAAGATCCGAGAAAAAAACGTATTTTTAATCGCGCTAAAATATTATATTGCGAGACGCCAACCATTGATGACGCCTGCCAAACATCTACTCGCTAGCACAGCACCTACCGCCTGTGTATCTATTCATGCGCCACCTGGTGGCCTAGGGACTCATATGTCAAAAGAACATACCCTAAGTATATTTTTTTTATTATTATTTTTTTAACGCCACGTACTAGTTACAAAAGAGGTTCATTGGTTATCACGAAGTAGTAAATTCGTACAGCTCAAACAGAGCAATCTGGAGAAAATCTAATATTATTTCCACTACAACCGCAGACATCTAGGTTGGAGGTTTCTTCCAAGAAGATTCACCAAAATATTCATCAACCGCCAAAAACGCAGAGGAGCGGACTCCAAACAGCCCAGCGATACCCTGCCGATAATGTAAATTAAGTGAACAATTTCCAATCTTATGCATACAGTTTAACTTCTCATGCCGTAGTTTATTAGATCTTCATAACATCTCACATCCAAACGGATATACTATGGTGCATCAAGAACCTGCTTAAAAGCCTCAATCGAGTCAATCCCCAGTACAAAAACCCCTTTTTTTTCGTTTTAATTTTTTTTCTTTACCTGGGGACCCAAAAAAAAAAAAGGCGCGCGGCATACTGATACACTGCCAAATGAGCCAGATGTACCCTCGATTCTTAAATCGGTCTTAAAAATTCATGAAAATGCGCCCAAAAAATATAAAGTCCCGATTATCATATAGTTTTGCATTTGGTTTTAACCATCAGTTTGGGCTTGGTGTTGTCAGCCTCACGACTACGCAACAAACACAAAAAAGAAGAAGAAAAGGGCAAAAAATGGAACCAGGAAGTTATGCAGAAGAGCAGGGTACCAATTAGAGGTTCATGCTGAGTCCGTTTTCGGTGGAGTTCCATCTCAGATCTTAATCACAAGGTGTTTTGGTCGAACCCCTATTGCAGTATCTCTACCTTGGCCAACTGCTGCCGCCAGCATTGGCCTACTGCTGCTCTGATCGGGCCTACTGCTGCCTGGATCGGGGCCTACTGCTGGCCTGGATCGGCCTACTGCTGCCTGCATGGCGGCCTACTGCTGGCCTCGATTGGCCTTACTCGGGCCTAGATCGGCCTACATCTGGTGGCATTCTATATATTCTCTATCTCTATATCTCTGTCTTCTATCTCTCCATCATCTCCTATCTCTCTCTTATATCTATATATATTTCTCTCTCATATTATATCTCTTCTCTCTCTCTCTACAGTTTAGAGCGCATCCGCTGCAGTCCTTTCTGCGGACTGCCGATTCCAAAGGGTTCCCATCGTTTCACCACCATCTACTATACTCTTATCTCTCTTCCAGTCTATCTGTCTCTCTTTCTTCCCTCTCTCTATATATCATCTCTCTTCTGTCTTCTTTAGTTCCTCTTCATTATGTATATGATATATTCTGATGATTACACCCCCTAAATAAAGCAGTGATCGTATTGCTTCTCTATCTCTATATCTATCTCTTCTATCTCTCTTTCCACTTTAGACCTCGACAGAAGTCAGGTAAGTTTCCCAAGATGAATACTTCGCTCTGTCTGTTTTTATTTTTTTTGTTGTTTGTTTTATCGTGATCGGTCACTCAATGCACAACCCGTGAGCATTCATGGTTGACTCACCACGTGTCTCGCCACATCGCGTGTAGTTCTCAACGTGATCCATGAGTAAAGTGAAAATGTATGTGGATTTTCTATCTATATTATATTGTAGAGGAAGAGGTTGCCAAGTAGATTATTAATCATTTTCTACGATAGAAAATATATCTCTCTATATATCAATATATATATATATATATCTCCTATATCTATATCAACGATTTCATCGTTACAATAACAAATTAATTCCCAATAAGCTTCACCATTCTGTGATACGACTCTATCTCATCTCTCTTAACGAGTATATATCTCTCTCTACTATTATCATATATATAAATGTGAGAACTCGTGCCGCTTTCACACCTTCCGTCCAGTCTAGAACACTTTTCTCTCATGTCAGCAGGTGGAACAACTGTGGTTTGTATCAAATTCCCAGGCCCTTCACCATCATGCTCCAAGCTTAATATAATACCGAGAAGACAACAGGGATGCACGGTGCCAGTCTTGGTTTCCTTTCAAGACCAAATATTATTTTGTTACACTATATATTCTCATATAATATATATCATATATATGGAGAGAAACAGAGACACAAACAGAACAGAGAACAGAGACAAGACATATATCTATATATCATATATCATATCTATATATCTTCATATATCTATATATAGAACAGAACAGAGACACACAACAGCACTCAGTCATCCAGACCACGTATCCGCCATATTTGTCTTGACCCACAACGACACCACAAGATGAGACCACAATAATCAAATGCCAGTGAAGCAGTCAAATGCAGAGAGAATTTATCTTGCATTGAGTATTTTGAGTATTTTAAATCATCGATTTCAACAGATTTTATCTATCGCGAATTAAGTTTGATGTTATTGCATGCAAACATCAGAGTCAGAGTAAAGAATAATATCTTCTCAAATGAGAAACGATGCAGTTGGGCGCCCAGTGCCAACATGAGCATTTCGTTTCGCCTGCAAAGACTCCATCTTCTATCATACAAGCAATCGCGTCCTTTGTCAAATGCCGCACAGACAGGAACATACGTGATCTTCCACTTTGCGACCCCCCCCCCCAATCAGACCCAAATGTTCATATCTCCTATATCAAGGACTACATTCGCTTGGGCAAAAAGGCATGCCCTATAGCAGAGTGAGATGTGCTATAGTTTACAAAAGAGGGTTCATGTTTATCACCGAAGTAGTAAAGTACAAGCCTGCAAACAGGGAGCAATCTAAAAATCAAGATTATTTCCACACAGCCGTACAGACTATCGGTGGGACGCTTTTCTTCCAAGATATATCTATATATCTATATATATATCTATTCCAGCGCCAAAACGCAGAGAGCGACTCCAAACAGTCCCAGATTCCTCTGTCTCTATAAGTATAATTATGAAAATATCCAACTTATGCATAACAGCTTTAATCTATCACGTAGTTTAGTTAGAGTTCATAACAATCTCACATCGTAAACCGGATATTAGTGCATGTTGATTTCAGAACCTGCTTTAAAACCTCAACATTTCAGATCCCCATACACCCTTCAGATCCTGCGACAAGCACGGATACACTGGTGCCAGACTTGAGTTCCAAGATGACCCTCGATTCAAATCGGTCTTTAAAGAGAAAGGAAAAATGCACAAACAATAGAAAGTTCCCTTTAATTATGCATGATTTGCAGTGTGTGTGGTTAACCTAGAGTGTGGGGCTGGCGGGTGCACCGCACACTGACGCAATGAAACACAAAAAAGAAGAAGAAAAGGGCAAGAAGAGAGTATGACTCAGAGAGTGATGTGTCGAGTAGATGAGTGATGAGGGCCACTTGAGGAGGAGCAACGCTGAGCCATGTGTCAGTGTGGATTGGCCATGCGCCATTATCTAGCACAAGGGTGGGCGAACCCCGGACGCGATTGATCTGGTATCGTGCTGGGCTAACGCGGGCCGATCCGGCCTACGTCGTGCCGGATGGGGCCACCTGGGCCGGATCCGGCCACTGCTGGCCGACGCTGGGGGGCGCAGGAGGCTGCATGCGCAACGCTGCTGCACGTCCTCCAGTCGGAGCCCGAAGTGGGTTGCCGCAGTGTACTGAAATATGGCCCTCACAGGCACTGCGGCTCCCGTGCTTCTACAGTGAGTACCACGACGTCATTCCGTGGCGGGACTGCCGATTCCAAGTCCAGTCCTGGCACCACCACAACAGGAACGCACCCTGCTCTATAGTCAACGGGCGCCGGCGCCCGAGCCGGCGTGGCCAAATCAGGCTCCGCTTCGTCTGCAGTTTCCTGCTCATATGAAGAGATAGTGCTTGTTGGCAGAGACAATGCCCGTTAAATAAAAGCAGTGATCGTAGGTTGCCGGTGCTGCAGCCGTAACACGTCCTAGGCGCCTGGCCCACTGCAGACCCGACAGGAAGCGTCAGGAAGTGGCCCCAGATGAATGACTGCGCTCGGTGCGGGAACGCACTCAATCACATGATCGCCGAAGGCATGTCAGGAGGACCTGCACACTGGCCCCACAGCGGGGTAGGCGCAAGGGGAGTGCCCAGGGAGAAAGGAAAATGGACGAGGAGTTGCACAAGAGAGGGGGAGAGAAAGGTGCCGATGGAGTGAGAGTAGGTGGCACGTCGCTGGAAAAAGTGAGACTGATGGTGTCATATTAAGCGAGAGATGACATAACCCATACAGGAGGCAGAGTGATGTCAGTACAATGAAACAAAGTGAGAGTTGCCCCAGGAGCGGCACCAGCGGGAGGACGAAGCAACCAGCGGCGGAAACGGAGGAACGCACGGAGCACAAATAAAAGGAAAACTCGGTTGGCCGCTGTCCACACCGTCGACGTCAGGGAAGGGAACAACTGTCCTCTGCAGTGCAGCAGGGGCGAACAACGGGGGGGATGCAAAGTGCCCAGCCCTGTCAGCAGCATCCCAAGCGTGAGAGAATACCCAGAGACGCCTAGAGAGAAGGAATGGAACGTCACGAGCGTCGCCTGTTGTAACGGAGGTCGGAAGGAGTAACGGCAGGCCAAGGCTAAAATGACTTCCAGAAGGCTAGAGACACGACTGGAGCCAACAGGGTGTGGAGACGGCGAGTGTCAAACAGCAGTGTGCACAAGGCACCTGAGGTCATTCCAAGGCAAAAGGCATAGTTCAAGGTTCAAATACAATGGAGGGGCCCGTGTGGTGGCGAACTCAGAGAGGAAAACTGTTGTAAAGGAAGGACAAAACATGACAGGCTGCACCGAGTGCACCTACTGGGCTGATGCTATCAGCATAACTAATGTATGGGGTCGCTTGCAAAACTGGCCACTGGTACCACAGGAGCTGGGTCCTGCTGGTGACAATGTATGCCACGTCGGTGCCAGCTGCTGGGTGCGAGGAAAACTAGTGAGACACCGGTAGGGTTAAATGCATAGTCGCTGTCCCAAAGATGTCCTGCAGGAGAGGAAGATGAGATGGGCAATGGGCCAAATGCAGAAAGAAGCTGAGGGCTAAAGAGATGATAGATGCAGAGACAGTGTCAAGTGTGAGTGCGATGCTTGCAGTGCAGGCAAACGAAAACCCAAAAACCCCCAGCAAATCCTGATTACCGAAATCACTGAAGCAGCACCTCAGCCCACGCCCAACAGCACTGTACGCAGAAGCAAGAGCTGAAGAAAGATCAGCAGCGTGATGAGCGCAACAAGAGCCAAGAGGCGACCACTGCGGCAAAATCAGCTTCCGAGGCCTGCTTGAAACGCATGAAAAACCAGAAAAACCTGACCGCAAGAACGGGGCACGGAGAAACGAGACAAGCAGGTGCTTTCAGGCCAACAGGAGCACGCCACCGGTGATGTTCAGCGAATGAGTGGAGAAAGGGCCATGGAGGCCCAAACGACTGGGCCGGGGCCAGAAAGAACAGCCGGCGCCCAAAATGGGCCAAAACCAAACGCACCAGGTAAACAGCTAGGAAGCACAAGCAAGGAAATGCCAGCGTTAAGAAGCCAGCTCGGGAGACTAGGCACACGAGCTGCCTCATTCACCGTCCGCGGCGCAGCGCAGCTGAGGTTGTCAAACCGCGATTCGGCGCCGATGATTACTGATGACTTGAGGAGGCCAATGCCAGCGTTCACAACAGAGCACCCAGGCAATGACAAAAAGCGCGACCGCTTAAGCAGTGCTACCAGCAACAAAAAAGAAAACAATGGCGCAGGAGTCAGCAAGGACGCAACCTCAAAACCGGTCGACCAGCGTAAACACAGCAGCGTGGTGGGCAATGAAGGGACGAGGTAAAGCGGGTCGCAGACAGGGGAGGTCGGAGGCCAGGGAATTAGCGCAAAATCAGCAGCGGGGAACACAAAGGCGTGCTGCACAGGCGATGGGGGAATGCGCCATGCCGGGGCCACCTAAGTCTGACGCAGGGAGCCCTGCAAAAACGAAACGGCCCGAGCAGCTAAGAAACGCCGAGCAACGTGCAGCTGGAGTGGGGCGCGGACGGAGCTGGATGAGGGACAAGGCAAGACCAACGGCAGTGTTGAGCAAAACGTGGAGACCAGAAGGGCCAAGGCGTGCAAGGCAAGCAATCGAGGCGAGGTACCACGACGTGCACAGCGGCAAAAAAAGGTCGCAACAACGGAGACTGTGGAGGGCAAACACGTCGCAAATGGGGAAGAGGGGAAGAGGACCCAAAGCGACGGGATAGCAGAAGTATAAATCGACCATTGCACGCCTAGGCGCTGTAACAAGCTAAACACACCCTGGCCCCAAGCCCCGCAACGCCAGAAGCACCATGGATGAGCCAAGGGTCACAGGACAAGCGGTCGCCGCGAAAAGACCGGCAAAGAGCACGGG
This sequence comes from Eptatretus atami, assembly GCA_035128595.1. Taxonomy (NCBI): domain Eukaryota; kingdom Metazoa; phylum Chordata; class Myxini; order Myxiniformes; family Myxinidae; genus Eptatretus; species Eptatretus atami. The sequence continues at coordinate 13,331,451 of CM068954.1, forward strand.
CAGCACGAAGGCACAAGCATCCCACCCAAGAAGGAGAGGCAGTAGATGAACGTAAAGACCGGCGCAGCGAGCCAGC
>CM068954.1:13331551-13344574 GCA_035128595.1 Eptatretus atami
TCCATCTGCGCGACGAATCCAGACAGCCTTGGACAGCAGACTGTACAAGTTTCACGAGGCTGGAGCAGGCATGCCAAATTATATCTAACTGCGCATGGCAAGGATGTGGTGGTCGTAAGCTGAGGCTAACTCAGCAAACTGCTGAAGCCTTCACTGAAGTTTTGAATAAATAATCAAAAACTTATTTGAATCTAGCCGAAGTTTCTTGTTGTGTAAAATTACATTCACTAAGGCTGGGAATAACACAAACGCTACACTCGTAAATGATTTCTTCTGGAAAATGTTTGATAGTGTTCGTTTGTACAGTGGAACACAAGAAGTTGAAGCGGTTGATATGTCTTTGCTTCATCTGAAATGATGACATTTACACTATATTCATTTAGTATAGAATGGGAAAGGGGCTGTGGAAGTTTTGTTCCTGATATGTCAACGGGAACAAACACAGAACCTGGATATAGTCAAAGGAAAGAATGTATAATGATGATACAAATGCAGACAATAGTTTTACTGTGGCAGTTCCTCTTAAAGTATATTTGGATTTTGTGATCATGATAAAGTTCTGTATTGTCTTAAATTAGATTTCAACTACAAAGGAATGATAATGAAAATAGATTGCTTTTTGGTGTGGCTAATGCTTTTGCTGCTCAGAATAAATTTGTTATTGATGAAATTAGTTGGTACTACTACGGGCCCGTCGGTGCGTGCCCGTAGGTGCGGGCCTGTAGGTGTGTGCCCGTACGTGCAGCTTCGTTCCTTCGTTCTCGTAAACGACGACTGGATTGGGGCATTGTTTCAATTAGATCGGACCAACCGTATCATAAATGGCCAGAACTGGGAAACCTGGGAAACAGCTGAAACGGATGAAGAAGAACGATATCAAACCTTTGAAAAGGCACATACTCAGGTCCCCAGTGTCAATTGTGACGTCATATCAAATGAAGAAGAATTGTGACGTCAATCGTGAAAAAAAGAAGAAAAAGAAGGATTTGTGACGTCATTTGTGATGTCATAGTACCGTGTCCTGTCATTGGTTGCCAAATAAATGGCCGTAAACTAGGGAACCACTTGTCTGATTAATATCAAACCTTGAAAAGGCACATCCACAGGAGCCCGGCAATATACATGGCAAGTTTCAATTATATCGGACCAGTGGTTGTCGAGAAACAGCGGTCGCAGACAGACACAGACACACAGACCCGTACGTGCGTGCCCGTTCGTGTGGGCCGTACATGCCAAAAAAAAAAAATTCAAACAGCTGTTTCCCTTGGGAAAAATCAAACCTTGGGATTAATTAATAATTTGAAACAATTAATTCAAACCTTGGGAAAAAACAGCTTTTCAAAACCTTGTGAAACACTTGGGAAACAGCTGAAACGGATGAAGAACTAATCAAACCTTGAAAAGGCACATACTCAGGTCCCAGCGTCAATTGTGACTCATATCAAATGAAGAAGAAGAAGAATTGTGACACCCCCTCTCTCTCGCCCCCCCCTCTCGCCCCCTCCTCTTGCCCCTAGGCTCCCCCTCTCTCTCTCGCCCCCCCTCTACCCCCCTCTCACCCCCCTCTACCCCCTCTCACCCTCCTCCTCACCGCTCTCTTCTCTCCCCCTCCTCTCTGCCCCCACTCTCACCCCCTCACCCCCTCTCGCCTCCCCCCTCTCTCCCCCTCACTTGAATTGTGACGCCTCCCCCTCTCTCCCCCCTCTCTCGCCCTCTCTCTGCAAATGTATTCACAAATGTCTACCAAGCACAATAATTAATTCAAACCTGGGAAAAAACAGCTTTCAACCCTTGGGAACGCTGTTTCCCTTGGAAAATTCAAACCTTGGGATTAATAATATATTGAACAATTAATTCAACCCTGGGGAAGAACAGCTTTCAAAACCTTGGGAGACACTGGGAAACCAAGAATAAATAAATAAATAAACATTAATTGTGACGTCATTCGTGATGTCATAGCACCGTGTCCTGTCTTGGTTGACAGACGTTATTGGTCATTATTGGTTGACAGACAATATATAGGTCGTTATTGGTTGAGAGACATTGGTCATTGTATCACGTTATTCTTTATTACTGCCAATTATTGTGCTATATTATTATTATTATTAATTTGGGCATGATAAGGTGGAATGGCATGATAAGGTGGAACGACACTTCAGCTGCGATATATACACCTTTCCAACACTGAAAAAAGCAATAAAATGGCCATAACTTGGGAACCGCTCGTTCGATTGACATCAAACCTTGAAAAGGCACATCCGCGGGGCCCTGGCAATATTCCTGGCAAGTTTCAATCAGATCGGACCAGCGTGGTCGTCGAGAAACGCGGTCGCAGACAAACACACATACAGACAGACACACATATGGACAGACAGACAGACAACACACACAGAGATTGCTGGAATTTATAGATAGATATTAGTGAATATACTCCTAATCTTAAAACAGAAGAGATGTTGAATAGACTTAACATAACTCTTACTTAACTTAACTCTTAATGACTTAACTCAAAGAAGCCACTCAATGTATCATACCTTAAAAGAAGATGTCAACACGTTAAACTCAACCAAACCACTTACACGTGGAATTTGGGTGTTCTGGAAGGAAAGCCATGATATCTGTGGCTCATTTAAAAAAAAAACAGATGGTGATACTGCTACTGATAAGAATAATGCATTGAGTATAATGCTAAGGTGAAACAAATTCGCGTTTCTCATATGGAACATTTTATCCACGAGATAGATTGGAAATTAATTGGGGAAAAATGATTTATGCTGACGCATACCAGTCTTACCAAAGGTGTGTGAAAGCAATGGAAATAAAAGAACCCATTTTGGATATGACAGCATTTAAAAGTCTGTATACAATCTATGCGATTGACCTGAGTGCTCAAAAGGAAACTATAAAATCTAATCGAGTGGATACTTCCCTATACATTGAAAGAGGAGAGAGTGAAGAAGTTGATACATATTGTTTGCTTTTGGAAGAAACGAATTACAGATTAATACAGATAATTGTGTTTATGATTAGTCTCACATAATTTTTTTGATAAATAAATGAGTCGTAAAGTGCCAACTGGGTATATGTTAATCAAATCAATCTCATAAACTATCATCTTGTATTCAAAATCAAAAGCCTTGTATGATTAACGTTAATACAATTCAGAGAAAAAGGAGCAGTAAAATTGATGTTTTGCTCACAAGAGAACAGGTGAAAATCTTGAACGATACTGGCTCACTTAAAATTAAAATGTCAAAACCAAGTTGAAGAAATATTCAATAAGAGAGACGAGTGGAGGATTTCTCCCATTTCTAATTCCTTTATTTGCTGGTTTAGTGCGGCTGGGCATTGACGGGTGGTATTTCAACAGCGGTGAAAAACTGTCAACGAAAGGAAGGCTCAACTCCGGGCTCAAAAGAATTGGAAAGACATAACAAAGAGTTGGAGAAACAATTAGTGGAAGTTGTGTAATTGTAGATTTTACTTAAAAAACTTGAAAGTCTGCCTGATAAAGTGAGATTGTTAGTTGGAGATATGCTTTCTTCTATCGCACAAGCAGGTATAAAATTAACTAAAAGGGGTAATGCATTATATCTTTCTAATAAATAAATGAGCATTGATGAGTGGTTTAAAGAATTTGGAAAGAATACAACATCAAATTTACAACTTGTCAATATTGTAAGAAATTAAAAATTCATAATGTGGTTATTTGTATGAGAGATGAATTAACAAACGTGTCTAAACATACAAAGATATTATTATGAACGTAGAATTAATAATGGAATGGTTCTCATTGGGTTTGTATTTTTAATAGCCAAGACAAATATTATTTTGATAGTTTTGTCTTCCACCACCTGTTGAAGTCATAAAATTTCTTACAGAATGTGTTTATCAAACATTTCAAGTCCAAGAATTAAATTCCAATTGTTGTGGTCAATTATGTCTATATGTGTTATTTCAACTCAACAAAAATAATGTTTATGACATTATTTTTAATCTAATATAAATGACTTATGTTGGTAATGAATGGGTCTATATTTGGTATATCCCATGAACTGGATATTGATTATCAAATTATTACACAAAGCACAGGCTGAACGAGACAAATATAGTATAGCAAAAATATTAATATGAAAATGCTTATACATTAATAAACTATCCAAGCCCGACTGACGTGAATGACTTGGTGAGATTAAGTGATTTATCACAATATATATCCTTAAATAAAACGGCTGTGTATTCCAAAGATACAGAAGGGTTGATTTATCTCTATGTCATACAAAATTCACAGTTCGAATTAAAATAAAATTTTATAAAGAAGGCGTATCGTTTGCATGAGAATAGAACAATGGGGTATGATATGAATGATTTAGGGTATAATTGGTCATTTAAAATTAAACTAGAATACCTGGAACAATTAGATCAGTCTCGTAAAGAAGAATATTATCCACTTGGTGCTGAGAATGAGTTTTGTGAAGCATGATAAAGCAAACAACAAATAAAAGAATTTAATAAGGGTAAAATCAATAATGGTTTTTGCCATTGTGTTTTCATGATATAAACGAAGAACAGGATTGTATATAATAAGTAAGGAATACAAAATGATTTAACTATGGGAAGATGGGGAGGTGTTTCCTGTCATTATATTAATCTGTCATATATTTCTAATACATAAATGACAGCAAGAAGGCTTCAGAAAATTATCAATTCTGTGTCCAGCATACCTTCAAGAAAAGGGTATTCGGTTATTTAATAAATATGATCTAAAACATAAGAATGAGGGATTTTCAATAAAAGATTGGCTTTATACTGATGTTAATACACCAAAACTTTGGATTAATTGAAATGTTAAGTAATGAAAAAAAATTAAAGTTAAGAAAACGTAAGACTCTTTTAGAAATTCAGAAGAAATTTATTGGTTCCTGTTGTAAAAAAAAAATTTTGGATACAGGAATAACAAGAAATCCTGATGAATATATGTATATATCTATGGGTGAAAGTGATTCAACAATAGTAAGGGATGAGGAAGGAGTTGAAGAAACTGACACAAAGGAGGAGAAGGAGAAGAGAGAGAAGAGGAGAGGGAGAGAGAGAGAGAAGGAGGAGAGGAGAGAGAGAGAAGGAGCAAGGAGAAGAGAGAGAAAGAGGAGGGGAAGAGGGAAGGGAGAGGGAGGAAGAGAGAATAAATAAATACAAAAATATGGAACCAGTGAGATTTTAAAAAGATCGAAAGTATTACAGAAAATAAATAAATCTCACGCACGAGGAGGAGACAACACAAATAATTGGCAAGTGCCTATAGAAATATGCGTCAAGATATTTTCTGCGTACAAGATCAATTCACACAATGAGTCATTCATGGGAGACAGCATATAAACTGTGAGAAGAGGGAGATAAGATAGAAGAGAGACAAGAAAAGGAGACAAAGATACTTTACTAGAGTGATGATGGATTGCGATAGTGACTCGAGTGTTTCTCTAAAGTTTTCACATCGTGTTTATTCTTCAGTGCAGACTCACATGGGCGGCGATGTAGAGAAGATTGAGAGGACATTTTTAAGAGGTGTTCCTGTGGTTATTACAAACCAATTAAGAATGCATACAAAAATATGTGTGGCCTTTGAGATAAAACTTAACACTCGATGATTCACACTGCTGTAGGCAATTTTTGCCGATAAAATAAACTGAAGCCCTCATTACAGTGACATCAGATAGTAACCAAAAAGAAGAAATAATGACATAAAACCACAGTCTAAGTAATTTTAGCAAAAGTTAGAACAACAAGGCGCCAGTTGGTATGAGACAAACAACAAAGGGCATACTTCTAGTGTGACCGCAAATCAAAATGAAGTACCAATCTATCTCCAACACAAAGCGTGGGGGAGATCGTACAAAGCTTAATTATGCAGAGAGTAATAATTACACGAAACTCATGGACTCCAGGGGATATCACTCTACACAGGGATATCTTCTGTGTCCAGAACACAACAAACACTGAATGAAGAAACATTTAAATCCGAAGGGAGCTGACAGATCCTGAAACCGTGGAGCAAAAACCTTCCACCACATTAGGGTGAATGAAGATGTGCATAGATCCACATCACTGGATTATGGAAATATCACAACATTGGAAGAAAATGCATCGAGAACGATAGAGTATGTATGTAATTTCGTCTCAGATAAACAAAATCACAACCTGAGAGTTTAAAGTTGTATAGGTTCATCGTGAGACGGAAGATCCGACTCAGAGCTAGAATTGAAACTGCCGGGGATCGCGAAAATATATCTCACCTTAATTGAATAGTAGGCATTATCGCTCTAGTGGTGTCTTGGTGTGAAGATGAATAGAGGCAAAATTAGGACGTAGAATGAATCTGAATCACATACACACACTATACAATACAAACTCTACAAGGTAAATTCGTCTCATTCAGGACATGTGCTGGTCTTAGTTCCAGAATGAGTGATAGTCTGCTGAATATCTGGTACAACAGTGCTTCGCGTGGTGAGTATGACTGCAGATATGGTAAAGTGTTGTGGCTAGGACTTGGACAGGATCACATCTAAAGAAGGACATGGGATCCTGTAGTGTGTGGACACCCGTATATGGAAGCACAGCTGAGGTGTCAAGTCTCTACACACGCTGGTGGTTGGATAATCTCAAGCCTCTGGTGCATCGCTGACGATCAAAGGTACAGTCAAAATAGAGTACAATAGGTGATCCAGCTAGATATAGATACTGGTGATGAGAGGAAGCAACACGCATGGTCAGCTCCAGCAGTCGCGCTCTTGTCGAAAGATCGAATGGCTAGCCTACCGTCAGTCTGATCAGACTCCATCACGACTACATCAGTCCTGGTCGGTGGATGTTAATTGCGAATCCATTGTCTGATGAACGGGTGTACAAGTATGCTCCTTTAACTCGTGTTATTGATATTCGATGCGTAGCATATAGCGATGGGTTCGATACCACGTCTAAAACAACTGGACTCAATGGGAGGCCTGATTGCAATATACTACGTATTGAGTTAGCCTAATTCAACAGATATAGATAAAAGACTCTAAGTCTGTAAACTAAAAAAAAATCGGGTTTCTATCGCAGTGTACAGTGTGTTCGTACAATCGAAAGACATTATTGAATTTTATTTATTATATGAAGAACAAATCTATATATTAAGGAAATGTTTTAGGTAATCATGATACGCATCTTATTTGATTAATGTGGAGATCAAACCTAGTGGCTCTAGTTGATAACAGATTCAAATTGCACATTTAAAAAGAGACTTGGTATATTAAAAAATTCATTTTCTAACCTCAGAAGATTGCGTCAACTCATAATTGTGCAATATGCTTAAGTTACAAGTGAGCATTTGATATGTTAGCGTAAGAAATATAGGTGATACGTATATTCTTTATCAGCTCTCATGGAACGATATACATAACACCATTCAGTGTCTTATTTATCACGATGGTCCGTACTATGAGAAACACAAGCGATATAATGTCAGAAAGGCCTAAGTTTTAACAGTTGGTGATACTAGTAGATATGAGGTAGGTCACGATCTTCAGTATTGAAAGAGTTTAGCTCAAGCAATGGACTCATTTTTAATGAACTTTGTGCCACCTGACGTTAGATTTTAGATAAAAGAGATGATCTAGTTCCTATTGCGTCACTTATATATCAGAGTCGCTAATAAATATTAAAGAGGTGCTTATAAGGTCTTAATATGTTGTTATCACGAGATTTACCGAAGAATGTCAGTGAGATCTATGTCATGAAATTTCGTGATCTCTCCGCCCCTTAGTGTGATTGCGCCTCCTCGCGAGCTACTGCCTCCTCCTCGATCCCAGCATCCTCGCAGCGCCTACATAGCCATCTCCACACAAGCTCCCACCCACGGATCAAGCCCCCCTCTATTCCATCAAACAAGCCCCACCGCTCCCACTCACAGCCCCACTCCACACAAAGCTCACCACTCAAACTCCAAGCCACAATAAGGCCACACTCACACCAATTCATCATATTCCTCTAATTAGTGATTGTAGTTAATTAAAGTGCAACGCAACATACAACATATTTATTCCAATATATATTGAATATATAAATGTTGCTCTTCCCACAACAGCATAACAAAATCACAGCACACGCCCCACCACACCCACATAAGCACCTCACACCACGACGATGCTCACCACCCACCATAGACGAGTCATCCGCGATTCATCATATTCCACATAATTAGTGATTCTTAATTAGTATACCTCTACTCACAACTCGTTCTCATTCTATAATAAAATAATCATCTGCTATCATCCCAACACTTAACGCCATATGCACAAGCAAGCGGTCTCTCCCATCACTATGCTCCAGCCTCTACGAGCGCATATCCATCCACCAACCATCGACAGCCCGCTCTGTTGCATCTTTATCCTTGACTCACCACTCCCAACCACTATGCTCAACATCCACCACGCCATATCCCCGAACACTATTCGAAGGAAGGAGCGCTGGAGAGGGTGTTGGGTATGAGGGTATTTTCTAAATCCCCGGAATGGTGGGTCTATTGGGAAGCGCACCTTACCTCGCCCCTCCGTAATCGTGTGACAGTTCCTTTATTTTTGTATTTCATTGTTAGAATTCAATAATTGAAAGACAAAGACACATCATAATCTATCAAGATTTTGAAATGGTCAACACTTATTTCTTTGAGGTAAATAATTACAGTATGAGAATGTGACGGTCTCAGCAGTCATACTATCAGATGTCTTCGTAGATTTCTGTAAATCTCGGAATCAACAGTATTATTCTTATTCAAAACTATAACTCGTAATGAACAATTCGCATATTAGTCATAAGAGACCAATAGATAGAGTATATAATTAACTTAAATAAAATAATAATTATATACCATTTCCTTCCCAGCATGTGCGAGATATATGGTCCAATTCGCCTACCATGATAGGTGAAGCCATATCTAACTGAGAAAACAAGTTGGAAAACTCGAAGAGTCCTCGACACTGTGCGAATTATCAACATCTTCCATTCATTATAGGTTCTCGATTTCATTCATTCTCTACCTACGACAACCCTGTAATAAGGTTCAAGTATGTGAATGCTGAACATTATATTAAAAGGAGTAGTGTCAATTAAATTTACCACCAGACCAATAAACAGGTTGTTGTACTTTAAGTGCAGACCAGAAAGAGAACCGCCAGAGACAGAGACAAAACTTGGAGACTAGGATAGAGGAGAGATATTGATGCACAGGTGAATCATCGCTCATAGAGAGACTGAGAGGACCTTAGAGAGACAGAGGACAGATAGAGAGCAGGAGACATGATCTGAGAGACATGAGAGACTATTAGAGAGTACAGACACAGATCAGAGGCAGGATGCATTGACAGCTGATACATGTGATGTTTAGTGACAATATCAGATTATGAGAGAGATGCAGATAATGAGGAGCTGTATCAAATTGATGTATATAGCTACACGATTATCACACGCTACTAATGCGTGCTCGCCTCGCACCCCCACCTCTCACCCTCTCCCCTCACCCCTCGCTCTCTCTCTCCGCGCTCTCTCTTTCCTCGCACGCGCTGCCGCGCTGCGACCGCTCACCCTTTCCTCTACTCCCTCCGCCTCTCCTGTCCCCTCTCGCGCTCTTCCCTCGCACACCCACACCCTCTCCCTCTCTCTCGGTAGCTCTCCGCCTCTCGCCAACCCTTCCTCCCCACATACCCTGCCTCTCTCTCCTCTCTGCTCGCACTCTCGCCTCTGCTCCTCCCCCACTCGCCGCCGCCCCACCCTCCCGCTCCCTCCCCTCCCTCGCGTCCAGCGCTCCACCCATTCTCGACACATCCACACGACACACACACAACACTGCACTAAGTCAGAGACAGAGTGTTTAATGTCCTCTCCTTGACTCGATCAACGGATACGTGTAGAGTAGATTGTTCTTTCCGAGCCAACTTTAGAATAGTGATTATCCATTCAGCTGTTCTCTGTTGTACATAAACTGTATTCTAGAATCGTCTTCTAAGAGTGACCAAGTTCGTTCATTCTTTAATTACTCCAGTTCTCTGGTACTTTGCTAGTATTAGAGCTACATTTTCGCGATCAAGCTGACTGATTCTGATGTTGGTATCAACATGTGAGACATAAAGATCATATACTCTTCTCATATATTTAGGGTTGTGAATTATTGTGCATGCATGCTCGCTTACGTTTCTGTTTTAAACTAACAAGATATCGAAAGTGGGTTGATAGATCTTCACTTGTCGATTCTGATGTAATCTGAGCTTGCATCTTCGTGCTAAGGTATTGTAGATAATAGAATCTATTATCGCTGCCATGCTTTCCCTTATATCTATCCCAAGACGGTATTCTCTAAGATGCTTCATTGTCATCGAGCTACCAAGTTGTTGTGTATTTTAATCTATAAGGCCGACATCTTGATGATCCTGTTTAATGGTGTAGAGTTTGCACTACACACATTGTATTGTCCAGATTGTGTCTGTGCGACACCTTGAAATGATTACTTTCTCGGGAATTTTTTGGCATATGAGTTCTGTGGCAATTTGGATTCTGGCAGCTGGCGCTGATTTCAAAACTGAGTCTACGTTTTTTTTACTAAAATTTGCAAATATGTCAGTACTGGCTCTGTAAATGTTATTCTTGTATTATATCCTTACATAATATAAAGCTGTTTCTCAGTGCGTATAGACTGTTGTGTGTTGTGTGTGTGTCTGAGTGATGTTGTAGGATGCTGGGTGGTTATAACATGAGAGACAGAGCCAGAAACTTCCTCTTTACACGGCGTAGTGGAGCTGGTGCGTGTAAAAACACTTGCCCCATTTTACTGTGTGTACCAAGTAAATGAGATTGTATATAAGAAAAATTGAAGTTATTCCCCAAAGTAGAGGAGCATTGGGAAAATACATTCAATTGGGGTTCGCTCGTATTCGAGAGAAGTGGAAAATGAAAATGATGAAAAGGAAAGGAAGATGATGGCATGTGATAATCAGTAGAGAAAAGTTCTGCAGAATTTAGATGACGAGATATGATGACGTATGTGATGAGAGGAGGGAAGAGGAAGATCAGTCGATCGAGATTTTACTTGTTGTCGGATCAGTTGAGTGATAGAGAGGAGGAGAAATCAGTATACCATAATTTAATAGAGAGCATAATAATAGGAGGCATAATATGAAAATCAAACGAATATTCTCAATGTGGTGTAGATTGCTTGTAATGGGTGAGGGAGATGAAAGAGTCGCGTAGTTCATCAATTTGTACGATTTGCTTGTAGTGGCGAGTGTCTGAGGGAGAAGAAATCAGTGGCCTCAATCATATATTCAGTAGCTATGTTGAGTGAGGAGAGAAGGAAGGTAAATCAGTCTTCCGTGGAAATTGAGAGTGTTCTGAGGCATAGTGCAAAAAGCCACAATGTCAGAGTCTTCAATTTTACATTGGCTTGTATGGGGGAGGATGGGGAGAAATCAGGTTTCTCGAGAATTTGACAGTATTGTGTATTGCTATTGGTCTTCCGCAGGGGTAGCCATATAACATACAAGCTCCATCAATTATATTACAGTGTTGAACATTGTAATGATTGAGAGGAGGCTGAGGAGGACAATCAAGTCTCCTATTTTGGGCCTCTTGCGCGCGCCTTAAAAGAGATCAGTATCTCAAAATTTTACATATTGCAGTAATAAAAGCCCAAAATAGTGAGTGGTGAATGGGATGAGATGAGAGCTGGACTGTGAAAACTCACCGCTTCCCACTAAATATACAATGCTATATAAATGTCAAAAATTTGAGTGTGCGTTCTGATCTCAAGCTCCGCGAAGAAGGCGCGGCAAGAAATAGAAATCTGATTTCCTCAGTCTCCCTCAATCTTCATCATACATATGCAAGATGTTAATGTAATTGAAATGGAGCTGATTTTCTCCGAGAGGGCCCCTCCCCATAAAGCAATATGTAAAGATTGAGACTGATTTCTTTCCCCCCTCCCATACAAGCAAATGTAAAATTGAGACTACTCAAGCCCCATAAAGCCCAGAAAATAGGAGACTGATTTCTCCCCTCTCATTACAAGCAAATGTAAAGAGACTGGAAGGGTTAAGGAATATTTTCTCGTCTCCCCCTCCTATTTGGGCTTTTGCGGCTCCCATGCAAGCCAAATCGTATGGGGCTGTATGTCTTTTAAGTCTCAAAATTATAGGCACTGACTTTGCTTTGTCTCGGCCCCCTAAGGCAAGAATAACCCCAACCCATAGCGGGAAGAAATCAGTCTCAATTTTACATTTGCTTTTATGAGGGGGAGAAAATCAGTCTCAATTTTACATTTGCTTGTATGAGAGGGGGAGGAAATCAGTTCTCCTATTTTGGGCTTTTGGGGCTTGAGTCAGTCTCAATTTTACATTTGCTTGTATGGAGGGGGGAGAAAGTCAGTCTCTATTTTGGGCTTTTGGGGCTTGAGTCAGTCTCAATTTACATTTGCTTGATGGGAGGGGGAGAAAGTCATTCTCCTATTTTGGCTTTTGGGGCTTGTCAGAAAATTTTCTCCTTTTCCCCCATTCATTTGAATGCTGCCTCAGAAACCCCATTTACCCTCTACTCACCTCGTTTTTTTTTTTTCATTTTCTGTTCCACAAAACTCTCTCTCTCTCTCCTCTCTCTCTCTCTCTCTCTCTCTCTCTCTCCTCTCTCTCTCTCTCTCTCTCCCTCACCCTCTCTCACACACACACACACACACACACACACACACACACACACCACCACACACACACACACTGACAATTGACAATAAACGAAAAAATGGCATCACAACTGAAATTATGAAACGGTACTCTGACGACATCCAAATGGAATTTTTCCGAGATAAGTGTGCCACGTGCACATTCAAATAGGTAGACCAACAAAACAGACATAAAAAGCGACCTAGATACAACAATACTGGAGTTAGACAATGAAGCATCTTACAAATACCTTGGAGTAGAAGAGGGCCACCAAATATGTTAT
>CM068954.1:13384446-13402008 GCA_035128595.1 Eptatretus atami
AAAGCACCAAATTTGGCACACTCGTAGCCTAACATTATGAACAGATTTGGATATTGGGTCATCTCAAATTCAGCCGTTGATGGCTGTGGCAGCCATTTTCCAAAATGGCCGCTAGCAGTTACTATAATTTCACTCTAACATTGTTTGAACATTTATTAAAAGCTGAATTAAGAAAAACATAACCTGTAGCCACCTCAAGTTTAAAGATAGCCGCCATTTTGCAAGATGGCTGCTAATTATTTGTTGACCGGACGACTATCTCACTCATAGAAATTGGTTGTTGAGAATGGTGGCAAACGAATCAAGGGCTGCGTCTAATTGATATGAATACCAACATCGCTTATGTAAAGTCAGTGGTTGTTGAGCATGGTGGACAACGAATCGCGGGCTGCGTCTGATTGATATGAATACCAACATCGCTTATGTAAAGTAGTGGTTGTTGAGCATTTGCAAACGAATCATGGGCTGCGTCTCATTCATATGAATACCGACATCTCACTCATAGAAATTGATCGAGAGATGTCTGATTTAAATGTTCTGAATCAGTGACACAGTCTGCTCTGTTGATATTCTCTCAATTTTTGAGCACTCTCCCTCACACACACACACAAAGCTGTGCATCAAGTGCGGCCTTTTTGCACTTGCAACGCTTCAGACAGCTCTTCTTGCACTTGCACGATACTAGCTCATAGCAGGTGTGGGCTGCTTTGTAGCTTCGTCCAGTGTGGCTCGTACACCCCCCCGTCATTCTTGACCCAGCCCCAGCTGGATGGAGGAGGCAGCTCTGGCGTTGGTAGCAGGTTTGACCCCACACATGGCCTCCTTGGTAGGCAGCCCTCTTCACATGCTCCTCCAGAGCTGCCTTGGTTGGCGGGATCAGCTGCACGTTGTTCTTCTTCGCGAAGTTTCTTCCGGCCTTGTCAATGTCGTTGTACGTGCTGGTTCTGTCATAGAGCAATATGACGAACCTCTCGATGGTGTGCATGACATCGTCTGGTATGCCACTTGGTGCAGAGGATAGCTTCAGCAGTGCGTCTGTAAGTTCTGCAGAACGGTCCAGATTGTCCAGGCAGTCTTCTTACCATGTCCAGCAAAGCTAGATACAGTGTCACACCCAGTCAGAGCGTGAAACATTGGAGTGCCTGTGCCTTCTCTGGTCCTAGGCCAGCTGCTATTTCGTGGGCTGCCAGGTACCGAAAACTCTTCCCAGTGCCAAATGCTAGCCACAGTTCATCTTCTGGTTGCAGTCCCTGGTCCACTGACACAGCCAACACCACAACACGGTGTCAACTGTCTTGATCAGTATCTTGTGGTGACCATGGTTGGCTGCATGGGATGCATGCAACAAATTCGACTGTCAGCTTCTTCGTGGCTGCATGGGGCGAGCAAGGCCAGGTCTAGCAGCGGTGGCTTGCTCAGGACTGCCTCTCCATCAGTGATAACCAGCTGCTTGTCATCCTGGTCAAACCACCTGAAGATAGCTTCTGATAGGAACTTGAACAGCTCGGTCTTGTTGGTGTCCACTCGGAGGAAGTTCGCCAGTTTCCAGGTATTCATTCCCAATACGACCGAATTCATCCATATTTAGGTTACTTCGAGCCGATGTGCTGAGATGTGTTGCGATTGACTGTAAGAGTCAATAAAACGCAGTTTCAGAAAACGGAAGGGTTACTCAACAAACTGACCAAAACAAATTAGCTTAGCCATGAAAATGGAAACTAGAATGGAAAACTACTTACAAATGGTTTGGCATTGCCGTCAATCGAACGAAGATAACCCGAAAACTAACGAGTTATCATGGTAAAGATATCTCGCCAACACGCCGGTACGAAGAGAGAACTTCCTCACTCAGTAGCAAACTGGAACTGGCGCCATGAAGCAGAACGGAAATACATGCAGAACCTCGTAACCCGGTAATCCGTGACTGAGATAATCCTCTGACCAAACTGCACCCCGCAAACCAAACTCAACTTGATGAACTACGGTTAACAATGGATAGCAAAGAGAACTCTATGGCACAGAACAAAATACAATGAATCGAGTCAACAAGTGTAAGCTGGCAACTCAACCGTGCGCGATTCCGGGATCAATATGCACGCACACCACTTCTACTACCATGTGCCAAGCCAATAGTGCTATGAATGTTTATCATTGGTTTTCATTCAGAATCTGTGTCTTAATAAGACTAGTTAGTCCACTTTAACTTTTTTTCTCAACCAAATCAAATTGTTACTTTCTTTGACCATTATTGGACCTTTATTAGTAAATAAACTTTCACTATCAACCTGCATTCCTCTCCAGTAAAGCAGATATGTGTCATAACAGTAACCACTGGCGGCCATTTTGAAAAAAGGCTGCCACAGCCATCAGCGGCTGAATTTGAGATGGCCCAATATCCAAATCTGTTCAAAATATGATAGGCTACTAGTCTGCCAAATTTGGTGCTTTCCTCACAAAATGCACAATTGTTATGCTATATTTAGCTAAGTTGCCCCACTATATGTGGCGACTTCAATTGTCATCATGCCAGTTGGCTCGGTGTGGGTACCTCTCTCACCTGTCATGGCACCTCAGCAAAAGCTTTCTGCGACTCATTGGGACTGACTCAATCGGTCAACTTCCCGACCCGGATCTCAACCAATGGTACTCCATCTCTTCTGGATCTGATTTTGACAAATTTCCCTGACAATATCTGCTGCTCTCCCTCCGCTCCAATCGGTTCTTTGACCACGTCCTTGTCAAAGTAGACATCTCTCTGGCTATTATCAGAGAACCACCTCACCGCCGTTGAGTCTGGCATTTCACTCAAGCCGACTGGCAGGTCTCCAAGCAGCCATCAAACCTATAGACTGGTCTCCCATCACTACTTTCTCCAACATCAACTCATCCTGGGAATTCTTTCAAAGAAACTTGCTCTCCCTCATGCACAGATTTATCCCCTCTCGTCTTCAGTTGTCCTACCCTTTCTCCCGCCCTTGGTTCACTGAAGCTTGTGTGAGCAGTTGTCCTGAAACAACTTGCCTTTGCCTCATGGAAAGCAAACCAACTGAGGGCAATCTCAGTTCCTTCCATAAAGCTTGGACAAAGTGTGTGTCTATCCTCAGGAGAGCCAGAAAACAACATCTTTCTAATCTCAAGTCTGAACTCTCAAACCTCTCTCCCTCCTCAAAATCCTGGTGGCGTCTAATCAAATCTATTTCTGGTGTATGTTCCCCCTCCATCCCCTCCCTTACCTCAAATGGCCACACTGCTGATGCCGCACATGAAAAAGCTGAATGCCTAAACTCGGTTTGCAGCTAAATCTTGTGTCCAAACCATCACTTTCACTACCCACCTTACCCAGTCGCACCCAACTGTCCCTTGACTCTGTGTCCTTTTCTCCTGACAAGGTGGAGAGCTTGCTGTCAAACCTCGACTCAGATTCTGCAACCGGTCCAGACGGCATCAGCCCACGTGTCCTCAAAGCCTGCTCTTCTGCTCTTGCTCACCCTCTCTCTGTTCTATTCACCCTCTCATTTGCTCAAGGTCATCTGCCATCTGCTTGAAATCAGCAAACATCACTGCCCTGCATAAAAAGGTGCAAAAACAGATCCCTGCAACTACAGACCAATCAGCCTTCTCCCAATCATCAGCAGCAAGGTTATGGAATCCATCATCGCTTCAGACATTAAATCCTTCCTCTTCTCCAATGGCTTGATTTCCGATCATCAATTTGGTTTCAGACCAGGTCACTCTACCCTGGATTAGCTGCTTCTGCTCTCCAACAATGGATGGAGGTCCTCAATGCCAGACAGGAAATGTGAGCCGTATCCCTGACATATCACGTGCTTTTGACACGGTTTGGCACCCTGCCCTGCTCACCAAACTCTCTTCCTATGGTATCCAAGGCCATCTCCACTCATGGCTCGCTGACCTCCTCTCCTGTAGCAGTCAACGTGTGGCCATAAATGGAGTTCTTTCATCCCCTCTCCTGTCCAGGCTGGAGTTCCTCAAGGTAGCGTTCTGGGCCCTGTCTTTTTCTGGTTTTCATCAATGATCTCTCCGACTCTGGAAAATCCTCTATATCTCTTTGCTGATGACTCCACCCTCTGCCGTACCATCGGTCATCCCTCAGACCGGCAAGCAGCAGCTCTTCGCTCACTGCAGATCTGGATAAAATCACAAACTGGTCCAACACGCGAAAAATGTCTTTTAATCCGGACAAATCTCACTCTCACTATGTCTCTCGAAAGGACCGTTTAGAACCCCCCCCCCCCATCCACTTCTCAACAATCCTCTGGATGAAGTCCTTTCTTTCAAGCTTCTGGGTCTCACTATCTGCCATGATCTTTCCTGGGAAAGCACATTTCAAACCTCGCCTCCAAAGCCAGTCACCGACTGGGAATCCTCCATCGTGCAAAGTCCTTCCTCAGCCCACCTGAGCTCCTGACCACTTGCAAAGCTTTTGTCCGCAGCCTGATGGAGTACTGCTCTCCCCTCTGGGCTGGTGCTCCTGCCTCCCACCTTTCTTGGCTTCACGCTGTAGAAACCAAGGCATTTCGGATCATTGGCATCTCCCACAATGAGGCTGAGTCTTTGGGCCTCTCACTCAATCACCGCAGGTTGGTCGGTGGTCTTTCTGTCTTCTACCGTCTCCTCTCCAGCCTCGCCCCCCCCCCCTCTCTTGTGATTTTTCCCCACCACATTTCCACAGGGCGCTCAAGGTCCGCCAACAACCCCCTTCTGGTAAAACTACCAAAATCACGAATCACTGCTCACCTTCACTCTTTCATTCCTCTTTTTCCCACCTTTGGAATAAACTCCCTCACTCTATTCATTCCCATTCTTCCCTCCAGGCCTTCAAAACAGCTGTTCACCACCACCTCTTATCATCCCCCATCCAAATCCTCGATCTTTTCTACCCCCGATAATCCACCCAAGCCCACCTCCTTCAAATTCCCTGCTTTCCTTCCTGAAAGTCCCTGTAATGTCCATCTTCTATTCCCATGTTCCCCATCCCATCCCTCTCCCTTCCACAGATCTCCTAAGTCTCTGTTCCCCACTGTTTTGTCCTTCCCACTCCCTCCCCTCTTGTCTCATGCCCCCCTTGCTGTGCGTTGTGTGTTAGCTCTCACACGAGCCTCGACAAGGTATACAAAAAAAAAGAAAGTACAAGCTCCTCCATGAGCCTGAGGTCAATGTAGATAAATCAAAAGCTCAAAGGCTTGCTGAAGGACTCAAAAGTTGTCGGTACATGGTTTCAGTATGTCAACGCACCACTCACAGTAGCAAACTGTGAACTGGCATGAGAAACCTCAGCATTCTAGGTACATGGAAACTCCAGATACCAAACCGTGGGCCTTTTGAGAACTCTCGGTACAAGTTGCTTGAGGGCGTTTGGCATTAATAAAACAGAGCGGCAAAATTGAGGAGCGATAGGGAGGGTGACTGTTGAGCAAGAAGATAACAGACACAACTTAAATTAACTCAAAGCTTTAATAAAAATGAGTGTTCCCTTATACAAGAAACTTCAACACAGGAGGAAGTCATTCGACCCACCAAGCCTGCACTATGGTTATTTATACTCAGTCTATCCTTTTTGAAGTGTCACATTAGGAAGGAGCATGTACTTTAAAAAAAAGTCTTTGGTGTGACTCGACCCTTGGCCGGGATGCGAATCGCAGACCTCCCAGATTCAGATGGGTTTGATTAAAGAATTAATCTGTGAGGGCTAAGTATTAAATAAAAATGCCAATTATAAAAGATTAAAAGAGTGAAAGTCACAAAGTTGTGTGTGCCTTTGGCTCACTTTTGCCCAGTGATGATCCATCCGGAGTTGTTCCACCTTCTCCCACTTTTTGTGCGTTTCTTCTAGAACCTTCTCCACCTCTGCCTCGGTTGGCTTGGAAACACGACGTCCAAACACAATAAAGGTGTGACTTTCTCGAAAAGATCACAAAGTTAATTCATAGTGCAATTTGTAGATAACAGATGCAAGAATGTAAATGTTGTACAGCAACAATTATTTGAATCAGGCATAAGGATCAATAAATAATGCATTGATGTCACCATGGTTCCATCAGGTTTTGGACACGTGGCCGTCATAGCATCGTCTCCCAGGTGGTCCCGACAAAGAGCGCACTGGCAAGTGAAGTGGTATTGATAACTCAGAGCCTCGTTGCGCTCCTTGCTTGGTCGCCCAACTTCTATGTAGGACACAGTGAGTTCTTCACCAGGAGACAATGCCTGCACTGCTCGCACTTCAATACTGCATGGACCCAAAGAAAACACAGCACGACATATGCAAGCACAAACAGCAGCGGATGCATATTTCTGCGCATGGTATCCATTGGCAAAAGGTGCTGTATAAAAACAATTATTATTATTTGTGCACATTACAAACCACAGAAGACTTGTGGTGTGGTGGTTTCCCACAGGGCAGGTGTATGTGTTTAGTGATGTAGCAAGGTAAGGTATAGTTTATCATTTCTTGCTTTTAGCTATGGCCGCCGGATAGCTCTGTGAGGAAAAATAAGGCCTATTGTGCAAGTCCTTCCTTCTGGTACATAGCCTCTACCCTCACCAAGACTTCCAGACTACCTCCTCGTGGTACACCATGGTAACAGTGCTCTTGAGGGTACTGGCTAAATGTCTGGAGGATCTCGGAGTAATTTGGTACCCTAGAGGTGTTGTGTACATGGTCCTCCAGTGTCAGGACATTCTTTTGCACTCACCAACCCAACTAGGGCAGGTGGAGTTCTTTAGCCTTGGTAGGCAGTCCACCTTAAGGCCCTGTCACACCTTGACGATTTAGCCAACGTATGCCTGACGTATGAAAAATTTGGCTAAAACGCTGGCACA
Source organism: Eptatretus atami (assembly GCA_035128595.1). NCBI lineage: Eukaryota > Metazoa > Chordata > Myxini > Myxiniformes > Myxinidae > Eptatretus > Eptatretus atami. The sequence goes on from CM068954.1 coordinate 13,391,287, forward strand.
CGTCGAATACATTATGGGTAAGTTTGTATACGTTAAGAGCACGCTGGCATACGTCGTAGTATGCTGGCATTCGTCGTAGTACGCCGAGCTGTTAGACAAATTTTCCATGCTTGAAATTTTTCGACGTATGCCAGCGTATGACTCACACGTTCCGCATAACGCTGGCCATAAGTTGTAGGCACGTTACGCGATCGTTGACACATGTCGACACACGTTACTTGTAAGTTGCTCATAAGTCGAAACACGTCGAGGTAATGTTTAGCGTACCCAAAACTTATTTCTAACCTATGAGTAACGTGTTGTAGGCACGTTACGCGATCGTTGACACACGTCCACAACGTTACTTGTAAGTTACTCATAAGTCGAAACACATCAAGGTAATGGTTAGCGTCAGTGTTCCAGACTCCCTGTTTTTTTTTCTTCGGTATGACGGTGATGTTGACACTTCGATTTCTAGTGCGGTTATAATATAATGTAAGTAATAGGCTGCCGCTCAACGATTAAAATCATAACCGCACTAGAAATCGAAGTGTCAACATCACCGTCCTACCGAAGAAAGAAAAAAAAAAACAAAAAAAAAACAGGGAGTCTGGAACACTGACGCTAACCATTACCTCGACGTGTTTCGACTTATGAGTAACGTACAAGTAACGTGTGTCGACGTGTGTCAACGATCGCGTAACGTGCCTACAACTTATGGCCAGTGTATGCGGAACGTGTGTCATACGCCGAGTACGTCGAGAAATTTTCAACATGCTGAAAATTTCTCGACGTACTCGGCGTATGACGATGTATGCCAGCGTACTACGACGTATGCCAGCGTGCTCTTAACGTATACAAAACTTACCCATAACGTATTCGACGTGTGCCAGCTTGGTTCGGCAACTTTTTCATACGTCGGCATACGCTGGCTAAAACGTCAAGGTGTGACAGCGGCTTCACACTTCGATGTCTAGTGCGGTTATGATTTGAATCGTCGAGCCGCAGTCTATGAATAGCCTATGCCACGTGATCGTCGGTGATACGCTGCCGCGCGCTATGCATAAGTTAGACTATCGTTGGGCATAGGTTGTGAACGCCGCCAACACGCTCAGCATTCGTTGGTATAATTTATCTATATGTGATTGAAACGTTCTGTGTACGTTACTAATACGTTATGCATACGTCCAACATGTTATTATATGCCCAAAACTTAAAAAAAATCAATAGTTCAGCGTATGCGCAGCGTTTTACATACATTTTGAGACCTTGCCATACGCTGGCTAAAACGTCAAGGTGTGACAGCCCCTTTAGAGAAGGAAACTCTGATTGCAATTCCCCCTTCTGCCTTGTCGGGTATGTCTCTTTAGACAAAGGCTAGGTGCACAGCGGATACTGTGGTGGCATCAGGAAGGGCATCCGGCCACAAAAAAAACATGCCTCAAACATGCCTTTTGGCGAAATGGGGACCTGAGTTTGTGCTTCCCCATCTGGGTTAGTTGACAATCCATCGTCTTCTGTGGAGTGGTAAGAACTGCAATTGCATGGTTGAGAACCCACAACCTCTGGGGTTCTCAACCTTGCATGCCACCTAACCTAGTGGTGAGGACAATGAGGATACTCGTCCACCATCGTGTCCAGTTATCATCTCTATATTAGATCAGAATACATAGCCTTCTTTACATTCTTCAGTCACTACATACAAAAATAAGTCAGACAACTGATAGTGACCTACCTCATTCACAAAAATGCCAAGGACCATTACACGGTGGACAAAAGCACAATTTTTTTTTAACCAAAGCTTTGCCCATGTATAAGGATCAAAAAGAGGGTAAGCTCCAAAAAAATCTGATGACAAGAAGTGTATTTAATGATGTCACAATAGACTAACAAGATATTAGAGCAAATTAATGTATAAAATAAGGTTGTGAAGTACTGTGCCGAGATTTTGAGTCATTAATTTAATATTACAAGAAACAGGTAATTGATATATAAGCATTTTTAAGCTGACTTACTTGGTTGCAGTGATGTCATTACTCAAATGTGTAAAAAAACACAACAAAAGAAAACATATTTCAATGTCAAAATACACTTAACAGCCTAGTTCTAACGAATTGATTTTTTTTATATATAAGATTGTGAAATAATTAGCTTATGACGTCATAATGACATCATAAATCTTTTAACCATTGTCCAAGATGAAAAATGACAATTGCATTGAATTCCTTGACCTCGGAAACATATATTTTGATGTCAAAATGGACTTAACAGCTCAGTTCTAAGTCATTGATTTTTTTTTAGCCGATTTAGAGACGTGGCTCTAAGAGAGCTCGGCGTTGTTGTTGTTGTTCTTCTTCTTGTGAAGACAAAACCTTTAGAACTCGGCTCTTTTATATACAGGATCCGGATCTCCTTAAATACTAAACACCTGTACACATCCTCGCATTGAGGGTGCCTTTTGAGAGCGTCTATCATGAACTTTTAAATATATTCGGACATTTGCTTTAAAGTTTAGAAAAGTTCACGTTACTATTTAAAGATTATTCCATTTAATGTGTAGTTATTTCGTAAATACACTATTTTCTTGTCATGAACGACGATCGTCCAGGACGGGTCTCGCTATTGGCTCCGTCAAGGCACGTGACGAAATATCGGAAGTTGTTGTTTTTTTTTCTTTTTCTTCTTCTTGTTCTTCTTCTTCTGGTGAAGACAAAACCTTTAGGACGCGGCTCTTGGACACATTTGTCCTTGTTTATATATATGATTACATAATAATTAGCTGATGACGTCAGATATTACACTTCCCATCATCATTATTTTTGGAGCTTACTTTTTTTTCTCGAAGGTATACCATGGAGATGCTTTGGTGAAAAAAAATTGTGCTTTTGTCCGTGTAACGATATTTTCACTGTGGTACCCCCATTATGAACTGAATTTATCGAGGAACCATTGAAGCAAAGTTATATGAAGGCCTGCTTTGGGCAAACTTACCAAGCTTCTGTGTTGGATTTGGAGTCACTAGCTTCCACCCTGAAATATCAAGAAAGGGTTTAATTAGCTTGGCAGCAAATTAAGGAGGTAGATAAATATATAGATAGATAACAGGAAAGCCAGCACTGGAGAGAAAATTGGATGCATGCGGTGATGAACGATTGTGTCAGCGGCCGATGGTGTGGTGTGCATCGTACTGCCTTGGGGAAAACACAGCAGAACAGCTCGGCCAGCATGCGTGGTTGAGCAGGCACAGGTTGAGGAAAAGCCCAACTCCGACTGGCACGAGGCCACCCTGGTCACTCAGCGTGAAGCAGTTGCAGTTGATCTATCGAGGGGAAGGAGAGGGCCGGGAGACAATTTCGGATGAAGTGGAAAAGCCAGAACATCTCTCACACACAAGGAAACGAAACAACGTAAAGCTCCAACTCATCGAGTCTATCAGTTCACCTTCAAATACAAATATGTTTGTTTCCATGAAACGCATAAACAGCAAATGATATGAATTTTTTTTTTTTAATCTTGTTTGATTGTTCAGCTTAAGCTGGCTTGAGATTGGTGCCTTTTATGATTCAAAGCTGTCAGTCTGAGTCAGCAGTCCATAATAGTAGTCTCATGTCTTCAGGAACGTTGGGGTGGTTGGTAGTTTGAAGACCACTCCAGATTGAACCTTACCAGACCAAGGACATGTTTGAGGAGGTTGGTGGATAACTGTACGTCTCCGGAAAGCAGGAATTTTGTGAGGCTTTGTACATCCGCATCCAACAACTGCTTCTGCTCTTCACTGATGCTCTCAATGTGGGTCTCCAACTCCCGAACTCCAACGAGTGCCCCAGGGGGCGGCGCATCACCCTCTTGATGCATACGACGCAGGATGCGTGCGGCCAGCCTGTAGGAGGTGATTGTCGAGAGGAGCGGAAAATAAGTACTGGGTAAATTAGGAGGAAAACAAAGAAGGTAAGAGAACGAGGTGGAAAAGGCAAGAAAGGAAAATGTGTAAAGGGAGGGGGTGGCTTTTATAATTAACATTCTATTGGCAATAAATCAGCATAGCTGCAATTTTACTAATTTAAAACACTTGTGTTATGCCTTCTCTTCACGAGCATGGTCAGAACCTACTTGCAGAGATCATCATCATCATCATCATCATCATGTACCGTGTCCGACACAGAGGGTTGGTGCTGCTGAAGCAGCTACGAAACTACAATCCTGGTCGGGTCACCACTCTGACTCAGAAATTTTGGATTTGGCCAGGGTGCCGATGATCGCTCACCTACTCTTCGCTCAGGACACCGCGTGATCTTTAACGTACACCAACTAATGTCAGCAGATGGGACGCCAAGTTTAACATCCATCCGAGGGACAGCACACACATTAATGAATTGTGTGTGCCTGCCTGTAAAACACCGGGATAACAGTCGATAGCTGGGCTGAGATTCGAACCCAGACGAGACAACTCAGAGACGAATCTGCATTCCTCTATGGCTTCGGCCATCCTGTCAGCCTTGTGGAGACATTACTCACCTTAATGTATTGCGTATTCCCCATTAGTTCTCAGCATTCTCGAGCAGGTACCTGAGTTTTAACCAAAGCTGCACTGCACCAGAAACCTCTTCAACGTTTGGCTTCTGGAGCATCAACTTTACAAACCACTGCATCTGTGGTTCGATAAACAAATCTTTTAGAAGACTCTCTTTTAAGGTCACAATCTCCATATTAATTTGGTCATGATGCAATTACATGAGGTGAAATGAAATCTTCTCAAACTATACTTGGCCCGATCCCATCAAAGTGGCAATACCTAGCTGACGTCCATTAACAGTTCTTTTTTTAATGCTTCCTCATGACCTTCAAGCACTCTTCGATGGAGAAGTTAGATGTTATTATATATCTTCAATAACTTTTCTGTGACAAAGTTAAAGCATTATGGGATTATTTATTTATTTTTTGGGTCTGCAGGGATACAAGGGTAACTAGAAGGGCACTCGGTAGAGCGCGTACCTCCGCCAGGCAATGCCTGATCCACGAGAACATATCAGGCCCAATACATGTTTGAGATATCGTGCTATATATCGGTTTATCCCTATCTCTCGATGGTGAAGAATCGCTTAAAAAATTCTAGTAGTTGGATCCGGATAATCACCAAAATTGAATCAATTCTTTGTCACACAGCTAATGTGTCCACCAAGTTTCGTCCGAATCCGTCCACAACTTTTTGAGATATAATGCGATATATCGTTTTTGGCTCGATCTCTCAATGGTGAAGAATCACTTAAAAAATTCTCGTAGCTGGATCCGGATCTTCACTAAAATCTAAACAGTTTGTCCTCGTCACACACCCAACCTGTCCACAAATTTTCATCTACATCCATCCACAACTTTTTGAGATATCCTGCACACAAACAAACAAGAAGAAGACGTCATGCAGAGCACGATACGTGCAAAATCCAAAAAACAAATTTGACCTCAAAAATAATTGGTGGTTGAATTCAATAACCAAATATGCAACTCTTTTTCAAATTTCAACTCAATCGGATGAAAATTGACACTTTTAGAAATTCGGCCTATGTTGACCTCAAAAATAAAATAATTGGTGGTTGAATTCAGTGACCTGAAATATAAATCCTCTTCAAATTTCAAGTCAATCGGAGGAAAATTGAGGATTTTAGAAACCTCACCGAAGTTGTTGACCTTTGGCCTATGTTGACCTTTTGACCTCAAAAACAATACGCTTCTTCCATATGACAAACTCTACCATGTGGTGAAGTTTCATGAAGATCGGTTTAAAATTGTGACGTGTAGGCGCCAAACAGACAGACAGACAGAATAACAAAATCGACTGACCAATATTCTTGAAAAATCTTCGATTTTGCAAGTAACAAATGAACAAACATATAGAAAGGGGTGAAAACATAACCTACTTCACCTTCGGTGGCGGAGGTAAATATGGCTTCGAGCATCATGGAAAAACGGAATAACAGTGGGTAAATGGTTAAACAAACAAATTTGCGGAAAAGGAAAACAGTCGGACAAGATTGCAGTTGAAAGGTGAGAAAAGGGTCTCATCAGGTGCAGCGAAGCTCACAAGTTGGAATGGTAGAGGCCATGAGGTGGTGCAAGCAGCAGATTTGAGATCCTGGAGGGAAAAGCTGAAGACAACAAACTCTGGAAGATGGTTCCACAGGCTATAGTCACAGAGAAGAGGGGGAGGCATGAATGAAGGTGACCGTTGAGACTTGGAGAGGGTTAACGAGGAAAGTGCTTCTGGAAGAATGTTTGCAACGTGGAGTGGCAGAGGTTGGACATAGATGAGAGAGCAGGAGGAACAAGACCTGCATTGAGCCAATAGGAAAAAAGTGAAAGACCACCAACCTATCTGGCGTGAGGAAGGAGCAGACCCCGAGACTCGAGTCTCCCGTCTCAGAGATGAGGCAACTTGAACATAAATTACGTGCAGAACAGGGACACAAGGAGACAATGGACGTACCGACATAGCACATGGAATTTTTAAGCCAAGCATTCCAGCATGAGCTTGGGCTCACGGGGGAACACAGAACAAGCCATTTTGGTTAAAAAATAGCTGGCAAGTAGTGAGATGGATTGATCAAGTAGTTGTGGTCGCACTAACCTCACGTTGCCTGTCGGTGTCGTCCCATCGAGGCTCTGCAGGGCTGCACACTCTGCCCTGTGCTGGGCCCAACCAGCAGCCTGACAGTCGCGGTCACAGAAATGGGCGACGTGGCAGGCGGCACAGCGGCGCAGGGAAGGTGCTCGACGGAAGCATGTGGTGCAGACATTCTTCAGCTCACTGCAAGAAAAGAATGGTTTTGAGAGGTACGATAAGGCCCGGTCGTGTGTGGTGAAAATCCGGCCTTACTGCTGATGAACATTCTTGCACCGATACACCGTACAACACACAAAAAGTGACATTCAATGATAAATGTATGAGTGTTAAGGTCACTAATGAATTCAGTACCTTTTCATGGAATCTAAATACCAGTCAAAACCCACCCCAGACTCTCCCTCCTAGCCCCCCAACCCCCCAACCCCCAACCCCAGCACAGATGTTAGTTCTTCTTTGTGCAGTTTCCAGCCATTGGCACACATTTTGCTCAATGGTGGTGTTTCATGATGCCAGTGGAGTAAAGTCATGTTTTTTTAAACTTGAACACCATTTTCAGAAGCCCCCCCCCACCAACCCCTCCTTTCACCCTCAGTTATGAAACCCATTTTGCACAAGTTGTAAAAACCTACTTCAAGATAGCCTGTTACTCCTTGTTTTTATGAAGAGGATAAAAATGCTCACCCATCGAACACCGCGGCAGCATACGCAGGCACTGCAAGTACTAGATCTCCAATACCGTAAGGGACAGTGGGTCGAAGGCCACGACCCTTTTCCTCACAGCTAAATACTTCCAGTCCAGGGCAAGACATGGTTCATTCAAAAGTTTGTTCCACACCACTTCCTCCTGTATCGTCTGCCTTTGTGCCTTGCACCTAATAAACTCAACTCCTCAGACTCTTCCCCCAAACCCATCCCACCCCCCTTACAAATTCCCTGCAAGAATTCCCTCCAACCCCCATTTCCATTCCAAACCTTACTCGGTTTCAACCTCCCCAAATTTTCTCCAGAAACATCATGGTTATCCTTGGTCACAGAATCAAGGCACTCTGATCTTATGGTCAAGCATGGTCATTGTGTCAAATTAATATAATAACAAGTGGATAGTCATTAAAAACCCAACTAAAGCATACACAGCCCCTACCACGTGCCTCCTTTATCTGTCCCCACTGGTTTCTGGCTAAATCGAGAGCCCGGCTGTCACTGCCCGTCTCATGCACCTAAAGGGTGGAAGCAGATGAAGACAAGTCAATGACGTTCAGGCTTTCAATTATTCTTAAGATCTTACTTATATTCCCATAACAGCTTCTATTATTTAATTTGATGTACCGTTACTCGACACAGAGCGTTGGTGCGACCGAAGCAGTTTCTTAGCAAGGATTATACCGGGTGGCTTGCCATTGGTTTCCCAGTGTTGTTTGTCTGTGCTCTATCCTTCAAAATGCTGAGTCTCAAGTGATCAAGCAGCACATTACTATCTTCAAAGCCTTTGATATGACTTGGATGTGGTTTGAACCACCGACCTCCCAGACTCGGAGCGGATGCTCGAACCACGACACCACCGAGTCTGGCAACGGCTTCGATAGCAGTCGGTTAAGATAGCAATATTATCCATCTCAAAAATATCAGTGGTTGCCAAGTTTTACTCTTTCAGTGAGCTTAAAGTTGATAAGTTTCTTGGATTCTACTCTTGTGTACGAGAAGAAAGGATGGCGAGAGAGGGGCTCGGGTGAGGGAACTATGGCACATCGAGCACCACCTTCTCCCCCAGGTTATTATGGGGGTTAAGGGAACCTTCCCGAAGTCTGCTTTTCTTCAGCTTTGTCTATTCTGGTTTTAGATAGCGTATTACTCCATAACCCCTCTTTTAAATACAGTTTTAATAACACTCAAATCTTATTTTGGTGCTCAGGTGGGAACACCAAGCAGTCAACAGAGGAAACTCATAAGTGTGTCGATTTGAATGGGATTTGCTAGTCCAGGGAACTGTGTGTGCCGGTCGTCGATCCCTGCTAAACCTACTATGATCGGAATGCTGCAATCCAGCGCCGTCACGATGGAATTCTACTCTTCGTGAAAGCATGTCGGTTCAGTTAAATTCATCATCTGAGAGACGATAAGTTTGAACCACCGTGGGAAGTGATATGCGGCTGATGTTTTGAGTGTTGGGCTCTTCATCAGAACAAGAGAGAGAGTCTTAGCGTTTGCCTTGATGAAGGGGTAATGCTGAAAACTTCAGCAGCACCTCATTTCCCACGGCGGTAACACACAATCCAGTTCTTAATCATCGCAACCGAGCCTTGATGGAACAATGTGTTTCAAATTATGTACCGAGATTCATTTACAATTAATTTATTTTCCCCAACGGAGTTGATTGGTACGTTCCCTTGGTTTTGGGGACAGCAGTTTGAACGACATAAGGAATGGACATTTATCAGGTAGAAACCCTTTCTGCTCTCTGGACATTTCACTTTGCTGTCTGGAGTTTCCCATAATTAATTGGTTCAAACCATGTCAAAAATATTTGCCCCCACTTATACCTATTTTGGAATACCAAGCTGGATGTGCCATCGACTGGGCTTTGTTAGAGATCCCAGAGTACCTTTTTAGAGCAATACGGATCCCAGAATACATATTTAAAAAGGCCACGATGGCATGCCAGTAACTTGGCTAAATTCCCGCCGTGATTACTGCTGGAAGAGCAATGGCAAACGACTGCCTGGATTAATTCTCTGCCAAATGACTGCTTCTGCATCACCCCGCTCTGAAAAGGCCATCGACAGACCTGAAAATTCTCCAAACTAGAGAATTCAGAGAACATCTTACCCCCACGCAGTCTTGAAAAAGAACATAGGAAGGGTATTTTAAACTCTTGCTTATTGTGGTTCTGAGCATGATCTATATTTTCTACAAGCCGCCATTTTTTCTGAATCTCAATATTCCCTTACGCTGACAGAGTGAGTGGCAAAAATTATTTGGTCGAGATGGCATAATATTTTGTCCAAGTACTGCTAAACAGAAGGTTTTGAAAGTGGCAAGAAGATGATTTGTTTTTTTTAATATACATTGTTGAGGCTCGTATAAGAGCTAACACACAGAACATATAACAAAGGGAGCAGGAGACAAGAGAGGGTGGGAGTGGGAAGCACAAAACAGTAGGGAACATAGACATTAGATCTGTGGAAGGGAGAGGGATGGGCAGGGGTACACAAGATGGACACGACAGGGACTTTCAGGAAGGAAAGCAGGGAATTTGAAGGTGGGTATGGGGGTCATTAACAAGCGTCGAAAATATCATGGTTTTGGATGGGGAAAGATATGAGATGAACAGCTGTTTTGAAGACCTGGATTGAAGAGAGTGTGGGAGTTTGTTCCAGAGGCAGGAAAAAAGAGGAATGAAAGAGTGAAGGTGAGCAGTGATTCTGATTTTGGTAGTTTCACCAGAAGGGGGTTGCTAGCAGACCTTGAGCGTCCTGCGGAAATATTGGAGGGTGGGGGGGGGGGGGGGGGGGAGATCCAGAGCCGTATATTAGAGAGTACGGTAAACTGTTTCAGCGCATCTGCTTTATGATTGGTCAAAGAGCCTCATGTGACTACAGGCACCATGTGGACCAACTGCGTACTGGCAGCACGATACTCGCTTTGCTACAACGTACAAACATATCATCTTGCATCGAATGCTTCTCATTAAAACGTCACTGTGATGAATATTTAGAGTTACAGCAACGTTTATAAACATGCCCTGCTGTGCAGCATGGGGTTGCTCAAATACGAAAGAACCGCGGGAAACAGATGCATCGCTTCCCACACCAGAAAGGAGAAAATCTGGGAAGTAAAGGTTCGTCGGATGGCTGGAAAGCCAACGACAACTGTCTCTTGTGTGAGTGTAAGGTCAATTACACACGTGAAGTAAGACAAATAAGACCAAGTATATATTTCACAAGCGAAATAAATATTGATGAATATTGTATTACTGATATATTTTTCAACAATTTCAAAAAATTGTAGCAAGTGAGTGTATATTTAGTTGAAGATCACGGGTAACATGTTTCGAAACTAACATGTATATGGGATGACAGAGTACAGTGTAAACTTTGGGTTGGTCATTTGAACCATTTACCTTGGAACTG
>CM068954.1:13427703-13448981 GCA_035128595.1 Eptatretus atami
TGGTTAGGGTGGCGTTGAATCTGTAACATTTGGCTGTCGAGAGTAGGGTGCGAAAACCCAAACTGGTTACGAACAGTGATTGACGCACTCGTCCGAATTTCCCGCCACCCCCGGATCCGTAACAATATGTATACACTTTTTACGGCCACGGTTTTCTGGTCTGCTACTAGGGGTTATCCTCGGTTCCCCTCTGACTTACTGTGCCTGAGGCCGCTGAGCACGAATAACTTTGTGTCGTGGTGGGTTGCTCGGCAACAGCAAACCCCATTTAGTCAACCACGTGGTCCAGTGTCCTTCGTCTAATTGCCGTTTCACTGGAGGTCACGTGATCTCCTGATCGGGGGACGCGCCCTCAGCTATGCACGAAGCTTATCTTAATTAGATCTTAACTGGGGCGGCTGAGCAACAGCGAGTGCATACCGGACTTCGATGAAAGCCAATTAATTGGGGAATTATAACCTCCCAGACTAACCTAGGTGCGAACAGCACTGGACCAATGGGGAAAAGACGAACACAGACAGATCAGAAATGAAATTCAACAAAAGGGGATTTATCATTTACAGGACAATGTAAAATGTGAACATACGGTGCTTGGCAGCATTTTAATGCACAAGCAAGAAATCAAAAAAGGGGAAATGCAGTAAAAAAAAAAAAAAACTCGAAGGGCACTCGGTGGAGTGCATACCTCTGCCACGTAATGCCTGACCCACGAGAACATATCGGGCCCAATACATTTTTGAAATAGCATGCTATATAATTGTTTTTGGCCCAATCTCTCAATGGTGAAGAATCACTTGGAAAATTAAATAATGCTCATATTAAGATCCGGATTTGGATCTTCACCAAAATTGAATCAATTCATCGTGGTCACACACCCAACCTGTCCACAACTTTTTGAGACCATGCTCTATATTAGTTTAGCCCTATCTCTCAATGGTGAAGAATCACTTAAAAAAATTATTGGATCCAGATTCGGATCTTCACCAAAATTGAATCAAGTGGCCCCATCTCTCAAGGGTGAAGAATCACTTTAAAAATTCTAGTAGTCGGATCGGGATCCGGATCTTCACCAAAATTTAATCAGTTCGTCCTTGTCACACACCCAACCTGCCCACAAAATTTCATCCGGATCCGTCCACAACTTTTTGAGATATCCTGCACACAAACAAACAGACAGACGGACAGGGGTGAAAACATAACCTCCTTCACCTTCGGTGGCGGAGGTAAAAAAAATGTACACAAAGATAATGGTCACAAGCAATGAAGAGTGCAAGCCAGTACCTGAACGAAAACAGACAGGAAGCATAAATTAACTCTATGGGAAGCATAAATTAACTCTATGCCTTACCTACTGGCTTTTCACAAAACATGGATACCCAATCAGACCAACCACGGAAGGAGAACATAAGATCAGAAAGAGGAGAGAAATGATGAGGTTTATCAGCCTCTTTGCTCACCGGGTGGGGCTGTCGTGCCTCTGCGACCCAAGCGCTAAAGGGAGGGCTCAAAAGGAGGAATACTGATGGTGTCTAAAGGTGCTTGATTGTTGAGTTGCGTGTGGTGCATGAGGAAGCTGTGAAAGTGCATATCAGTGGTTGTGCCATTAAAAAGACAGTTGGTGGCAGCAAAGGCCTTGTTGAGCTCCTGCATTAAAGTACAACAATATATCATGAAAGCAAAGAAAAGAATGTGTGAGATAAATAGCCTACCGTGTGAGAATCTAAAGAGTGTGTATGTGTGGCTTGGCTTCGGCCCTGTGGAAACAGACATCTCCAAAATTAGCCTAATGGTTTTAAGTGTGATGATAATAGGAACAAGCTCAAATGAGCTAAGATCCTCATCCTCTTAATGATGACGTCATAAAAACGAATATGACGTCATTGTGATGTATCAGGTTTGCGATAAATTATCTGTGCTAATGCCCGGCTTGATTCCTGCAAACAAAATTCAAACAGCTTGCTAGTTTTGGAGATAATGGTATAGGCGATTTCCATTAGCAGCGATATTATAACGTCAGCTTTTTTTCTAGGAAGAATTTGCAAATCGGAGATAGTTACTGCCTGTGCGTGGGCTTTCTGCATATACATGGCAAGTTTCACGAAGATCCGATGAAAACTCTGGGTTGTGAAACAAAAAATGTCAAAAAATAGGAATGACGTCATTAAAATTGATATGAACGTCATAGTGATGTATCATATGTGCGGTAATTCATCTCTGCTAATGCCGCTGTTCGATTCCCGCAAACAGAATTCAAAAAGCTTGCCTAGTTTCGGAGATAATATTTTGGGCGATTTCCATTAGCGGGAGATATTTTGACGTCATACCTTTTTTTTCTAGGAGGAATTTTTCAAAATCGGAGATGGTTACTGTCTGCGCAGGGTATTTTTACATATATACGCCAAGTTTCAGGAAGTTTCGATGAAAACTGTAGGCTGTGAACAAAAAAGTCCACAAGAAGAAGATGAAGAACAACGTGAGTAAGACTTAGAGATCCTCCACGAGGATCTAAAAACACAGTTGGTGGCAGCAAAGGCCTTGTTGAGCTCATGTATTCAAGTACAACAATATATCATGAAAGCAAAGAAAAGAATGTGTGAGATAAATAGCCTACCGTGTGAGAATCTAAAGAGTGTGTATGTGTGGCTTGGCTTCGGCCCTGTGGAAACAGGCGTCTCCAAAATTAGCCTCATGGTTTTAAGTGTGACGATAATAGGAAATATGTAGCCAATTCAGCTTGATTGATAATTTATTTGAGAAGTAAAAGTTTTTAGCATATAACACAATGTATTGTTATCACTCTTTAATTGGGAATGTCTGATGCAAACACAACATGATTATTATATTTATTTGCTTTATGAGCATGTATCTGTTTGGAAAATCTGTATCCATTTGATTTTAAATGGCCTTATATTTCTTTACTGTATTGGAAGGTTACCAGCCTGCCAAGTAAACATCAGACCCCTTTTCCACAAGCAGACTGAACTTCCATATAACCTTTATTTAGTAGAATATAATTATCTATTATTCTCTTTAGCTTATTAAAATATATTAAATAATTATATGCTGGTGTCTGAAAGTCTGGCTTGACCCTTTGAAGCTGAAATCCAGTGTTAATGGAATGTGTGCTTCGATAGTGTCCAAACATCTGCTTTGAATTCTTATCTTCTGATCGTAAAATTATTTTCCAGCCATTGAATTCAAGCTGACCTCTGAATAACCACTGCCAGAAGACTTTGAGTGGTCTCTTCCCCAATCCCCAAAAAAACAAGCCTCAGCAGTTACCTTGTCTTGAGTATCACCAGATATCTTTCCATAATCTCACCCTCCCCACTTTTGCTTATTATAAAAGCAACTCATGATCCATGTATTATTAAGAAAAGAGGATAAAGCGTGTTGCTGGTTATTGTGTTACTGAATTTCCTCTTCTCCTCCATCATGATGCTTATATTATTAAATAAATGATTCAAACTGTTCAAGAGGAATTTAATTCTTCGACAGCCCCAATTGCTGTGCTTGCTCCGTCCGCCCAACGCTCCGGCTTCCCAGCTCCAACGTGAGGGCCACTGTTCAAGCCCCGATCGTTCTCTTGTGAAGCAAGTACAGGACAGTACAAGCACCGGAGCCTACACCAATGCAGGACCAAAGACAAGAACCAACGCACAGTGCAGCGGCCCTTCCGCCTCGGGGGCTAAAGGTGGATGAAAATGGCCTCTCGGGGTAATCTCAGCCGCTGATTGGTGAATCATCGCTTTAGCTCCGCCCACGCCAGACCTCCAAGATGATTCCTGCCCAGTTGGTCACTCCACCATGGCACGCGATGGTTTAACATGGGACTCTCCGTGTTTAACATGGGTGGGGGCAAATGCTGGGAGCTTGTAATTGCTTGTAGGAGTGAGCAGTGCGATTATTTAGCAACAGGACACTAATGGCCAATTAGTGGCCGTTGTGCTGATGTTTGAATAAAGTCCGGAGAATTGAGGCACCTGCCATTGTGTCCTGCGTTATCTCCCCCACGCTTCCAAGCCGCAGCAGCGTCTGCAGGGGTGCAAATTAACGGTCGCCAATGGCGCCTAACTTTTGTGCTGGGCGGGTGCACAATACTGCCGGCTGCGAATCACGGTGATTCCTGTTATTTTGTACAATTTTTATAGCTTCTCTACTAGTTTTCTCACTGGAACTACTGTTTTTGTCCGCAAAAATCCGTAGAAATCACCAGTAATTCTGTGGCGGCCATTTTGTCTGTTTTCACTCGTTCAATCAGCGTGATTGCGCGAGATTTAACTGTTTGGCGGTTTGGACGATTTTTCATGCCCAGCAGTGTTGGGACAAAAGCGATAATCCGATAAGAATAATTATTGAAGTTATTTTTTAATCGGATTTATCGGAAGTTAACTTCATTTATGGTTATCGGACCAGTTAATTCCGATAATGATTTTTAGTGTGATAATGTCCGTTAATTTTTTTGTCCGATAACATTTTAATCGTTTCCGGGTCGCATTTGCCGAACTAATTATCAAGGAGGAGAAAATGTACTGATTATAGATTACTTGTTTTACAAGATAATGCTGAATCAGGCCGCGCGTGAAGAAAAATGGAAGAAGAAGAGAGGGCGGAGGAAGAAGAAGCCTTGCAATGGCGTCTTTCTCAGCCATGCGGCTGCTGGGTTTCCATGTCAAATCATCAAGAATCTGCCGTCATCTCTCAGATTTTTTTTGTAAACTTTGGGACAATTGGGACCCTGAAAAACGGCAAGACTCAAATATTTTTGCTAAGCCTCTTAATTAGTGAGATACAGACTAACAGACTTTGGACTAATTAGCACGACGTGCGGATTCAAATGGCCATGATCTAAAAGTTAAACTAGAGAGCTGGTTTTGGTGTTATTTTAAAGTATTTTTCATGCCTACTATTATACGATTTGTTGGCAACTTATTCCTACTCAAACAAAAAGTTATACAAATATAAATTCAATCGTGAATCCCAAAAAATGTATCCTTCAAATTTCATAATTCATCCCAGAGGTACCTTTGATGTAAGAAGCTTCCACATAATTTTTGTGATGGGCACTCCAATAGTTTCTGATATGAGCAACAAATGTACATGTACGTATGGCATATAGGTTGAAATCAGCATTTGTAATGTATTATACAATCATAAGTGAGTTCAGTCCAGTGTTCACTTAACCTGACTTAGGCTTTCAATTTCCTCTTCAATGCAGCAACAGCAGCACTTGTTTCTCCTCCAGGCCCAGTTGAAAATGAAAGTTATATGATATTCTTCAAAGGAATTGATGGTCGTTCCCTGTGTTTTGTCATGGCTAGGTTAGAATGATTGTAATAATACTTACAATGCTGATTTTCGAACGCATATGAGCATACGTACATGTACATTATTGCTCATATCTCAGAAACTATTGAGTGCCATCAAAACTTATGTGGAAGCTTTTTGACATCATAAGGTACTCCTGGGATGTTTTGAGGAATTTGAAGGATACAGTTTTTTGGGGATCCACGATTGAAAGTTTATATTTTGTGATAACTTTTTTGTGGTTGGAGGTAGGAAAATGTTGCCCAGACAAATTCATATAGGGCATGAAAATACTTTAAATGACACAAAAGCTCTCTAGGTGTTATACTTTTTAGAGATATGCGATTTGAATTGCAACGTCGTGCTAATTGTCAAAGTTTTCGTTAGTCTGTATCTATATTAAGAGGCTGTTAGCAAAAATATTTGAGTTCTTGCCGTTTTTCATGGGTCAATTGGTTCCCAAAGTTTTTACAAATCTGAGAGATGACGGCAGATTCTTTGATGATTTGCATGAATGACCCTGTGGGCTCTGCAGGTACTGGGTTCAGTCAAGGTTGGGAACGTAAGAGATGGTTATTCAAACACAAGGACGGTCTAACCTTTGGCAGAGGCGACAGACAATCGGCCATGAGTGTTGAGGCGTGGAGATACCGTCGGCGCCATGTTTGTAACTGTTCTTGGTGTGTTTTTGTAAGGTCGTGCCTCTCATTTTTGAATTAACGGTGCTTCCTGTTTGTGTGCGCAGCGTTCGCGGACTTATTCCGTTGCTCTTTCCGTAAGAAATGGACTTAATTTGTTTGTTGAATTCACATTGTGTCTTGACCATCCGTTAACCTCCCAGTGCATGTTGGACTCCGTCGGTTGAACGTGCTGTGTGTGACGACTCATAGACTCTAACAGAGCGCAAAATGCTTATTTTATTCTTGGGTTTAGCATAAATAAGCCTTTTCTATGGGTTTTGAAGGTTTTTCCTTGTTTTTTTGAATCCTTGTTAAAAGTAGTTATCGTTATCGGATTATCGTTAATTCCGATAACTTTGTATTATAATTATCGTTATCGGACTTAAAATTGGGGTTATGGATTATCGTTACGAAGTTAATTTAGGTTATCGGTGCCAACACTATGCCAGGTTGGTTAAATGAGTGAATTTGGTGAATGAGTGAGTTTCATGGGTGAGGTTAGGTGAATGAGTGAGTTTGATGGGTGGGTTAGGTGGATGAGTGAGTTTATATGTGATGTTGGGTGGACGAGTAGTACCCCCACCTTGTCCATCACCCAACCCCCCCCTCTACCATCGTCCATCAGCCACAACCACCGCTCACCACAAAATCCCCGCACACTACTTCACCTGCCCCATCACCCACACAAAAAGGTCCCCCCCTTCACCAAATCTCCTCCCTGCTCATCCCCACCCCACCCACTCATCAAACTCATCCAAACCTCCTCATCAAACTCACTCATTCTGCAAAACTCCTCCATTAAATCACTCATCAACTCAACTCACTCATCAAATTAACTCATCTCAACTACCTCCAACCTATCCAACCAACCTACTCATCAATCACTCATGTGAGTATAATTAAAAGTGTTTGATATTCAAATTTGTGACTTTGTGTTTATTTTATGGGCGGTAGAAATTCTGCTGGGCCGGTAACTTTTTCTAGTCACCGGCCCTGCTGGCCGGTGGATAAATATGTTAATTTGCACCCCTGGTCTGTGGGGGGTGTAGATGAGGTGATGATGATGGAGGAAGGTGGGTAGTTCATGTGCGGTGGAGGTGATGTCGTGATTAGTGGGTTGTGAGGTCTTGGGGCGATGAATGGCATGCACAGTATAATGTCTTGATGCAATGTAAATGAAAGTGTGAAATGAAAAACAAGTGCAAATAAAAACGTGCACGAATAAATGATAAGTGTTGTGTACTTATTGCGTCGTCTGAAGGAAGATTATGGGGAGGTTGTGTCAAGGGGTAGTTTGGTCTCGGCACGCGATTCAAACGAGCTTTTGGCACAAAATGCAAATTAGCCAGTGCCCGTGTTGCACAGCGTGTGCCACGAAGCTCATACTTAGGTGATTTACAATTACCCCCTAAGAAATGGTGAGAAGAGGGGGAAAAACACCTATCTAACCCTTTACCAACACATTCAATCACATTCAACCCACTACACTAGGGGAAGGGACTACTCTGAACTTATACTGTGGAAATAACTAAACTGAGGGACCTGTATGTTGTGTGCCAACAATTGCCTTCGGGACCGGTTCTTTGAACCGCAAAAATATATATACCCCCACAAAACTGCAAAGCACGTGTGCCAAAATAGCAAATAGATAAGAATTTTGTAACTCTCATAACATCCTCCCGGTCTTCTTCCCTGCCCATGCCCCTGCCCTCCCCCTAACTACCTTTCTAAATCAACTGCCTCAAAAGAAAACAACAGAAGTAATCCTGAAATATAATCGCAAAATAACAAGAATTCCTGGTTTATCAAGAGAGAGGACTTCATGAGACTCACGATATCTTTGATGTACCTCTCCTTTGTCACAAACTCTCTGAGCAGATATGAAGTATCAGCCTGAAAGGGAAAACAAACACAATGTTTGAAATGAATGGGGGATTAAAAACATGACGACAAAATGTGCGAATGGGAGAAAATGTATGGTGTACCTGGTGGTAGATACGAGTGTCATTGACTCTGATCACGACACCATCAACTCGAAGGAAAAACCGCAGCAACAGGAAGAATCCACTTGGCATGACCCTCTTGAGTAGTTTGTGGGTGGGGGATGGTGGAGAGGGAGGGGGTTGGGGTGGGTCGGATTGTAAAAGGGTAGGAGGATGGGTGGATGGAAAAGGGTAGGAGGATGGGTGGGGATGGGGAAGGAGGAGGGGGGACAGGAAGATGGACAAATGAGGGTGCGGACGGGCGGATGAAAAAAAGGGAGGTCGGACAGGCGGATGGAAAAGGGGAGGTGCGGACGGGCGAATGGAAAAGGGGATGGGCGGAGGAAAAGGGGAGGTGTGGACGACGGATGGAAAAGGGGAGGGGCGGACAGAAAAGTGGAGGGCGTCGGGCGGACAGAAAAGGGGAGGGGGATGATGAGGCGGGACGGAAAACGGGAGGTGCGGATGGAAAAGGGGAGGTGCGGATGGAAAAGGGAGGTGCGGATGGAAAAGGGGAGGTGCAGACGGGCAGATGGAAAAGGGGAGGTGCGGATGGAAAAGGGGAGGTGCAGACGGGCAGATGGAAAGGGGAGGTGCGGACAGAAAAGGGAAGGGGGCGTCGGCGGACAGAAAAGAGGAGGGGGGAGGATGGGCGGATGAAAAATGGGAGGGGGCGGACGGACGGATGGAAAATGTGAGGGGGCGGACGGACGGATGGAAAACGGGAGGGACGGACGGAAAAACGGGAGGAGCGGGCACGGACGAATGGAAAATGGGAGGGGGCGGACGGACGGATGGAAAAAACGGGAGGGGGCGACGGACGGATGGAAAACGGAGGGGGCGATGGAAAAAGGGAGGGGGCGGGCAGGTGGATGGAAAATGGGAGGGGCGATTAGGTGGATGGAACAAGGGCAGGGGAGACGGGTGGATGGAAGGGGAGGGGGCGGTGGATGGAAGGGGAGGGGGGGGCGTGGATGGGAAGGGTAGGGGTGGTGGATGGAAGTGAGGCAAAAATAAACCAAACATTCCAGGCTGTTAAAGAGTCACATTGTTTGGCATTTTGGCCAGAAAATTTCCTTCAATCAGAGCTATTACGGTTCAACTCCCTTTTTGACAACAGCCAATGAACTACAGAATGCATACATTTGGACAAATACTGTACATTAATCATAGGTTAGACAACGACAATAGGTGTACAGAGGATGCCATTTAACACAACCGATATAATCTACCAAATGGCAAATAAAAGGTACAACTAACACTCCAACAGACAGCATAAAAGGACACAGACATCCCAACAAGCAGGGAGGCAGCATGGTTCCAAGTCGTACCACTTTCACAGACAGGATAGAAATTCCGTGATCGTGAAGCTCATCCTCAAAGAGTACGACATCCTCGAAGAAAAGAATCGGCTCCCGGTTCATCAGCTTGGCCTGGTCAATCCTTTCCGTTGTTGGCTGCACCTGTGAATGGCACACAGAACTCAAACCAATTCAACCTCCAAAAATATCACAATGATGCTCTGAATTAAAACTGGGCTTTTGTACATATTTGCAACTCAGTTTGCAAGTTTATTTACGAAAAAAAATACACCCGTGCGGAGTGATGGTCATCTCTGCGAGAAACAAGCATGAGTTCCTGTTACTAGGGTGTAGTGTTCTCGGGTCAGGAGGGATTTTTGGCCAACTTTGAAGTCACGTGACGCGAAACGAAAGCGATATCGAAATCCAGCCGACGAAATCTAGATATTCTCCCATAGATTCATATGCCACAATCAAATTCAAGATAACTTAAGAAATGTAGGAGGAGATAGATTTTGAAAATCGTCATTTTGCAACTACATGAAGCAGTTTTCGCAAAATTCAAAGTCACGTGACGTGTACGTATTCGAAGATATCGGTTATTCTTTCGAATGGACATGAAAGACAAGGTCAGCTGCTATGCAATGACACCATTCACTAACTTTTACCATGCCCAGTAGAGAATATATAGCCTCCTGAAGGTAGGCAGTTTTTGCAAACTTTGAAGTCACGTGACGCGAAAACGAAGCGAAATTCGAAAATCCCGTCCCGACCAAATTTAGATATTGTCCCATACATTCAAATGCCACAATCAATTCAAGATCGCTTGAGAAATGTAGGAGGAGATAGATTTTGAAAATCGTCATTTTCGCATTTTTTGCCAATTTGAAGTCACGTGACACGAAAGCGAATATCGAAAATCCGGCCGACCAAATTTAGATATTGTCCATAGATTCATATGCTACAATCAAATTCAAGATCGCTTGAGAAATGGCGGAGGAGATAGAATTTGAAAATCGTCATTTTCGCAACTTCAAAGGCCTCGTGACCTTGACCTTCGGTGACCTTGAAAGTCATACCATCGTGTACGTCTCATCGACCTCTATCAGGATCACTAATGACCAGATCTCCCGCTTCAACTTCATTGTGAACGGACGGACGGACGGATCGAAGGACATCGACACCCATATTATTAGGTCATGCTCGAAGAGATGACCTAAAAAGACGACACTTGCTTTACTCATCAAGGTATCCTCAAATTCCGTACCCACTTTTCACTATCGGAGTGGAAACCTTGAGGGTACAGTGTAATTATTTTCTTTAACCAAGGGATTTTATTAAAAGTTGATGTTTTGATCATTCATTGAATTTAACTTTGTTCCTCTGACAATAGGGCAAATGCTTCCAAACATCAACCGCACCTCATTTCTCATGGTGGTAAATGCACTCAACATTTGTTTATTTACACGAGCCTTCACAGATCCACACGAGCCTTCACAGAAATAAGTATATGATTTGGGATGTGTACATAGCCAGTGAAGGACATCAATGTGGTTCCTCATATACATAAATGACCTCTCTGATACTCTAAATTGTGCTGAAAACAATACCCCTTCCCACCGACAGATCGACAGACAGCAGCTGTGTCACTTGCTCCGCTAATCTCAAACTTATTAGATGCTGATCTGATAAATGAAACATGTTTTTCAATCCTGACAAATGTCTTAACCTGTTGCTCTGGGAGGATCGTCAAAACGACCCAACTAGTTATCACCATGGGGAGCCACGCAAGGAGGTTCAATCCTTTGAATTTCTTGGCCTCACCCTCAGCCATCAACTCCCATGGGCTAACTTGTATAGCAAAGCTGGCTTTCGAGGTAAACCCTGGACCAGGCATCCATTGTTTCTTCAAGTAATTACTTGGAAATCAGAACTTCTCACAGCCTGCAAGGCCTTTATCCGTAGCTTAATGGATTCTTTCTCTCCCCTATGGGCTGGCACACCAGCATCACATCTGTCTCTCCTGGATACTGTGGAATCTAAAGGTCGCATTATTAACATCTTTGCTGACGAGGCCGAATCACAAGGCCTGTTGCTGTCACATCAGAGACAGGTTGGTGACCTGTTTTGTACAGCCTCTCCTCCAGTCTCGCTCCTGCTCTCCAAGCCCTCCGATCCTCCGTAGCGTCTCCAGGATGTACGCGGTCTTCCGGTAACTCCCTCCTGGTTCAACTTCCAAAATCCAAGCTGAATGCACACATTAATTCCTTTTGCTACACCTTTCTTCCACCTATGTAAAATGCCTTCTGGAGATGGTTCAACCCACTGTTGCCACTGTTCAAGCAAGCGGTGCACCACAATCTCATGTCATCCCCACACCCCTCACCCCCAAGTGATGTATTTCACACCATTAACCCAACCTAACAACCTTCATCGCTAATTCCCTTGTTTGTCATAGTAATCTATATTTTTATATACACGCCATACTGTGTGCCTGTGTGTCTTTTTCTCTTTCTTTATATCTCTCTTCAGTTACAAACTCCACACTCGGGGTACAAATACAACTTTGCCGGGGGGGGGGGGGGAGTGGGATGTGATTACAGGGACGGGGAGGGGTTAAAGCACTCTATGTACAGGTAAATTTGTTTTCATTTCCTTTTTTGTCAAACACGACGACCCATTGGTCCGTCAGCGAAGCGACGGATAGGCTCTGCGAGTAATATAATGAGTTCTCCTTAACATATCTTATAAACCTTAGCAAGATGTTTTCCCAAGGAGGAAAAAGGCAATAAAACATGGAAATTTCTTTGGATTTTTTGCAGTCGAGTCGAAAGCAGCATGGGCTAAGCGAGTGCAAAAAAAAAGGCGAACACCTCTTACTCGTAATTCAACTACGGGGTCTGAAACATCACTCGTATTACCCTCTCCCATCACCACCACCATGAGAGATGCTACATGGTAGGGCTGGGCGATATAGATACTTTTGCTCGTGAATTATCATCCCTCCAAATATCGACGATCGAGCAATATGTCAACATTGCACAATCATGTATGCTAACGTAGTGCGACCACCCAGCAGCGATAGCTGATGCTTGAGGGTACACACTATCGATGTTTATATCACCCTAATGATGACACACTGTGCCATAGATTGAAAACATAGCTGTTTATCGCCACATAATCCATCCTGAAATGGACGTAAACACGTCTGTGTGCTCTCACTGAAAGCAGTATTTCTGTCATTGTCGTACAAACACATCATATTGGTCCTTTTTGAACATCAGTTGTACTCTTGCAGAGTGGGGAAGAAGCCGCTGTGGCCTGACATCGGACCTCATCTACACTACATAATAAAGTCACCGGATTTTTCCGTCTGTTCTTCTGTCTGTCACGCTCTTTTCGCTGGGACGTTACGACGGCATAACGTCTAGCGCCAAGCTAGGCCTCTACGAACATGCACGTCATCCCGACGTCCAGCACTCAACCCGTCCTATGCTGATCTGTTTAATTAAAGTTTTTTCTTTGTTTATGATCAGTGCATGGGGAGATGAAATGTGCATTAATTGCGATAGTTGTGGAGTGAGGGGGGGGTTAACATGTGTTGTGAGCTGCTCTGGGGGCAGCGCATTTTTGTATGCACGCTTCGCTGTATTGATAAAAGCTCTTCTGAATGGGGTCTGAGTTCGAGTTCAGATATGGGGATCCTCAACGGAAGACCCTGACGATGAAGTCGGATAACTGGAAACTGAGACCGGATAAAGTTTTCTCACCATTCACATGAAAGGCGAGAGAGAATGATACTGGATATCAGTTTTTTTATGGGGCTATCGTTTTATGATAACATGAGTCCTTCACTCGATATTCTTACTAAATCAATGAAAATAGTGTTACGAATTTGGGAATCTATTGCACACAACATACAGGTTCCTTTAGTCAGCTATGTCGATAAGTGCTTGTTCCCTAGATAGCTCACCTTTCATTGTTTAAATGTTCAGAAATCGATTAGATGCGCTGCGGATTGATTTAATAGTTAGGGAACGAACAATGGAGACATCCCTCCCCTTCTGCGAAGAGAAAGAACCCTGCCGTCCCTGGACTCATGATGTCAACAACTCCCTCCCACCCGTGTTGAGCGGGATGGATCACGAGCATGATCATGCCGGGCTAGGAGGGGGGGCGGAGAAGGATAAGAGGAATCTTTTCTTTTGTTCAGGGCAGAGTTGGAGAGGGCAGAGTTGGAGAAGGGAGTTGAGAGTAGCCGTTCAGCAGACCTTCGGCTTCTGCTTGGCTCGGGAGAGCTTTTGCTTCAAGCTGCCCTGTTTGGAAGGAAGTTAAGCGGTCGCTCGGCTCGAGCTGCGAGTGGTGGCTTCTTCTTCTTGTTCGTGAGCTCTTTTGTTCTCCATTGGTTCCCGCTTGGTGCGACTCATCGACCTCTTCGTGGAGGTGGTTCCTCGGGAAGCGACGCATCGACGGAAGGTCGGCGCCTCGTCTCACCAGCACGTGTGAGAACAGCGGGAGGTGGTTCCTCGGGAAGCGACGCATCGACGAGAAGGATCGCGCCTCGTCTCACCAGCACGTGTTAGAAGCGCGAGGAGGTGGTTCCTCGGGAAGCGACGCATCGACGGGAAGGATCGGCGCCTCGTCTCACCAGCACGTGTTAGAAGCGCGGGAGGATTCGCGGGAGCTCGGAAGGATCGCGGCTCGGCGATTGGATCCAGCTCGCTCTCGCTGGACCGGGTCGAACAATTGAAGACCACACGAGGTGGAGAGGTTCGAGATAGGCTCTGGGTTTCAGCTCACCTGTCCTCCAAGCTGGAGCTCGTTATTAAAGGCCTCTGCCACCATTTCTGGGTGTGTGTGTGTGCGTACGTGTGTCCGTCTAATAAGTAGGAACTGCTGTTAAGTGCAAGTGACTGTACATAATAAGTAGACGGTTGTAGTTCTTTTGTCGTCTTTTGTTGCTTGTATAATTGCATACTGTGTTCCTTGTTTAATTGCATACTGCTATATTATAATAAATGTCTTGTGTGAATGAACCGTTCGTTGCGTCCATTCCCTCATTGAACTGCCCCATCTTGCACTCGGAATATAGTTGGTTTTTAAATAGCCGGTAAAGTGATCGGTCCAAGGGACTGCGCGATAATACCCCGCTCCGTTATCCAAAGGAAGCGAGCTGCTTAAGCGGCTCGTTTCCAAGCGTCCCGTTGAGGTACAACTCTCGTAACCTACCTGCGTGAATAATTAGGTAAATCGAAGATTTGGCGATCGGACCCTGTACGCGGGTAGAGTGCGGACAAGGTTGTGATGGGATTAAAAACCCACCCTGACTGGTTTCTGGCGTTGTTCCAGAAAGTCACGACTGGATTGTCCGTTCGGTGGGCGAAGCGACCGCTTTGGTTAGACGCGGTCGTTCGCACGCCGGCGGGCGGAAATCTACAACAATCGTTTCAGAATCTTCAGTTTACGAAACCCAATACACTACTTTACCCTGATCAAATGTGCCGATACATATAGTTTGAAAAACTGAGTACCGCATGGACAATATTTTTTCACTAACTTATCGTGTCGATAATATTGAGATATCGCCGAGCCCTACGACACGGTACACATTTACATCGTGAATTTGCATCTCCCCCACCTTTGGAATCCTTGAGAAAGAAGGGGGAGGGGAGTGGACCAGGTAGCTACACAACCTTTATCTTAAGATCCTTAGCCCCTGCTGGCAAGTGTGGTTGGATAAGTAATGATCGAATGCATTGGCCACAGACACACTAAATTGCGTATTTTAGTCAGGTTATTGAATTGTTAATGTTTTCAAGGTGCACATCATGATTTGTTTGCCCGTGGTTTACACCCGGTTAACCATAGCATCAAGACCACGTGCACTTACATCCACCAAATACTCAAAATTCCAGTCATTGTCAAATTGGTTTCGGATAATCGAATAAGTTTCAACAACTCGAAGATTTTACGCTTAACTTCACTTCCAGAACGAATGTTTGGAAATTGAGAAATGACGGAATCCCAGGCCGCTTGATTCGTGAATTTGCTTGTGAATTTAGTGCCCCATTATCGGACGTCTTAAATTCTTCATTTAAATAAGGAACCGTTCCGGAACAGTGGAAAAAAAGCAATTGTTGTCCCGATCGCCAAGACCTCCAGACCAGTATGGAACAAACTCAGAGACCAATGTCCCTGACTGATCACTTTGCAAAATTAGCTAAAACCTTTGAAACTGAATGGATACTCAGTGACATCAAAGACAATATTGACATCAATCAGTTTGGTAACAGGGCAGGTTATTCCACTTCACACTACCTTGTTAAGTTGATGAATAATCTATATGAGCATGCTGATATTAGGCCTCCCCTCCTCTGTTTTTTGGCTCAAATTAACGATGCAATGACTCAGCTGGATGACTGTGCTCATATCCTAGCCCTTAAGGATGTTGACGACACGACACTTATTGAGAATACAAGGGGCAGGCAACCTAAGGTGACACTACAATCTGCTTTGAATGTTTTTACTCAATGGGCAATTTAAAATAACATGAAGTTGAATCCTGATAAGTGTGCCCTTATGGAAGTTTGTTTCATGAAAGAACCTCCTCCATTTACATTACCTCCATTTACAATCCAAATTACTGCACTGCAGAAGGTTGAGCATATGAAAATATTAGGTGTTATTATCTCATCTGATTTGAAATGGAACCTTCACATTCACAATAGTCACCAGGGCAAATGGAAAGTTGTTTATGCTGAAGATGCTCAGAAAGTTTAACTTAGCCGTGGAAGATTCGCTTACCATTTATAAAGGATATGTCAGATCACTTTTAGAGTACACTGTTCCACTTTGGAATGCTGGCCTCACAATCCGCCAAAGTAACTAATTGTTACACGTTCAGAAAAGGGCCCTCCAAATCATTCGAGGGCAATTATACAGTGATTATGACCAGGCCCTTCAGTCTTGTGACATTCCAACCATGAAACAATGCAGGTTTGAAATTTGTCTGACATTCGCACGCCAATTGCGAACATCTAATGAGTTCAGACATTGGCTTCCGGACCTCAGGCAGGAAAGCACACAACACTCCCTTGCAGAAATTCATCTCAACTTTCACCAATTATGTGTAAAACCCAAAGGTACAAAAACAGTGTCGTACTGTACCTTGTTAAAATTCTTAATGAATAATGTACATTGTACTCCCCCTTTTACTTTATTTTATTCTATTATATATTCTCTCTCTTTCTAGTATATCTAATTATAATATTTTCTTATTATTATTTTTTTCATGACATCCTTTTCTAATGATTTTAAAAGTTGAAAGGAATACATCTTAGCTTTTTGATTATATATTATATATATAATATATATATATATATATATATATATATATATAATATATATATATATATATATTTCTGATTGGACGTTCTCTACTGATGCGTATCCCCCCAATGGTCAGATGGGAGAGCCTGTTCAGTGTTCAGCTCTCCAATTGGAGGTTGCAGAGTCTGAGGCGGAGCCACGAAAGCCGTTGATGAAGAAGATTCTCAACAGCCTCCACTCAGACTCTGCAACCTCCAATTGGAGAGCTGAACACTGAACAGGCTCCTCCCACCTAGACCATTGGGAGGTGATGATATATATATATATATATATATATTGTTGCGAATGCGCGCACCGCGGCGTGCGAACGGCCACGTAACTCGAATCGCGGCACGTCGCCCACCGGACGGACAATTCTGTCGTGACCCTCTCGGACCAACGCCGGGGAGCTATCACGGGTGGCCTTTCGACCTCACCACAATCGGCCACCCGCGTAGGATAGGGTTGTTCGCCAACTCGACTCTACTAAGTACCACACGCGGATGGTAAACCGGCGATCGTACCTCGCCACAGGTCGACTCCAGACACGAGCCGCTTGGCGGCCCGTTCCGTACTATCGGATAACCGAGCGGTGTTATCGTCGACGCTGGACGGTTCAGATTAATTACCGGGATGTTGCACCCACTACGAACCCCTTACGCGATGCAGGATGGAGATTCAAATGGAGAAAAGCGAAGCGAACACGGGCACAGTTCAACAAGCAAGCATTTATATTCGCGACACCACGGAAAGCACGTATATACAGCCATACAGAATCAAAATGCACATAAAAAGCAAAGGAAGGGTTAAAACCGACTCTACGCATACACACGGCAACACTTATACAGTTTTACTTCACAGACGGCGCCAACACACATTTACACAAAAGCAAAGGAAGGAAGCCACACCTCACAGACAAGGAGGCAGACAGGCCCGTAGGCCAAATGTGCGCGTGACCTGGAGGAGCGGCCAGGTCCGCGAGACCGGGGAGGTCTTACCGCGTCCTCGTGACGCGTTGGCGGGCAAGCCGCAAAATGGCCGCGCGCGCTGTGCCCCGACTCCGTGCCCCTTGGCGGGTTTCGTTGGCACACGTTTGGGGTGGGGTGGAACGGGGCCCCCCTTTTGCCTATCTCAGCGCGGGGGAAAGGGGGAATTGTTGATGCCCTGGGGGGAGGGTGGCCTGGCTGTGGGTCCCGCGACGAACGAGCGATCCCCCACAACCGCAACCTCTCGCCGACCTTCTTGCCTCGGACCCGAGCTCCTTGCTTGCAGTTCCACCGCGCGCACTCGACTCAACTCACCAACGCAACGCTCCTTGTCCCCAAAAGCAACTTCTCGACGACACTCTCCAAGCAACTCCAAAACAACTCTTCCAATTCGCCTTGCCGTCGCCTTTTTTAGGCGGCAGGAGCAGCCAATATGCAAATTTTAGGATCAGAACGCGATTGGAGGCGGGCCCACGCCGCCCCCGGTCAGCCATTGGTCGGGCCAAAAATGGGCGTGTACCTCTCCTGATCCAAATTTGCATATACGGACTTCACATACACACGCTTGGAGGCGGGGCCAAGCCGCCCCGCGCTCGCTAATTGGACGGAGGAGAAGTGGCGTGAAGCGTTTCTTATCCGAATTTCCCCTCGGAAAGGCCGCATTCGCGCGTCACGGCTCGGTGCGTTCGGCACCAATCGCCGAACGGGCCCGAGACAGCCCGAAGTTCAGTGTTCACAGGTGGTGCGGAATGGCCGTAGAAGCGATGATGTGGGATGAATTCGTGAAGGTAAAGGCGAAGGTGGTGGAGGGTCTTCTGTGATGAGGGTTGGCGTTGTGTTGTTGTCTGCGGGTTGGAGCGTGGTTGTAGTTGGTGACGATGGCTGGCGTGGTGGTTAGGTGGTTTTGTGTGATGGCGGTTGAGACGTGGTTGGTTCAAAATAACACAGAAAAGAAAAAATGGCTAACTCAAAGCGTCGCAGCCCGGATGAATCACATAAATTCCTCTATACAACGGGTTTGGGCTAACTTCACATGTACCTATCGAGATATCTCACCTGCGGGCCCTTTATGGTGTAAGGCGAATTTCCACAGCCGTAACAATATATAATCCTGCTGATTTTGATTTTAATTGAATTGAGGTATAATGCAGCTGCTGTCCTCCTCTTTTGTTTCATATTAATTTTTCATGAGAACACCTGTGCCTGCCTTTTTGGTCGAAGGGTCGCTCACAATTTTTAGCTCTCTATTTCTCTGAACCCGATATAGCCTCAGGCTTCCAGGCTGAGTTTTCCTTTTCCATTCTTTAATCCCATTTACCCTGGTCTCCACCTTTGTGTTCACATTATCTCTGTTTTCACACCGTGATGTGTTATTTGCACCTACTCTCGCATCCTCCTCATGGCTTTATGCTGTATTAACCCTCCTGAAGCGTCCATCCTGCCCTCTGGTCATGATATTTACAATGCAAATTGTTCGTATTTCTCGTCATGTATTTATTGTTCCTCAGAATGTGCAGGTGACGGGCCATTCTTGTGCAGTTTCTTTCTTAATTGTTGATATGTCACATGTATAATGGGGATGGTTTACACTTTGTGGTTTGCAGTGATCAAGTCTGTTTGTGAATTCATTTGTCACATCTGTCCTTTGTTATAACGTCGCTTTTATCTGCATGTTCTCTCTCTATCGAGTGCAGCCTGTGGCTGCTGGTTGCATCATTGGTTGGGACGCGGCTCTGCCGCTGATGCAGTGTCCCCCTTACCAGTACACTGGTGCTCATTTGCCGACCTCGGAAGGATGACAGGCTGAGTCAACCTCCTGGTGTATTTTTTTAAATTCAGCGGCCAACGGGGCTTGAACCCAGGACCCGAGGATCCCAAACCGCCACCCTAACCACTAAGCCAACACCAGGCTTATCTGCATGTTAATTAGTATGCAATTTAATTATATTACAATGCACTATTATGCAGCCATTTCCCTTTTCTCCATGTTTAAATGTTTATGTTCAGTTGAATAAAACCATTTAACTACCGACCTACTGACCTTCCTACCTACCTGTCGGAGTCACCATCTTCACTATAAAGTGTGAAAAGACTTTCTCCTCCCACCCCCATCCTCCAGCTCAACCAATTCCTCACTAAAGGTGCTGTCACACCTTGACGATTTAGCCAGCGTATGCCGACTTATGAAAAATTTGTCTAAAACGCTTGGCACACGTCGAATACGTTATGGGTAGTTTTGATAACATTAAAGAGCACGCTGAAAAACACTGCCATACGTCGTAGACGCTGGCTTCATCGTGTACTTTACGAGTTGTCCTCAAATTTTGAGCATGCTTGAAATTTTACGACGTATAGCCAGCGTATGACTCACACGTTCGCTACGCTGGCCATAAGTTGTAGGCACGTTATGCGATCGTTGCACACGTTCACTTGTAAGTTACTCATAAGTCGAAACACGTCGATGTAATGATTAGCGTACCCGAAACTTACTTAACCTATGAGTAACGTGTTGTAGGCACGTTACCACGTATCGTTGACCACAGTCGAGGCACCGTTCATGCGATCGTTTGACACACGTCGCTAGGGACGTTACTTGTAAGTTACTCATATAGTCGTAAACACTGTCGAATCACCAACCGGTAATAGCTTACGCATCACCCTCAAACTTACTTATCTAACCCTATGAGTCCACACTGTTTCTTTGCAATCCTCTATGTCTAGTAACGTACCCCTCAACGTCATATTTGACGTACTCTTGAACTTGATCCGTCTTCCCGAGACGACACGAACTTACCTGAGACGGTAGTTTCTTCCTTATTTACAAGCTATCACGTATCCACACTAGGCGATACACACTATTCTGGAAAACAGTCGACTTTTCAAACAAAAACCAACAATAACTCTCCTGATATACATCCACCCATCACACGATCTGCCCAATCCTAACACACGATCACAACGTCGCACTCCTGCCAATACTATCAGATTGCTCATGCTCACTTCCATCAAGTCCTCCTGTGACATATATTTCTGTTTGAGTACCACTCATTGTCACCACAACACTACCAACAACACCCCCCACCCCATCCACCGTACAGAACCGATCGACACACACATCTTAACACCGCACACTTTCACACCACCCGCAACCTAATATCTTCTCAAACAAAATCTCAAAACAAGATGACCAGCACATAAAACACACAAAAACAAAGCTAATCTATAAACATAACAACAACAACCACAACAACAATATCCAGAACTAAACTTTCCCGTCACTGCCTTCACGGAGCCAAGGAGAAAAAGTATAACACAACTTGTAGCCTTTGCACGGAGAAAATAAAATTTTCGCGTGTATGCTAAACATTTTACCTCGTACGAATGTTTCGATTAATGAGTAACTTACAAGTGAACTTGTGTCGACTGCTGTGTCAAACGATCGCATATTCGTGCCTACAACTTATTCCCAGCGTAGTGGTGAACGTGTTGAGCCATACGCCGAAGTACATCGTAAAATTATCAGCATGCTTGAAATTTCACGCACGTTATAAGACGTTACATACGACAGTTATTGACAGCGTACTTCATCGTTTTTCAGCCGTGCCTCTTCACGTAAACCAACTTCAGATATTTCGTCACGTGCCTTCACGGAGC
>CM068954.1:13494279-13509316 GCA_035128595.1 Eptatretus atami
CCCTGACCGCGTGCCTCATGGTGGCGGCAGGTTGATCGGCATCTCGGAGAGATTGGGATGGGCCAGGAATGTGCCTGGAGGGATGGGCCAGACGGAGGCCCCTGGAGTGGATCGCCAGGACTGCAACAACTAGCGAAGGGAGACGCTGCTCTCAGTGCTGGAAAGGTCTTTGCTCGGATAATTATTGACAGGCTTCGACACCATCTTGCTTGAGCACAGCGATCATAGCAGTCAGGCCTTTATACCAAAGAGGTCAACGAATGACCGATATCCTTGTTTTCAGGTCCTCACCACAACAGACAGAGTTTCGGCAGGGGCTGCTTGCAACCTATTGTTGATCCTTGCAAAGCGTTTGATTCAGTGATCGGGATGCTCTGTGGAGGGGATCCTTTTGGGGGCCCTTGAGGTGTGAACGAGGAGTCTGAGCCATGGGGATTATTGGGTTTCCTGGGTAAAACTAAGATCCAGGCTTTCTTGACACTTTGAATGCTGCTATTTGTCGTTGTACCTGTTTGTGGTGAGGATGTTGAGGTCACGGAGAGATTCACTTACCTTGGCAGTGTATTCATGTTCTCTGCTGACTGTGAGCTAGAGGTCAGTTGACGTCTGGTTGGGCTTGGGGAGTCATGGATTCACTGGATCATGTTGTGTGGTGCTGTCGTTTGCCTGTGCAGGAGGAATGAAGGGCCAAGTCTCAGGTCCTTTGGTGCTTCCAGTTCTGCTTCGGATGTGAGACTTGATCTGACCAGGGATCTGAGACGTAGACTTAATTCCTTTGGTGCCAGGTCTCTTCAGAGGAATCCTTGGCATCACTGGTCGGACTTTGTGTCCAACGCGGTTGGAGAGAGACTCAAATGAGATTTGTTACCTGCGTAGTCCGTCAGCATCAGCTGCGGCTGTATGGACATGTGGCTCGGTTTCCTGATGCTGATCCTGTTCAACTAGATTCTCTCAGACGAGTGAGCCTCGTGAGTGGAGGAAGCCAATCGGCCGATCACGTGCCTCGTAGTTGCAGCAGGTTGATTAGCATCTCAAGGAGATGGGGATGGGCCAGGCCTCTGCATGGGATGGCCAGATGGAGGCCCTGGAGTACCGGCGAAAAGCGGACACAGCGATGTGCTGCTCAGGCACATGCTCCATACCTGGCCTGACCTGGGACAGGACTTGTTTCGTGTGGTGTGTTATGTTGGTGTTTGTGTTTGTACGGTGTATTTTGTGTGGTGTTTGTGCACTGGTGTGTTACATAATTAATAATACATAATTGGAACTGCCGCTTTACAACTGCTGGCAGTGATGACCGGGTTAACCAGATGTCCTCTTTCATGATCCCCGCTTTAATTGGACACCTGACCCTGACCATGACGTTTTTATTTATATTCAATTGAATCAGAATGGGATGAAAATAAGTTAAATTAAGATTCAAATGGAAGACCCAAATAGGGTACGGTCTGCATTGGAGTAATCAGAAGGAACCGAACAAGCAAAACAAAAGATGAAGTCATCAGGAGGAACCTGGATAGGAATCGCATTCAGCTGATATACATATATATTGTTGTGGTTTCTCACCCTCCGGCGTGCGAGCGACCGCTTTTAGCTAATCGCATGCCGCGTGCCCACCGGACGTGGCAACCTAGTCGCAGCTTTAGGATCAACGCGAAATCCAGTTTTACGGGTGTGTTTTTAATCACACCGCAAATCAGCCAACTATTCTGTCACGCGCGACAGGGTGCCGATCGCCGAATTGTCGATTTACTTAAGTATCGCGGAGACAGAAATGCCAGGGATTTACACCTCAACAGGACTGCTTGGAAACGAGCCGCTTAAGCAGCTCGCTCTGTTTGCGATTTGCCGGCGGTGTATATCGCCAAGCCCCGCTGGATCCGATTACTTTATTTCGGCTATTTAAAAGCCAGCTAATATCCCGAACGAAATACGGCAGCTCAATTGAGGGAAAGGATGCAACGACAGGTGAACATTCACACAATGACATTTATTTGTACACACGTAAGCAGTCATACACGTATTGCATCAAACACGTATGCAATCATGTAGTCAATAAAGCAATGCAGGAACGAGCAAGACAAAGAACTACAACCGTTCTATTAGTATGTACACAATCACTTAACAGTTCATTACTTGACGGACAAGGCGCCACGACATTCATACAAAGAAAAACCCCAGGAAAGGAAAGGGCAGACTGGGACTTCGTGGGCCTTTAATAGTTCACGGAGCTATGGAGACGCAAGAGCTCCGAGAGGCCGTGCTGGTTACCTGACCACCTTCGTGGTGACTCGCTGTTGACCTCGACGTTTCGTCGACACGGCAGTTGGTGCTGCGCGACTTGCCTGGCCCAGGCCCCGCTGTGCGGCCTGGTGGTTCGGCCTAGCCGACGATGCCTCAGAGGAACGAACGGGCCTTGCTCTTCGAGAGTTGATGCTCTTTTAAGAGCCCGCCGTTCCTCAGCGTTGGCTCGGAGCCGTTCTGTCGCGGCTGGCGGCCTCTTCTCCGGCTTTCTCCACCGACCCGTGTTCTGGCGCGGCACGGCAGGCTGGCTGCCGCTCTGAGCTCCGACTGCCTCCACTGGACTCAACCTTTGCGGACTGCTGGCTTCCTCAGACTCGACGCCAGCTCGACTCCAACTTCACTCTCTGCAGCTCCCCGACAGACTGCTTGCTTGGCGTTCAGCGCACCTTTATATGGGGTCCGTGGGTGCGTTGATCTCTCACCTCTCACCTCTCACCCCCCGCTGGCTCCGCCCCTTTGCGATTCTGATCCGATCTCTTCGCGAAGCTCGGACATGCGCGGACGTGGGTGAAATCATCAACCAGCGGACGTTGCAGGAATCATCAGCCGTTGAAAGCGGACGTTGTGAAATCATCAGCCCCGCGTCTCTGTCGGCGTTGATGCCGCTCAATCCGTCGATTCGCCGTGGCTGGCGAAAGATGGCGGCGCAATGGAGATGAAGGTGAGGCGATTGTTGTGTTGCTTTGTGGTGGAGGGATGGCGTGGTTTGTTGAGATGCGGTTGTTGGTTGTTGAAGAGTGGTGTTTCCAAATAAAAATAGCAAAGAATAATGGCTGACTCAAAGATCACAGCCACGGTTACACGAATAAATCCCTTTAGACATCGGTGGGGAAATTCTAATCTGAACACACACTCATCGACATAACTGATCTCTGGGGAACCTGTATGGTGTCTGTGAATTTCCACAACCGTAACACTACCCCCTCCCCTTTTTAGCAGACTCGTCCCGAGTCGACAAATTTTCATTGTGTAAGTTCTCCCCTAGACGATTTACCTTTTGGATCCTGAGTGCGACATTTGGTGTATCCGTGTCCCAAAAGTAATAACCTACGGGCTGAGTAAACTAACTAAACAAACTCCTGTACAGACGACTTAACTATAATTGCCGGCTCATTGACAAACATGCAGGGGAGAGCAACTCATGTTACAATTTACCCTTAACTTAACCATAACCTATAAATTTACACTAACCATGCGGCCCAGGACTGGAATGGACTCTGTGGGAAAAGGGCATGGCAAATTGTCAGTATTTCAGGGTGAGCGCTCCGCAGCTGAAGGTCGGATGTCTTCGGGGCCTGTTCAAAAGGCCCCGTTGTCTGTCACTGAACCTTTTTATGTCTTCAGCTTGCTGGAGGCAATCCACCCCAACCCGGCATGCATATGCCATCCCACAGGCCATTTTCAAGCAGGCAGCCAGGTTGCCCAAATGCAGTCTCTGGCTCATGAAACAATGCAGGTTTGAACAGGGAATTGTGCGGCTGCCAATGCAGTCTTAGGCCTCCCCTTGAAATGAGCGCAGTGAACACAAAACGGTGGCACGGGCTGCTCAATGCAGTCTCCGTGTGCGGCTGCCTGCAGGGCAGTCCTGCAGAACACTGGATGGGCACTGACGCATGCAACACACAAAATGAATGAATGGAGCACGGGCTGATCAATGCAGTCCGGTGTGCAGATGGATGCAAAACACGGTGCACAGGTGCTCAATGCAGTCCCGTGGTGTAGATGGATGGTACAAAACACGGTGCACGGGCTGCTCAATGCAGATCAGCTCAATTAAATTCACTAGATCACCATTCAGGTTCCCGAAGATCAGTTATGTCGATAAGTGTGTGTCCAGGTAGATTTCGCCACCGATGTATAGCGGGAATTATTCGTGCCGGACTGTGAATCTTGGGGTAGTGTTATTCTTTTCTATCTTTATTTTTAAACAAATCATCTCCTCACCACCTTCTCCACAACCGCCAACATCTCCTCAACACCAAATCTCCACAAACAGACGAACTTCTCACCAGCGTCTCCAAACACCGCCATCTTTTCACCAACGACAACATCCCCAACAAACAAAATCTCCACTAAACGAACACAGATGGCATTTCTCGACAGCGGCAAAGTGATCTCAAACACGGCCGCGTTGTGAAAGTCATCTCAACCACGGCCGCGTCTGACGGCGAGATCGGATCAGAACGGCGAAAGGGGCGAGCCCGCGGGGGTGAAAGTTCAAAGGTGAAAAGGGAAGGGCGCTGATTTGGGGCGATGAAGCCCAGAGCGACCCCTCCCCTCCGGCTATAAAAAGGCGCGTTTCAACGCGAGAGCGTTGTTGGTCGGTGGAGGCAATTGAGTTTGGAGTCGGGAGAAGTCGCCAGCAAGCTACGTAACAGTCTGAGCGATCGGGCCCGAGTCGGTCGAGCGATGCTGAGGAGTGAGCGGCTCTTAAAGAGCATTCAACTCAAAAGAGCAAGGCCCGTTCGCTCCTCTGAAGCATCGTCGGCCAGGCCCAATCGACCAGGCGCGCGGGGAAGGCCAAGCGACCGAGGAGGGGCCGCCGCAAGCTGCTCGAGCCGTTTAAGCGACTGACGCGTTTGGTGACACCCCCCGGTGAACAGAGACATACGGAGGGTCGCCGACCAAAAGAACCATCGAGTCGCCTCAAGGGCGACAAAGGTAACCTGCCGCGGCTCGCAGAGCTCCTTCGGTCATCCCAGCTCCGAGGAACATTAAAGGCTTATGAGCCCAGTTCTTTCTTACTTCTGGGTTTTTTGCATGGAAGTCTGTGGCGCCTGTCTACCAAGTAGAACTGCTTAAGTGCATGTACATAAATAAATAGATATCGGCTGTAGGTTTTTACTCGTGTCTTTTTTCCCATTCCCCATTCATTGCATTGCTTGTGTTGAAAATAAATGTCCCCATTTTTGAATGTCACCTGCTCGTTGCGTCCCTTCCTCCATTGACTGCCATAATTGTGTTCGGAATAATTAGCTGGCTGATTATAAGCCGATAAACGTACATCTGGTCCGACGGGGCTTGGCGATATAAAACCGCTCGGCAATCGCAAACGGAACGAGCTGCTTAAGCGGCTCGTTTTCGTGCAGGCTCCATTGAGGTATAAACTCCCGGCATTTCTGTCTGCGCGAATAATTAGGTACATCGACAATTCGGCGATCGACCCTGTAGCGCGTGGACAGAAGAGTTGGCTGGTTTATGGTGTGGTTAAAAACACCCGTAGCTGGGTTTCGGCGTTGATCCGAAAAGCTGCGACTAGATTGCTCGTTCGGTGGACGCGCGCGGCCGTAATTGAGCTAAAGGCGGTCGTCCGCATGCCGGACGGGCAAAAATCCACAACAATATATACGAGTGTATATATATATATATATCCGGGCGTAGTGGCGTGCGCCTGTAATCGGCTACTCGGAGGCTTGGGTTGGAGGATCGCTTGAGGACGGGAGCTCTGCGTGGGCCGTGCTATGAGAGGGTAGGGGCAGCCCGGAATCATGGTGAAACCCCAATCCTTATCCCGTTGTCGTAAGAGGCGACCAGGGTTGCGTCAGGAAGGGCATCCGGCGTAAACCTATGCCAAATCAGTAGGCGGATCATAACGGATGATCCGCTGTGGCGACCTCTAACGGGAGCAGCCGAAAACGAACAACATATATATATATATATAATATACATATATATATAATATATATATATACATTATATAATATAGTATTTAAATGAAAATACAAGAAATAAATATTATTATATAATACATTATAAATAAGCATGAATATAATTTATTTGTGGTTGCGAAGAAACACAGTGCAGCAAGTTAATAACAGTTTGAGGCTATGGTTGGATGGACGTGCTGTGTGATGGACATGCCAACTAGTAGAGGACCTGGCTTAGACATGTATGCACTTAATTTAGAAGAGGATAACTCAAACTGTTTTAGGCTAATATGACCCAAGGAACAACTTGGATGTGTGCCAAAATCTCTATCCGGGCGAACAGCCCGAAAATGACACGCCCTTCTTAAAATCTATGTACCCATTGTCTATCACTCTATGCACCCTATTATCACTCACTCAGCCTGCTTTTTTGATTATATTCAAGCACCAGTGCTACAGACGGAGAAGAGAGTGAGAGAACGACTTATCCATCCAGGACTGCTATCAACTGAAGGAAGAATTCCCACTCCTCTACAACTCCTACATGAATGGTGGATTTGTCATGAAACCACCAAGAAAGGTAGTGGAGTGCCCTTTGACCAGGCGCTAGAGCAGTGCTACATCGGCCTGCCAAAGGGTGAGTGGGGGATAATTGGGTCACCAGAAAGAAGGAAGCAGTAGCTCTGTGGGGAATTATCAAGCATAAAAAAGACCAGTACGTTGACCTCCTGAAGATGAAGGATGATGTCGAAGGAGGAACTCTCACTTCACCACGACTTCAACCCAAGTACTGCAACTAAGATAGTTGGAATGGTGCAAGACATAGAGAGGTATCTCCTGAATGTATGCAGTCCTCTACAAGACCAGGTAGCACTGAAGAATGTTCTCACTGGAGAAATTGTGACCAATGTAAATGTAGACAAGTTGTTGTGCTGTATCAAGGAGGGCAGCACTGCTTGTGCTAATTTTATCGAATGATCGACTCAGAAATAGGTCGATATCGATACACTCAACTATTAGCAAAATCAAGTTTACGTCCCCTAATACCACCTTGAAATTGGCTCCCAAAGCAGACATCAAAGATGAGACAATCAAAGTCTCATTGTTTATTGAGTATGGGAGTCACCGGGGGTTCACTGTTGAGGAGCTACTCAAGCATGAGATCACCAACTCTGCATTCTTCTTGGTTGACGAAGATGGTTACTTGAGAAGAGTACCAAATCACAACTTGGGACTGAGCTGCTGAAGTTGTGCCCATAATAGATAAAAAAAGGGCCAGAACCTCCCACAAACCCACGCCATCATTATCGACTTCATGGCCTTGGTGAGAAAGGTCCCCTTAAAGAAGCTTGATCCGCCCGTCCAGACATTCCATGACTTTGCTATTGCCTTGACATCTATGGTCACCAAAGCTGGGCACAACTGTGATGAGATCCATATCGTTTTTGATGCTTACAGAGAGGACAGCATCAAGAATGGAGGAGAGGGGAGAAGAAGAGAAGTCAAAAGAAATGGTTGTCCTTGATGTTATATCACCAAACAAAATGTTCCAGTGGTATTAGAGAACTTTTGGTGATCTTCCATCAGCAAAAACTGCTTTCCAGGCATTCTATGTTGAGTGGCTTCACCACCAATTACCACGGAACCAAACCTCTTATACCTCGGTATATCACCACAGGCATGGATGGTGTCAGCTGGGTGTGCTTCTCCATTCCTCGGCTCAACTGCACACACGAGGAAGCTGATTACAGATGATGGTTCATGTGCAGGACATTTCTAAGTCACCGGTCAGGACCTACATCCATGACGCTGTCATCAGGTGACACATGTCTTTGTGTGCCTGTCATACACACATCACAGTCAATTGGAGAGATCTTGGCTCCAAGAGCTTTGGCTCTGTCCACAACTCAGGAGTTGAAAAAGATCAATATTACCACTCCATGATATCTGCATAGCACTGGAGACGAGCTCACAAAAGTGTCTCCCAGCACTCCATTGCGCTGACTGGGTGGCGATACAACCAGCAAGATATCAACTAAACTTGCAGCCCTGAATGCTGTCCGCAAACCAGGAAATTCCTCTCTGATCCTGAATTTGACTGTCCCCAGCTAGCAGAAAGTGCAATACAGATGGCAGAGACATTCTTGGTCAAGTGTCTCAAAACATCAACAGACTGGAGACATTTGACGACCTGCGTCTCACTGCATTTGATAGCAATGCCCTCAAGATGGACTTTGAGAGAACCACTTGCACCTCAACTAATGCAAGGAAACATATCCCATTAGAGGCTATTACCAACAGCAGCTGTGGGTCCAAGCCCCATTTAGAAATGCCACCTGATTTATGAATGCCGAGTCTTATGGGTTTGTAAGAAGGGGCAGTTTATTAGTCCCTGAGATTGTTTGATCTCCAAACCCAAGGCCTGCCAAATCCCTGCACATGTGGCAAGTGTGCTCGCAAAAAATGGGTGTTCCTGCAGGGTAGCTGGGTCAAGTGATGCAAGGAGGTGATTGTTGTAAAACCCTTCACTGAATGAACACTGCTCATCATCCTCAGGGGTTTCCTTAGAAGCCGGTTACGGCAACCCGCAGCTGTCTACTCAGAAAAAATGTCAAAGGTCGCCGCCTTACTTCAGCGCCGATTTTTCCATATTATTAATTTTCTTTTTTGTCACCACGAAATCTCTACACCCCCTGTTTTGAAATTGGAGAAATGGAATATGGTTCCTTAATGAATGCTATTTCATCTACACTATTATTATGTACAACTTACTTCAGATTGCTCACTGTACTCCACTATGTGCAGTATCATCTCCCTATTAAGAACTAAGGTATGGCCCAAATGTTGCTAAAATGACTCTTTAAAAGTGCTTAGATACTCCATCTTCCAACACCTTGGTTTGCACTAAACCATGGCCTTAAATTAATGAACCTTGTTTGAAAGCTGCTTGAACTAACTATACAGTATAGTTGAATTTCAGTCAACCAGTCAGTCAGTTAGTATGTTAATGCAACTACATCCAGTATAGGCCTAAACGCCTGTTTTTTGTGGAGTTTTCCACCCCAACAGCATGATAATATGAGAAACTATTTCATGTCAGAAATCATGCTAGAATGCATCTCCAGCCATCTTGGATCCTCCGGCTTCCAGGGCCCGCCTAGGGCCCTGGACCCAGGCCATGCAGCTGCGCTCGCTTCGCTCGCGGTGATGGTAACCTGCTACTTTTTAATGGTAGCCTCCTACTCCAAAAAATAAGAACCCCTGCATCCTCATACCTGGACTCTGTTGTGTTACTCTTCATGTTCCTGACCAGTTTACGTGACAGATAACAGTATTAATGTGGTTTTAAAAGTTGTATTGTTGGTGGTTGGGCAATTTCCCTGCTGATCTTTGAAACATTTAAGCTCTCTAGATACTGCTGCCTACGAAAGTAATGTTTTTGTTTTTTATTTTCATTTTAAGTTAACATTCCATTGTAATAGTATGTAAATGATTGAAAATACATTTCTTTATATTAATCAAATGCTCGCTTTCTTTCTTTTTAAAAAAATCCCTTGTATTGTTCAAATTCCAAATGTCAGTTCACTCTAGTAGATGACACAAATCTTCTAACTTTGCTCTAAGTCCGGAAAGTTTTAAGTTAATAAATATATGGCAATTCCAGTATGTATTGGTAATAAGTATGGTAAATAAAACGGTTTTTAGCCATTTTCTTCATAAAAAATATCAAATTAGAAATTTTACACTCTTCTATGACCCCCCTAAATAAATAAATAAATAAACATGGCCATTCTGAACATTTTGAGCACCTCAGAAAAATCTGTAGTCCAACGGTTTAGAAGATACAGCTATGTCAGAAGTAGCACTGTCGATGAAAAAGGGTGTGGTCATTTTTAAAAGGGCGTGGTCATTTTCGGGCTGTTCGTCCCGGATAGAGATTTTGGCCACACTCCCAAGTTATTCCTTGGGTCATATTAGCCTAAAACAGTTGAGTTATCCTCTCCTAAATTAAGTGCATACATGTCTAAGCCAGGTCTAGACTAAACAAGGTAAAGTGTTTATCACTTAATTTATTATCATATAAAGTGGTGTATGATTAAAGTTATTCACATGTGGTAATACTTTGAATAAAAGTAATAATTAAATAAGTTTGAGTGAGGATGTTGCATTTGATGTTGACAGGGTTTGTTTTAAGGAAATTTTAGAACTGCACAAATCTTTGAGGCAGGTGCCATGGCCTGCAGTGTTTGAGATTCACTGAGTCTGAGAATCATTTGTAATGGCTATTTTTTAACATTTTATAGATTTTAAGTTCCTTTGTATCCTTTGACAACTTCTCCTCTACCCTCAAACCCATGCAGGCACAGCCAAGTAATTTCATAAGTGCATTCATCAATTCTGGCCTTTTCACTTTACTGTGGGATCCTTGCCAAATGTGGGGTGGTAGTGCTGTGGGAGCCTTACAAAATGTGGGTTGGTGGTGCTGTAGTGGCCTTGCCAAATGTGAGGTGGTAGTGCTGTGGAGCCTTGCAAATGTGGGCCGGTAGTGCTGTGGTGGCCTTGCAAAATGGGGTGGTAGTGCTGTGGTGGCCTTGCCAAATGTGGGGTTGTGCGGGAGCCTTGCCAAATGTGGGGTGGTAGTGTTGTGGGAGCCTTGCAAATGTGGGGTGGTAGTGCTGTGGGAGCCTTGCCAAATATGGGGTGGTAGTGCTGTGGTGGCCTTGCCAAATGTGGGGTTGTAGGGTGTGGTGGCCTTGCCAATGTGGGGTTGTAGTGCTGTGGGAGCCTTGCAAATGTGCGATGGTAGTGCTGTGGGAGCCTTGCCAAATGTGAGGGGTAGTGCTGTGGGAGCCTTGCCAAATGTGAGGTGGTGGTACTGTGGGAGCTTTGCCAAATGTGGGATGGTAGTGCTGTCGTGGCCTTGCAAATGTGGGGTTGTAGTGCTGTTGGGAGCCTTGCCAAATGTGCGATGGTAGTGCTGTGGAGCCTTGCCAAATGTGAGGTGGTAGTGCTGTGGGAGCCTTGCCAAATGTTGAGGTGGTGGTACTGTGGAGCTTTGCCAAATGTGGGATGGTAGTGCTGTCGTGGCCTTGCAAATGTGAGGTGGTAGTGCTGTGGTGGCCTTGCCAAATGTGGGGTGGTAGTGCTGTGGTGGCCTTGCCAAATGTGGGTTGTATTACTGTGGGAGCCTTGGCAAATGTGGGGTGGTAGTGCTGTGGAGCCTTGGCAAATGTGGGGTGGTAGTGCTGTGGAGGCCTTGCAAAATGTGGGGTGTAGTGCTGTGGGAGCCTTGCCAAATGTGGGGTGGTAGTGCTGTGGTGGCCTTGCCAAAGTGTGGGGTTGTATTACTGTGGAGCCTTGGCAAATGTGGGGTGGTAGTGCTGTGGGAGCCTTGGCAAATGTGGGGTGGTAGTGCTGTGGGAGCCTTGCAAAATGTTGGGGTGGTAGTGCTGTCGTGGCCTTGCCAAATGTGGAGTGGTAGTGCTGTGGGCGCCTTGCCAAATGTGAGTTGGTAGTGCTGTAGTGGCCTTGCCAAATGTGGAGTGGTAGTGCTGTGGGAGCCTTGCAAAATGTGGGGTGGTAGTGTGGCGTGGCCTTGCCAAATGTGGAGTGGTAGTGCTGTGGGCGCTTGCCAAATGTGAGGTGGTAGTGCTGTGGCGACCTTGCCAAATTTGGGGTGGTGGTGGTGCGTGTTTGGCCTATCAATGTGCGGTGGTAGTTCTGTGGTGGCCTTGCCAAATGTGGGGTGGTAGTGCTTTTGGGTGGCCTTGTCAAATGTGGGGTAGTAGTGCTGTGGTGGCCTTGCCAATGTGAGGTGGTAATGCAATGGTGGCCTTGCCAAATGGGGGTGGTAGTGCTATGGTGGCCTTGCCAAATGTGGGGTGGTAGTGCTGTGGGAGCCTTGCCAAATGTGGGGTGGTAGGGCTGTGGTAGCCTTGTCAAATCTGGGGTGGTAGTTCTGTGCGAGAGCCTTGCAAATGTGAGGTGGTAGTGTTGTGGGAGCCTTGCCAAACATTGGGTGGTGGTGATGTGGTGGCCTTGA
The DNA here is from genome assembly GCA_035128595.1 of Eptatretus atami. Classification (NCBI taxonomy): domain Eukaryota; kingdom Metazoa; phylum Chordata; class Myxini; order Myxiniformes; family Myxinidae; genus Eptatretus; species Eptatretus atami. Next base: position 13,506,274 of record CM068954.1, read on the forward strand.
AAAATGTGGGGTGGTTGTGCTGTGGGAGCCTTGCCAAATGTGAGTTGGGTTGTGCTGTGTGAGAGCCTTGCCAAATGTGAGGTGCTCGTGATGTGGTGGCCTTGAAAAATGTGGGTGGTAGTGCTGTGGTGGCCTTGCCAAATCTGGGGTGGTAGTGATGTGGTGGGCCTTGAAAAATGTGGGTGGTAGTGTTTGTGGGAGCCTTGCCAAATGTGAGGTGGTAGTGTTGTGGGGAGCCTTGCCAAATGTGAGGTGGTAGTGTTGTGGGAGCCTTGCCAAATGTGGGGTGGTAGTGGTGGTGGCCTTGCCAAATGTGGGGTGGTAGTGCTGTGGTGGCCTTGCCAAATGTGGGGTGGTAGTGCTGTGGTGGCCTTGCCAAATCTGGGGTGGTAGTGCTGTGTGAGAGCCTTGCCAAATGTGAGGTGGTAGTGTTGTGGGAGCCTTGCCAAACTTTGGGTGGTGGTGCGTGGAAGCCTTGAAAAATGTGGGGTGGTGGTGCTGTGGGAGCCTTGCAAAATGTTGGTTGGTGGTGCTGTGGGAGCCTTGCCAAATGTGAGGTGGTAGTGCTGTGTGAGAGCCTTGCCAAATGTGAGGTGGTAGTGTTGTGGGAGCCTTGCCAAACATTGGGTGGTCGTGCTGTGTGAGCCTTGAAAAATGTGGGGTGGTAGTGCTGTGGGAAGCCTTGCGAAATGTGAGGTGGTAGTGCTGTGTGAGCATGCAAAATGTGGGGAGGTTGTTGCTGTGTGAGCCATGCAAAATGTGGGGAGGTTGTGCTGTGTGAGCCATGCCAAATGTGAAGTGGTAGTGCTGTGTGAGCAATGCAAAATGTGGGGTGGTAGTGCTGTGTGAGCCATGCAAAATGTGGGGTGGTAGTGCTGTGTGAGCCATGCAAAATGTGTGGTGGTAGTGCTGTGTGAGCAATGCAAAATGTGGGAGGTTGTGCTGTGTGTGAGCAATGCAAAATGTGGGAGGTTTTGCTGTGTGAGCCATGCAAAATGTGGGTTGGTGGTGCTGTGGAGCCTTGCCAAATGTGAGGTGGTAGTGCTGTGTGAGAGCCTTGCCAAATGTGAGGTGGTATGCTGTGTGAGAGCCTTGCCAAATGTGAGGTGGTAGTGTTGTGGGAGCCTTGCCAAACATTGGGTGGTCGTGCTGTGTGAGCCTTGAAAAATGTGGGGTGTAGTGCTGTGGGAAGCCTTGCGAAATGTGAGGTGGTAGTGCTGTGTGAGCCATGCAAAATGTGGGGAGGTTGTGCTGTGTGAGCCATGCAAAATGTGGGGAGTTGTGCTGTGTGAGCAATGCAAAATGTGGGGGTGGTAGTGCTGTGTGAGCCATGCAAAATGTGGGGTGTAGTGCTGTGTGAGCCATGCAAAATGTGGGGTGGTAGTGCTGTGTGAGCCATGCAAAATGTGGGGTGGTAGTGCTGTGTGAGCAATGCAAAATGTGGGGAGGTTGTGCTGTTGGAGCAATGCAAAATGTGGGGAGGTTGTGCTGTGTCAGCCATGCAAATTGTGGGGAGGTTGTGTTGTGGGAGCCATGCAAAATGTGGGGAGGTTGTGCTGTGTGGAGCCATGCAAAATGTGGAGTGGTAGTGGTGTGGGAGCCTTTGCAAATGTGAGGTGGTAGTGCTGTGTGAGCCATGCAAAATGTGGGGAGGTTGTGCTGTGGGAGCCTTGCAAAATGTGGGGAAGTTGTGCTGTGTGGACCTTGCCAAATGTGAGGTGGTAGTGCTGTGTGAGCCATGCAAAATTGTGGGGAGGTTGTGCTGTGTGAGCCATGCAAAATGTGGGGAGGTTGTGCTGTGGGGAGCCTTGCAAAATGTGGGGAGTTTGTGCTGTGGAGCCTTGCAAAAGTGGGGAGTTGTGCTGTGGGAGCCTTGCCAAATGTTGAGTGTTGGTAGTGCTGTGTGAGCCATGCAAAATGTGGGGAGGTTGTGCTGTGTGAGCCATGCAAAATGTGGGGAGGTTGTGCTGTGTGAGCCATGCAAAATGTGGGGAGGATGTGCTGTGGGAGCCTTGCATAATGCATATATTTTTTTAATCAACAAAAGGAGAGGGTTGAGTGTGATTGCCTGTACGTCTGATGCCATGCAGCGGTGCACCGAACCTTGCTGAATCAGGACGGTTGAGGGTGAAAGGCACCAACAACTATATCATAGTAATTTCCTCGGAGGAGTCTCAGGTCTGGGATTCTGTAGACTTCCGTGCTTCAGGTGTTAAATCCTCTCAGCCAAAAGTCCTCGTGTCGACTTGTCCGTGTCATTGTTCATTCCGTCGATGTGTTTCCTCACCTGTTAATTTCAGTATTTTGATGGACTTTCATGCAGATGATGTGCGCTCTGGAACAACAGGAAGTTGTGTCATTGAAGATCAATCCTCCTGGGAAGCTTGGAGCTGTGCAGACGATGATGAACAGTACGTTGCTGAAATCAAGAAGGTCGCCAACTCTATCCATACACAGTCCGGTAAGGGGGAGCTTGTAAATGATAATCAGAATGATCCTTGCTTGGTGTGTTGAAACAAATCTTCATTGTCGAATGTCTTGCTTAAAATTTTTGAATTCAAAAATGAATGCAACATGTGAGGGATGTTTTAAATTAAAATTTATTTATTCAGGTGAATGCAACATGTGAGGGATGGTATCTCTCCTTTCTGTGGGTGTGGTTATGCCACTGAAGTAGTGCCACCTGTAGATTAGCACTGGCATTTAGAACTTAGCCACAATACCAGCACACAATGACGTACTCTTTAGAATTGTCCCATGGATTATATTGTGTATATCTTGCTCTGTACATCTATTTCACGCTTCCTTCGAGCACCGACGTGAGTGCACCAAATACCCGGAGGGGTAACGTGGCAGAAATGCTTTACAGACAATATTATGTCCCTTCTGTTGTTTAACAGGTGAAACCAACGTACTACACAAAACAGAAGGATATTTAATAAGTAATTTATTCATCCCTACTGTCTACATTTCAAACACTAATCTATATATTATAATACTGAAGGACCAATTTTGTGCTCCTCCTAGCGGTCGCGTCACGTTT
>CM068954.1:13528130-13539220 GCA_035128595.1 Eptatretus atami
ATCCCAGTTGCCCAGGCGAGGTACTCTTCTAGTCTTGGGATTTCAGTGCATCGACTGGAACTGATAGGTTTGTTAGAGATATGTTTTGGTCCCCATGGCGGCCTGAAACTGTGAACCAGAAATAGCACAAAGTTCCTTGACTTTCCAAGAAGTCTATGGACTGAGATGGCTGGTTCATAATTTCAGGCCCACAGGTGCTCATCGCTGGACTTGGTATTCCAACGCTGGTGGTTTGGCAAAGGAGATTGACCATGTGCTTGTTGATGGTTTCTGTGAGGATGACCAGAACTGCAGGGTCGACCTGGAAGTGTTGAATTCCTCAAAACAACCATCGGCTTGTTTGTAGCAACTCTGAAAGCTACAGCTTAAATCTGGGAGAAATGTACCATTCCAGCCTCGGTATGACGTTGGCAAGCTCAAGGTTTGAGAGGGTTGCTGAGGAAGTTGCGAACAGGGCTGAGTGGGGATTTGTGGGCTGGGTGCTTTGTGGAATCATGAAGAGTTGTGGAGTGCCTTCAAGACCACCATCCTTGACGTTTTTCTGAGATGTCTTAAGAACTCACACATTAGGGCGAAAGAAGAATTTTGTCTCTCAAGGGACACCCATAGCATTGCCAGAGTCACAGGCCAGGTTTAATGCAGAGTTGATTTGTTCATGGAGTTGAGGCGTAAAACTGTACGTGTGCGAGGATGGAAAAGGAGGCCTATGTGCGAGGAAATCTGAGGGGGTAGAGCATCACCTGTGGTCAAGTGATTCTCGTTCCTGCTACAGTGGAATTTGTGCATTGCGTTCGTCCAAGCCCATCCCTCGTGTGCTACAGTTTGAGTGGCGGGAGTGGTGGACTCTTGACAGGAGAGTCCAAAGTGATGGGCCGCTGGGCGGTTACTTTGAGCGGCTGTTCCAGCTGATTCACCAGCTGTCATGAGTTGGATGTCAGGGTCTTACAACCGTTGCTGACCCGCCAAATCAACTGTGGTCCACCTTAGTTTGTGGAACACAGGCTCCGGTGAACCAGTTGAAAGGCAGGGGTAAAGTTCTTTGATCTGTGGTATCCATGCTGAACTCTCTAAGGCTGGTGGAAATGCTGCACTCGTGTCGTTGCATGCAGTTCTGTGCACTGCTGGAACACAGGCATCATCCCAACTCACTGAAAGAGGGGCGTTGTTGACCCTCTCTGGAAAGGCAAGGGTGATCGCCAGGACTGCAACAACTACGAGGGTGACGCTATTCTCAGTGGCCGGAAAGGTCTTTGCTCAGATAATTAATTGATCGGGTTCGCCACCATTCTGCTTGACAGCACAGCATCCAGAGCAGTCAGGCTTTACACCAAAGAGGTCAATGTTGACCGTACCCTGCTCTTCGGCTCCTCACCGAACGCAGACGAAAGTTTCGGCAGGGCTGCTTGCAGCCTATGTTGATCTCTTGAAAGTGTTTGATTCAGTAAATCGGATGCCCTCTGCGAGGATTCTTGGTCTTTGGTGGGTCCACCAAAACTGATCAATCTGATGTCTGAACTGTACTCTGACGGTACTTGAGGTGGTGTGCTGTGAGAGTGCTTTGAGATGTTGATACACACCAACATTTTACAGTGTTACTGTGGTTCCGTCAGGGGTGTGTACTACACCCATACTTTTCAGTGCTTGTATGACTGGATTCTGGGCAGATGTCAGAGAGATCAAGCTGCGGTGCATTGTTTGGAATGTCAAGATCTCTGACCTTGATTTCGCAGATGATGCAGTCATCTTTCGGAGACTTTGGATATCCTTTTGGGGGCCCTCGAGGTGCGTGTGAGTGATGGAGGATCGGGAGCCGCTGGATTACGGGTTTCCTGGGTCAAAACTAAGATCCAGGCTTTCAATGACATCTTGGATGTCTATCTTGTCTGTACCTGTTTGTGGTGAGGATGTTTGAGGTCATCGGAAGTGATTCTTTACTTGACAGTGTATATCATGTCTCTGCTGGCTATGAGACAGAGGTCAATAGACGTCTGGGTTGGGGCTGGGAGCCATGGATTCACTGGATCATGGGTGTGTGTTGCTGTCGCGTTCTTGTGCAGAGGACGAAAGTCCGAGTCCTCAGGTCCTTGATGCTTCCAGTCTTGCACCACGATGATAGACTTGAAATTCTGACCAGGGAATCTGAGACAGACTTAATTCCTTTGGTTCTAGGTCTCTTCAGAAATCCTTGGCTGTCGCTGCTCAGACTTTGTGTCCAATGAGCGGTTGCTGAGGAGACTCAAATGAGATTTGCTTCCTGCATAGTCTGTGAGCATCAGCTGCTGCTGTTCTGGACGTGTGGCTCGTCTTTCCGGCCTGATCCTGCTCACCAGATTCTCTCAGAGAGGAGCCTCATGAGTGGAGGAAGCCAATGGGCCGACCACATGCCTTGTGGTGTATATATGATAGAAGTTGATCGCATTTCAAGGGGATGGTGGTGGCGCCAGCATCTGCCTGGGCAGATGACCAGACGGAGACTCCTGGAGTACTGGCGGAAAGTGGACCGCAGTGACGCGCTGCTCCGCACATGCTCCCATACCTGACCTGACCTAAGCTTGTCCTTATACTTTTGATGATAATTCTTTTTAGTGGTAACTTTCCATTCAATAATTGACACATAAAGAACTTGAGATCAGGTAAATAAATTGATCGAATGTACCAGACTATTTACAGTGTTGGTGCTGCCAAAGCAGTTTTTGTCGAGGGTTATTGCTGGGTGGTTCCATTGCCTTCCCAGCAATAATTCAGGATAGGAATTTGTAGTTTGTTCATTGTGGCCGGGCAATAACTCCATCTTTACGACCATCAATGAGCATTGCTACCATAACGGATCCCTCTTGACTTAACATCCTTCTGATGGACGGCACACGCATCCATGCCTTGCTCTGCTTGTGAAACACCTGGTTGATGGTTGATAACCTCAGTTGAGATTCATTACCCAAGCTCCGACTTGCTCAAAGGTGAGTGTGCACACGTCTAGGCTATCCTTCCAGCCCGAGGATGCCAGACTACGTTTAAAAAGGAGATTTACGTTGGCTCTAATTGTGAAAGTTATATATAATGTATGAGACTGCAACGATCCTCAGAATGCTGTCGAGATTAATCCATTACACAAAGTTCTTATCAAAGTTGTATCAAAATTTGAAGTTGAGATTTCAAGTTCAATTCCAATGCTGCATAATCAAAGTATGAAAAATAAATAATTGCCAGAGAATCAAATTGTTATGAATGAGCAAGCGTGGTATGGGTATAATTAGACGTCCTGTATTACGTGGCAGTCAGTATCGCATAAGCGAGTGTTATTTACAGCTTGAAAAATAACCCGATATGTGTCGTCATTCAATACAAAAGGGACACGGCACAGGAAGAAAGCTCGTTGCAGATACTTCTCTCAAAAGAACTTCCGTCACACAAATCCCTTTTGATAAAAAATTGGACATTAATATTTTTATAGGTATCTACAAATACCTCATTGGTCAAATATATAGCTCGTCTATGTTACATCAGAAGTACACGTGTTAAGTTGTATTATCCGAGTATGATTGAGGGATTAGACTATCTGACTTTTTGTCACAGCATATTTATCAAATAATTTTGAAATAAGTTGCGTCCGCGACGAGTCCCCAGCGTCAGCGGTTAGATTCCGACTCTGGCCGAGTCATATCGAAGACTTTAAATAAGGTATGTGTTGATGTCTGCTTCCTCACTTGGCGCTCGACATTTAGAGCATAGAGCATGGACAAACTCCGTAGGTTTGGCATCTTTAAGGAGGAGGAAATTCCTCCTTCATTGCCCTGCCGAGTGCTGATGGAAAAGTGACGTCATAAAGATGACGTGACCGGTACGCATAGTGTTCTGGGAAGTGACCCCAAGTTCAGTGGCTCTATTTGTCTGCGCGTCAAGTCCAGTGTTGTCTCGTGTATTTGTCTCATATATGTATTTATATATGTCGTTTGTGTTGTAGCTCCTCCTCGAGCCTCAGACGCAAAAATACACAAACAATTTCTTGGCAAATTTAAACTGTATTTAACATCACAAAAGCAACAAAAACTGACCTTTACTGGTCTGCATCTAAGGTTCATGAATTGGGTCCATGGGAGTCATTGCCTTCATCATAGCATAGAAAACAAGAAATGAAACCAAAAATCTACGACAAAGTTAGGTGTCATAAGTCACTTAACTCCATCAGCTTCAGCATTCAAGTCCCCGTGATCATTTGGTGATGAAGTTTAACGTGCATAAAATGTCACGTGATCAGGCAGATGGCTGGCGTGTTGTACATCTTTCAGTTTAGCAGCTTTTATTAGAAGGTAGTCAGAAAGGAACGTGGTGTCGTCTGAACTGCATTCTGCACATCTGGCACCTTGATTCCCTTTCTCAGGTGGCTTGTATATTTCTTGTACAATTCAGGTAGTCTCCCACGAGGTACTTTTTACCTCTATCGAACATCATACCTCATACTCGTATATTTGTGTTTGAAGCGAGGGTTTGCGGATGCAAAGCAGACTCTTGTCCTTTGCTCGTATTGTAAGCCATAGTCAATATTCTGCCAACGGATGCTCCGCATTCAAAACTTTGATTGGGTTCTTAATGTCAGTGTTTCTAATGAGCTGCACACATTTTTGTTGTTGTCCCGTTTCTCTTCTCTCTGCGCTGAAGTCACGAACCACAGTGCGTACCATGGCCCTGGAATTGGGTGATGGATGTGAACATCTTGGTTCCTTGTGTTGACCTGATATTTGGAGCGATGCAACAATGTAGTTGCACATGTTTTTGAGAAACTATTGTCAACAAATGTAGAGGGTCTTGACTGATGCAGGTAACCTTCGTGACATAATGGTTGAGGCACGAAAAGATAAGTTTTGTTTGGGACATTTGGCGACAAGATGCTCCACATACGAGTACAAAAGTCGCCCTTTCGTTCACTACATAATGGCTAGCAGAGTTGGGAATCCGAAGCTGTCTTTTGTAGTTCACTTGACTAACATTTGTGATGTGTCGAGTCGATGATTATGACATTGACGCTGCCTTTGTCGTCTTGATTATTTTGCTGATCAGCAAGCTCTTGCATCTGTGCATCGGATATGTCTCCTTTCCAAACACGTATAGTGTGCTGAACTCTTCGGGGATCTGCCTTCCATTGGTGTGAGTTGCTCCTGCTGTTTTTATGTTCACATTGACCTCGTCACAAGTGTTACATATGTCACTACTTGGGTAGCCAAAGCCTGTATTGAATCGATGCTTAAATATGTCTTCATGAAGCTGGTACAAAACAATCCCTCTTCACTTCGGTCTGCGTTTTGCACAGAAACATTGGATAGCCTCTCCGCTATGGTCACTTCCAGTGAACGAAGAAGCCAGCTCGTTGACTGCTTGAGGCTTGGGTACCTTTTATCCCCTCGGCTAGGAATTGGTACCTTTGTCTCCCGCTAAAGGACATCGAGCTATGTTGCTTATTGCAGGGAGTTTGGCTTCTCATAACAACATTATTGGTGTTTGTAACTCACCTGAAGCAAATTGTGACTTCAGTACGTTTTCCACTGCTATCTTCTATCCATGTTCATTAAGGCATTTGCCATTCATTTGGTAATTGTCAAGTAAAGCTTACTTCGCAATGAGCAGCTCAAACGGTCAGTGCAAGATTGGCGAGGAATTAAAATCAACTTCGAAGTTTCATCTCACGAATCAAGATGTCTTGAACTAGTATTGGCTGTGCCAACTGGTAGGATTCTCCAATAACTCTAACTTTGGTCAGCTGTTAGCTGCTGTCTTCCACCGATATACCTACCACACGTGCGGTTTGGTGCAATTTATGAGCATTGATAATGAGGGCCGGCAGGATGGTCTAGAGGTCTGCACACTCGCCTTGAAGCTGTGTCGCCTGGATTTGAATCCCGACCCAGCTATAAACTGCCATCCGATGTTAACAGGCAAGGTGATTCATCAATACGTATGTGCCGTCCCTCGGATGGATGGACGTTGTAAATCTGGGGTTCCATCCTGCTAGCATTATTTGGTCGCATATTAAAGACCACCACGGTGTCCTTCGTGAAGAGTAGGTGAACTGTCACCAGCACCATGAATAAATTACAAATGCCTGCCTGACTTCCTGAGTGGGATTGGCAACCCGTTCAAGATTGTAGCAAGCAACTGTTTGGCAGTACCAATGCTCTGCATAGAGCACGGGTACATGATGATGATGAGTGATAACGAAATATGTATGAAATCACTAGTACACTCTCCTCCCCTCCCCCAACCACCACACTCCAACCCTGCCCCTCCCCAACTGCTGTGACCCCCCTCCCCTTCTAATAATGATTAGACTTTTCACGATGATTGGAGATCAAAGTTTTTCATCATCCATTATGACCCGTCACAGTGACTTGTGAGAAATATGGAAGGTGACGACTATTCTCTAACAACAGACATGCCAGACTTCTGCTCATCAGTATATTTCCATTTTATATCTCGAAAATGGTTGATTGATGAATCGAATAAGCGATTATTCCCCCCTCTCACCCTCTCTGTACACCACAGGTCTGTTTATGGTGGTTTCATTGAAATGGTAAATGCTAATGCCCTGTGTGGACACTAGATCAGAGGTGTGAAGTTATGATCGTGCTCCCAAAATGTGCATATGTATTTTGTGTATATAGTGTACTTCTTTTTCATGAAATGAAGGAAATGAATGTTGCAATCACCACCACCCCCTCCCCCTTCCCTATCTCCCATAGCATATAATCTTGACTTGTGTTCAAAACCATGTTGAGCTTTGTGCACTGAATCGTAGTGTCTTGTCAGTGTTGTTCATTAAATTGCAGAAATGGTTCAAATTATTTATTATTTACCAAAAGAAGTCACTTTCTTGAAGATGACAATAAATATAGATCGGAAACATGCATCAAGTGCACAGTAATATTGGTCTTTGTTGACTGCTAACGATTATGTTCTGTGTGTTTCACTAGGACTTGGAATTGTTCAGGGTGCTGGCTGTGGCTTACCTACTCTTCGCGAAGGAAACCGTGGGATCTTTAACGTCCCCCAACTAATGCCGACACCACAGGACGCTAACCAGATTTGGCTTCCATATATATCAAACTGTCATTTTGATTTGACCCAAACCTCGTTGAAACTGGTGGACGTACAGTGCATGCCGCCCAACATGTGTAGAGCGTGTCTCTTTGGGTTTTGTGCCACTCTTGTTCAATACCACACCACACAGCCAACATGCTATATTGACAGACTTTACAAAAAATCTCTGTCCCCTGAACTCGCACACAGCTAGCTTGTGACTTACATCCCAGATACCTACTCATTGGCTGAAGGCACACATACGTCACAATGGAATCGAACATGTGCAGTTTCGCCGTCACGCACGGCAGGTCTGTGGCATGTTGCGGGATGGCTTACCCTGGCTGTTTTGGTACCATTACACAAAAACGTGTTTCTTACAACAAACTGGGAAAAAGTAGTACACCGTTCACCTACCTATAGACAGGATCTCTCAATTCACCTTTCAGACGTGCTTCGCGTTACCGCTGTTACTCCTGTTTGCAAGGATTACAACTCGACTCATTTGTTACCTTCACTACCGAGGTGGATGGAGTTATGCTTTTCCCTGTCTGTCTGTCTCAGTCTGTCTGTGAGCAGGATATCTCAAAAAGTTTGGGCGTATTCGGACAAAACTCGATGGATGAGTTGGGTAGATGACAAGTACAAATCGATTAGATTTTGGGTAAGGTCCAAATGCAGATCCGGCCTTTCGGTCCGATACAAAACAAACTGTTCAGTTTGGCGGAGGTATGAGCTCCACCGAGTACCATTCGAGTTGCTCTTTAGATTCTCTAATGGTATGATGTGTCAGCTGAATTTTACCTACTCGATGTACATATTAATGAAAGGTACTTTTCCTGTGTAAATCAAGTTGTGGAGCGGCATTATAGCGCATCATGTACGTACGGGCACACACGTGCTGGCCGTTGTGTTGTAGAGGGAAGAGAGAATCGAATTTGGAATTAAGTAATTAATACCCATATATCTCTTCAGTTCAACTGTGGAATGTCAAGTTGTTTGAAATTATTTTTTTGTCATCCTGGGTGGATGGTGGGAGGGTATTTGAACAGGATTCCATTTGGGGAGGAATTTTGTTACGGGACTTCGTTGTGAGGAATTTTGAATGATACTTCATTTGGGAGGAATGTCAGTGCTGTTATTGGAAACCAGTTTTTGTAGAGTCGAGGATCGTGGAGGAGATAGAACTGTGTCGAAGTGGCGACCCATCCAGGATTGTGCCCAATAGCCAAGGAGACTGCTTAGGCAGCACCAACGCTCTGCACAGAGTATGGTCCCAATGGATGAGGCTCGTGGAGAAGACAGAACCAGAACAAGCTCGAACGCCGCTCGTAGAGCACAAACATCCGCCAGGCTGAACAGTTTACGTTTTGTCGCCTACTGATAGGCTGGATCTGGATCCGGACCTGAACCAAATCTAATCGGCTTGTTTTTTGTTACCGACCCAACTCGTCCACCAAGTTTTGTCATAATCCATCCACAACTTTTTAGATATCCTGTTCATAAACAAACAACAAAACAGATGGGGGTGAGAACAGAACTCTGTCCACCTTTGGTGGTGGAGGTAATCATCTAAGCCCATTGATGAGGGTAAGGGGGCGAAAGATAGAAGTTTGGGAGATAGAATTTTGGGGGGTGGTAGGGTGCGTCTGCGTGGAAGGAAGAAGTCTGGAAAGAATCACAAGGAATGTACACGCAGGAAGAGGTCATTCGGCCCATCATGCCTGTGCCACAATCAACACCAGACCAAATTAATGTTGAAAAAAAACAAATTGTATTTTTTTTTTGGTCGTTTTCAGCTCACCTGGGACGGCGTTCCAGGAGCTTTGGGATGATGCGTCGTCGTCCGCCCGCCCGTCCGTCCACAAATACTTGCAACTTCTCTGAAACTACACATTCGGTTTTGTTGAAACTTTACCACAACCTTCATCACCCGTGATGTACCTTATTCACGACATTAAAAAATCTGGGCCAAATGGGGTGTATGGGGGAGGGGCGTTTCCCCCCGAAATAATATTTGCTTTCTTCTCCGAAACTACACACACAATTTCGATGAAGCTTGACCACAACCTTCATCACCCGTCATGTACCAAGGTTTGTTCATGGCATTAAAACAAAAAAAATCCACAGGTATTTACTTTCTTCACCATTATATCGTTTGTGGGTCATCTACGCCGACCAGTGGTTCCCTGGTTTTCTTATCCAGCCATTACCAGGTGAGCACACAGGGGTATTGCCCTATTTTTTTTCTTTCACGTGGTGGGGGAGTGGGTGAAGGTGATTCTTTGGTGAAAAACACAAAAACATCAACCAGACCCACCCCTTGACGAGACCCTCACAGACAGCATTCCGTACACGTGCACACAATCACCATCAAACACTCAAACAACCAAAAGTTCGACCAACATCCCGATACCCTCTATCTCCAGAGTAGTGTTCGAGGTAACGTATTAAATAAAAAACAACAACACATTAGATGTGCGGTACATCGAAACAACGGACAATAAATATATTGGCGGTGTATAGGCTCTGATCATGGAGCGTATTCATTGTCTCCTCCACCAAACTTATTCTCTGATCCATTATGCCGAGAAATATTTGACAGCAATGTATTAAACATATCGATTTTCAAATATCGCTCATATTGAAGGAAACTGATGTATGAACCAACTGAAACCGACCAACCGACCAACGATCCGAACATTGAATACGAGAAAAAGCTCCAGATCTGAGTTTCTCGTTGAAGTGACGCTTGCGATGTGTGATAAACGTTGTTGTAAGTGTTCGCACTCGTTTGCACTCAAACGATACATTCCTTGTGATGATTCCCATAAACCCGATTTCTCAATAATACGATTGAGAGACGGGATCTGCGTATTCACAGTGTGTGGACAATCTCGAACACAGGAGCCAGGGAGCTCGTTTACACCTGTGATAAAATCTTTTAAAACATGTTGATGATGTCCTCTGTGAGCCATTTTTAATGTTCTGAATATATAAAGGTTGTTGATGTCGGAATTTAATTCTGAGGTTGTTTCGTAAAAAAAAAAGATGTTAACTCGTGTCAATGAATCCCTGAGGTGTTGTCCAACCAGTTGTGATTGAACATCATCCACTCATGTCAGTTTTGTGTTTCACCACATATTCATCCTTACACCAAAACATGTTCACCACATATCATCCTTTACACCAAACATGTTCACCACATATCATGCCTTTACACCAAACATGTTCACCACATATCATGCTTTACACCAAACATGTTCACCACATATCATGCTTTACACCAAACATGTTCACCACATATCATGCCTTTACACCAAACATGTTCACCACATATCATCCTTTACACCAAACATGTTCACCACATATCATCCTTTACACCAAACTATGTTCACCACATATCATCCTTTACACCAAACATGTTCACCACATATCATCCTTACACTACACAATGTTCACCAACATATCATCTTTACACCAAACATGTTCACCACCTATCAACCTTTACACCAAACATGTTAACACATATATCCTTACATGAATATGTTCACCACATATCATCCTTTACACCAAACATGTTCACCACATATCATCCTTTACACCAAACATGTTCACCACAGATCATCATATACACCAAACATGTTCACCACATACATCCTTTACACCAAACATGTTCACCACATATCATCCTTTACACTGAAAATGTTCACCACATATCATCCTTTACACTACACATGTTCACCACATATCATCCTTACACTACACATGTTCACCACATATTCATCCTTGACATCAAATATGTTTCACCACATATCATCCTTTACACCAAACATGTTCACCACATATCATCCTTTACACTGAAAATGTGTTCACCACATATCATCCTTTACACTACACATGTTCACCACATATCATCCTTGACACCAAACATGTTCACCACATTTCATCCGTTACACTACACATGTTCACCGCGTATCATCCTTGACACGAAACGTGTTCACCACGTATCATCTTTTCCA
>CM068954.1:13559842-13570854 GCA_035128595.1 Eptatretus atami
GATTGCTCACTGGAAGCAATGAATGTTTTCTATGTTTGAGATTACATACATGGAACTATCAGCTCTCAAGTCATTTGTTTTTGTCCATGTGTAATGTTGTGCCAGGTGTGGCTGGGAAATCCATCAGCGAGTACACTTGCACCACGTGTCAAGAGGAGTTCTCAACTGAAGACCTTCTGCATCTTCACTTGGAGATTCATGATCAAAAAACGGAACAGGAGAAGCACAAGTGCAACATCTGCCCCTACAGCTCAGATCGTAAGGACAATTTCATTGCACATTTGAGGATCCACACGGGCGAGCGCCCTTACACATGCTTGGTATGCGAGAAGGCGTTTTCTTCATCGTCGGCCTATCAAAACCACATCCGCATCCATACGGGAGAGCGCCCGTACAAGTGTACAATCTGCGGTAAAGCTTTTACGCAGTCGACGTCGTGTCAGACGCACATGAGGATTCACACAGGTGAACGTCCATACAAGTGTGTTACGTGTGGGAAGACCTTTGCTAGTCCTGCGTCTTATCGGAAACACTTGAGAATCCACACAGGAGAGCGTCCGTACAAGTGCTCTTACTGTGAAAAGCAATTTCCTTCATCGTCAGACTGTCGGGTTCACATGAGGATTCACACGGGTGAACGTCCACATAAATGCACTTCCTGTGGTAAGACCTTTGCACATAAAACTGCGCATCAGAGACATGTAAGAATCCATACCGGAGAGCGTCCCTACAAGTGCGAGTTTTGTAAAAAGGCTTTCTCTTGTTCGTCAGATTTTCAAAGGCATGTGAGAACTCATACAGGAGAACGTCCATATAAATGCCCTTCTTGTGAAAAAAGTTTTATTCGATTGGCGCATTGTCAGGAACATATGAAAATTCATAGAAGAGAATATTTGTCTTGAGCTAGTTACTTTAAACTTTAAAGTAACACCCCATGAAAAAAACTTAACGGAAGAAGAACTTTGGTATATTCAATTCATGACACAAGCTGTTTGATATTACATATCCAGCTTGAAATATTCTTTATTGAAATTTTTTTTTTAATGAAAATAAATGTTGTGCGAGATAAATGGAAAATGTTCCCGGCTGGAAGTGGTCTAACTTCAACACATTGATAGTGACTGGAAGTGGTCTGATTCCAACACGCTGATAGTGACTGGAAGTGGTCTGATTCCATCACGCTGATAGTGACTGGAAGTGGTCTGATTCCAACACGCTGATAGTGACTGGAATTCGTCAAACTCCAACACGCTGATAGTGACTGGAAGTGGTCTGACTCCAACACGATGATGGTGACTGGAATTGGTGAAACTCCAACACGCTGATAGTGACTGGAAGTGGTCTGACTCCAACACGATGATAGTGACTGGAATTGGTCAAACTCCAACACGCTGATAGTGACTGGAAGTGGTCTGACTCCAACACGCTGACGGTGACTGGAAGTGGTCTGACTCCAGCACGCTGATAGTGACTGGAAGTGGTCTGACTCCAACACGTTGATAGTGACTGGAAGTGGTCTGACTCCAACACGCTGATGATGACTGGAAGTGGTCTGACTCGAACACGCTGATAGTGACTGGAAGTGGTCTGACTCCAACACGCTGGTCGTGACTGGCAGTGGTCTGATTCCCACACGCTGATGGTGACTGTAAGTGGTCTGATTCCAACATGCTGATGGTGATTGTAAGTGGTCTGATTCCAACACGCTGATGGTGACTGGAAGTGGTCTGATTCCAACACGCTGATGGTGACTGGAAGTGTTCTGATTCCAACATGTTGATGGTGACTGGATGTGGTCAATTCCAACATGTTGATGGTGACTGGAAGTGGTCTGACTCCAACACGTTGATGGTGACTGAAGTGGTCTGATTTCAACACGTTGATGGTGACTGGAAGTGGTCTGACTCACAACACGCTGATGGTGACTGGAAGTGGTCAGGTGATTCCCAACACGCTGATGGTGACTGTAAGTGGTCTGCACTCCAACACGCTGATAGTGACTGGAAGTGGTCTGATCCAACACGTGATGGTGACTGTAAGTGGTCTGATTCCAACACGCTGATGGTGACTGTAAGTGGTCTGACTCAACACGCTGATGGTGAACTGTAAATGGTCTGATTCCAACACGCTGATGGTGACTGGAAGTGGTCTGATTCCAACATCGCTGATGGTGACTGGAAGTGGTCTATCCAACATGCTGATGGTGACTGGAAGTGGTCTGGTTTCAACACGTTGATGGTGACTGGAAGTGGTCTAATCCAACACGTTGATAGTGACTGGAAGTGTCTGATTTCTGATTCCAACATGCTGATGGTGACTGGAAGTGGTCTGGTTTTCAACACGTTGATGTGCTGGAAGTGGTCTGATTTCAACACGTTGATGGTGACTGGAAGTGGTCTAACTCCAACACGTTGATAGTGACTGGAAGTGGTCTGATTTCAACACGTTGATGGTGACTGGAAGTGGTCTATTCTCCACACGTTGATAGTGACTGGAAGTGGTCTGATTCCAATATGTGATGGTGACTGGAAGTGGTCTAACTCCAACACGTTGATAGTGACTGGAAGTGGTCTGACTCCAACACGCTGATAGTGACTGGGAGTGGTTGCGCCATTTTCAGAATAAGGGCATGATCACGGTCAAGACATGGTTGACGCTATAAGCAATAAATTTACGTGTAAATTGTTTTTATGTTATCCGCTTATTAGATGGAGCGTATTTTTTGTAGTTTTGGGCAAAAAACGTTTTGCCTTTGAGTTGGATAATATAATATAAAACAATATTGGAACTCGAATCTTTGAAATGTCTTTCCGTTGCTATGTCAATGTAGGGGTGCCCCTGATGATTATTCGATTTTTGTGATAGAGTTGTGAACAGCAGAATAACTCATTGTCCCATATCTCTCTATTTCAGTTTCCTACATCAGAAATCGTGAATGATATGTCTTTGTTCAATAAATAGTTAGAACGGAAACTAGGTGACCGCTGTCTTTACCGTTACCTGTGTTGCGATATTATCAATTCCACCATCGATGGCACCATCGCCATTACAATAAATACTCGTATGCTCGGAATCCATTTTGGTTTGTCAAGGTCGAACGTCTTTGAACATGTTCATGAATCGGCTAGGTTAGTCGTCAAATTTCTCGTCTCACAAATTGCCGGTCTTTACCGTGGTCAAATTTACTGCTACGAGTTTATAAGTGTGATTACTTATAACATTTTCTGTGAGGAACTGGACTCAAACCGTTAATTAGAGCCATATTAGTGATCTGAAATTCATAAAAGTGGAATCGCTAAGTGCCCGTATGTCTCTTTCCCGTTACCCTCTTGTGTCTTTATCATTACCGAATGTTGGTAATGGTGAAGACACATTGGTCATGGTAAAGACTGTTTGATGTAAAAATTATATTACATCCAAGTAAATTTCGTGGTTTAAGTTCCTTCATGTATTTGCGATGCCGGGTCATTAAAGTGTCGCTCGATTCCTGTATTGAGCGAGAGATGGGCTTACGGGGTTCCAAAACGGCCAACATTCCAACCTATGCATTGATTGAACATTTCGATCTCGACCAATCTTTTTATTTTTATTATTATTATTCTTATTATTATTATTTTTTAATTGTCAAGCTCTAATTATTATAGACTGGTGAGCTCACTTCACTGGTAAAGCTGTGTCTTTTGGGATTTGACTGTTGACCCTTTTAAGGGGCTCTCTACGGGGTTCCGAGAATGCTAGACATTCAACGAGGCCGGACCTTTCCGGTGATCCTTTGTACCTCACAATCAACTCCCCTGGCAGATATGGCAGTCAAATTTGTCGTCATTTTTGGTGTTTTTGTCTTCTTCATGTTTGTTGCATAGCTCATTGTATATTGGGTTCAAAGTTTTGTGGTGGATTGTTGGTTTGGGATTGTTGAATTTTCATGGATTACGATTGTAATCAATTCTAGATTAGTTAAGATGTTGGATTTTCCCAGCAAAAATGATGGGGATCAGGGGTTGAAGAGCTGGCAGACAGGTATGGAGTATGCGTGTGTTCTGTTGAGTTGAGCCTCTGGCTGATCGATATGGAGTACACGCGTACGCTGTTGACTGCCTGGCTAATTGATATAAAGTACACGCATTGGCTGTTGACTGCCTGGCTGACTGTTATCCATCAGAAATTGGAACTGCTGAGACGTCATTTATTCAAAGTGTGTCTTTCGTGCAACTGGGCTGTTTGTATAAATTTCAAAAGTTGTACCGAGTGTAAGTCAAAGAGGGAATTATACCCGAATTATCGGTATTACATCAACTGTTGGGCCTTGTGGTTTTCCTGTCACTCTTTCGGACAATGCAGTGGACCAAATTTCTGTCCTTTGGTTGTCGACTCGTTTGATGTTGAAAATGATGCTAATTATTCTAATTTGCTACTTTGGTTAACTTGAAATGTATAGATTAACCAGACATCTAAGTCTTCATATGTAAGCCTACCTGTACGTAGGGTAGGGCATGAGGGCACATTTTATCCTTGAATTAAAAATGTCAAATTTACCTGTGTCCTGCTTCTCACCTTTGTATGTTTTCAGTATGCATCTTTCTTCAGCTGCAATTAGATGTTATTTACCTCTACCGACTGAAGGTAGGAGGCATGGGTAGGGGTGGGAAGATGGAGGGGTGGGGTTAGGTTAAGAGGAGGGAGGGTGAAGTGATGGGAGGAGGGACCCGGCATTGCTGGGCAATACCTGGTACCTTTGCAAATATAAAATATTCTACAAGTTATAAAAAAAAAACAACCTTTGCAAATCGAAAATATTCCACAAGAAGTCCACCATTTTGAGACCATTCCGGTCATGTGATCAGCATGACCTCCGCAATTTAACATCACGACCCTCCCCTAATGTTGCAACCCAAATTTGGTAGCATTTCTAACTGGTGGGTCTCGAAGATTTTGGAAGGTATTTGCACGACCGTCATTTTAATACACTTTTTTATATCAATTATCTGGCTCAGGTGATCAGCATGGCCTCTGCAATTTAACATCAGGGCCCTATCCAAATGTTGTCACCCAAATTTGGTAGTATTGTTACTGGTGGGTCTGGAGAAGAAGATTTTTGAAGGAATTTACACGATTTTCCCAAAAATTGACAAAGTCGGCCATTTTGACACACTTCTGGTCATGTAATCGGAATGCCCTGACCCTATTGTCAGGTCAGGTCAGGCCAGATTAGATCTGTGACTTGCTTACAGGTACTATGTAAACCTGCACCGACCTGTTTCATGGTCGGGTTGTTGGCGACTAAACCGCTTCCCCCACCAGATTTCCTGGTGAGGAGGGTGTATGGATATGAACACCCAGCAGGATTAAAAACAAAACCTGTCAAACGGCGGAGGAGCTCCTGGTGAGCCAACGGCCATCCATATATAATGCCCAACTCTGTCTGCGGATATGTTCTCTCAGTTGGGGTACTTTTTCTGAGGAGGTTGGTGGCAGGATTTGCACTCCGGCCAGCGTAAAACACTTCATTCCCCAAAACCCATTAATGCAAAGAAAACTGAAAACCCACTCCATTGGAGGACATCCTGTGCTGCTGCCCTTCGCAGGGCAGCTCACCGGATGTCGGGATTGGGGCAAAGCCTTCGGGACCCCTATTCCTTGATGATAGGAATAAAAGCACGGGGTAAACTTCCTGGGTCAGATTGCGGTGGTGTGTGGCGGAGTGGTGCTGAGGTGTCATCCACCAGATTGTGGTCTCCTTGGGTTAACCTGAGGCGGTCCCTTTGGGTGGTTGTCTGGAATGTCCTATCCCTAAGAGAGGATGATCACCTGTCTCTGTTGTCATCTGAGCTCAAGCGTTTGACCATTGGTATTGCAGCACTCTCTGAGGTTCAGAGACCCCGGATAGTGGCGAGATCACGGTGGGTGGTGACATCGACTATTGGTCTGGTCGCTCTGATGGTTACCATGCTCAAGGAGTTGCTGTAGCTGTGTCCTAGATAGCCTGGTGTTGGCTTAGTGGTTAGGGTGGTGGCTTGGGATCCTAGGGTCCTGAGTTCAAGCCCGTTGGCCCTGAATTAACACACCAGGAGGTTGACTCAGCCTGTCATCCTTCCGAGGTCGGCAAATGAGAGCCAGTGTACTGGTAAGGGGGACACTGCATCAGCGGCATAGCCGCGTCCCAACCAATGATGCAACCAGCAGCCACAGGCTGCAATCGATAGAGGAGAGAGAGAGAGAGAGGGAGAGACGAGATGAGAGAGAGAAGAGAGAGAGAGAGAGAGAGAGAGAGAGAGAGAGAGAGAGAGAGAGAGAGAGAGAGAGAGAGTGCTGTGTCCAATCAGCTGACTCCAATGATAATTGAGGGAACACCGTGGTCGACGAGCTTATTATGAGACTAAGAATTTGTCACTCCTTGGGGGTCGTTTCCCTGGTCTCTGTATATGCTCCAACTGAGGCGAGTGATCTCACCGTGAAGGACGTATTCTGTGCCGCACTCGAGTCTGTGGTTGATCAGTGCCACAGGCAAGATACTTTTATAGTCTTGAGGGATTTCAATGCATCGAGCGGCACTGATAGAGATGGTCAGGAGACATGTGTTGGTCCCCATGAGTCTGGAACTGTGAACCAGAAGAGCACGAAGTTCCTTGACTTTGCAAGAAGTCGTGGACTAAGGGTGGCTGGTTCATGGTTTCAGTGCCCACAGGCTCATAGCTGGACTTGGTATTCCAACGCTGGTGGCGTGGCAAAGGAGATTGACCACGTGACCACATGGAGGATGATCCAGAACTGCAGTGTCTACCGGAGAGCTTAGTTCCTTAATACTGACCACAGGCTTGTTGTAGCAACTCTGAAGTTGCAGCTTAAATCTGGGAGAATGGCACCATCTGGGCCAAGGATGGATATTGGCAAGCTCAAGGATGAGAGGGTAGATGAGTTTGTGAACGTGCTGAGTAGAGATTTGGGGGGTCTGAGTGCTTTGGGGAATCCTGAACAGTTGTGGAGTGCCTTTAAGACCACCGTCCTTGTTGCTGGTGGATGTCTTGGAACTCACCGTATGGTGAAGAAGAATTTTGTCTCTCAAGGGATGCCAGATACCATTGACCAGAGTCACAGGGCCAGGATTAATGGCAGAGCTTAGCTGTTAAGGGAGTTGAGGCGTAAAACTGTCCGTGTGCTGAGGGTGGACAAGGAGGCCCAAGTGTGAGGACTCTGGTGGGGGGGGGGGGGGGGGGGTAGAGCATCACCTGTGGTCAAGTGATTCTCGTCCTGCTTACAGGGAAATCATGCATTGTGTTCCTCCAAACCCATCTCTCAGTGTCCTGCAGTTATTGCGGAGGTGGAGTCTCTTCCCAGAGAAGTCTGAAGTGAAGATCCGCTGGGTCGGTTACTTTGAGCGGCTGTACCAGGCTGACCAAACAGCTGTTGAGTTGGATGTCAGGGGTGTTACGATCCCTATTACTGATCCGCCAATCAACTGTGATCCACTTTCGTTTGTGGAAACACAGGCTGCTGTGAACCAGTTGAAATGGGGGTACAGCTCTTGGTGTCTGTGGCATCCATGCTGAACTTCTCAAAGCTGGTGGAAATGCTGTACTTGTTTCGTTGCATGCAGTTATGTGCTCAGCCTGGAACACAGGCATCATCCCAACTGAATGGAAGAGGAGGGGCCTTGTTGTCCCTCTCTGGAAAGGGAAGAGTGATCGCCAGGATTGCAACAACTACCGAGGGATGATGCTGCTCTCCGTGCCGGGCAAGGTCTTTGCTCAAATAATCCTTGATCAGGTTCGCCACCATCTGCTTGGGCACCAGTGCCCAGAGCAGTCAGGCTTTACACCAAAGAAGTCAATGATTGACCGTATCCTTGCTCTTCGGATCCTCACTGAACGCAGACAAAAGTTTCGGCAGGGGCTGCTTGCAGCTTATGTTGATCTCTGGAAAGCGTTTGATTCAGTGAATCGGGATGCCCTCTGGAGGATTATTGGTCTTCGTGGGGTGCCATCAAAACTGATCAATCTGATGTCTGAACTATACTCTGGTGCTGAGAGTGCTGTGAGCTATGGTAATTCCATCTCTCACTGATTTCCAGTTGTTACCGGAGTTTGCCAGGGGTGTGTACTGGCCCCACACTTTTCAGCACTTGTATGGACTGAATTCTGTGGAGGATGTTAGAGAGCTCAAGCTGCGGTGCATCGTTTGGGAATGTCAAAATCTTTGACCTTGATTTCGCAGATGATGCAGTCATCTTTGCTGAGACCTGGATATCCTTTTGGGGGCCCTCGAGGTGCTGAATGAGGAGTCGGAGCCGCCAAGATTACTTGTTTCCTGGATCAAAACTAAGATCCAGGCTTTCAATGACATCTTGGATGCTGCTATCTTGTCTGTACCTGTTTGTGGTGAGGATGTTGAGGTCACGGAGATATTCACTTACCTTATCAGTGATATTCATGTCTCTGCTGGCTGTGAGCAACAGGTCAATATCCATCTGGGTCGGCCCTGGGGAGTCATGGATTCACTGGATCATGGGGTGTGGTGCTGTCGGTACCTGTGCAGGAGGGTGAAAGTCCGAGTCTTCAGGTCCTTGGTGATTCCAGTCTTGCTCTACGGATGTGAGACTTGGACTCTAACCACAGATCTGATACGGAGACTTAATTCCTTTGGTACCAGGTCTCTTTGGAGATTCCTTGGCGATCGCTGGATGGACTCTGTGTCTAACGAGCGGGTGCTGAGAGAGATTCAAATGAGATTTGTTACCTGCCTAGTCCGTGAGCATCAACTTCGGCTGTATGGACATGTGGCTCGTTTTCCTGACGCTGTTGCTACTCACTAGATTCTCTCAGCGAGGGAGCCTCGTGAGTGGAGGATGCCAATGGGCCGACCACGTGCCTCGTGGTTGCAGCAGGTTTATCAGCACCTCAAGGAGATGGGGATGGGCCAAGCATCTGCCTGGGAGATGGCCAGACGGAGGCTCCTTGAGTACCGGCAGAAAGTGGATGCAGCGACGCGCTGTTTTAGCGCATGCTCCCATACCTGACCTGACCTGACCGGAATGAGCTTTGCAATTCCTGTTACCAGTCAGGAGAGGAACATTGGTGCCAAATTTCAGGCGGATCAGCCCAGCGGTTTGGCTGGTGAAGTCGAAATATGAGATGGACGGACGGACGGTGCGTGATGACAATACCTCATCTGGAATTTAAATTCCAGATGAGCTAAAAATTGTGGAACTGAATCAATCGGGCAGGTGTCGGCTCTGCCAGGTAGAAGCCAAAGTACGAGACACCTCCTATTGGGATGTATAAAAAGAAATTCATGTCAGAACAGCTGTACACACAAAAGTACAACAAAGTATGTGGCATAATCCATTGGCACATCTGGAAAAAATTGAATACCCCAGTTCCAGAAAACTCAAGCGAACATGAACCAAAAGCAATCATTGAAAACAAGGATGGCGAAGGATGGTGAAACTCATATACGACCTAACAATCCCATCGAGCGTAAACATGGAAAAACAAAGCATGGCGACCGGATCTTGTACTTTTTTATTTTATTTTTTTGTATACCTTGTCAAGGCTCATATGAGAGCTAACACACAACGCACAGCAAGGGGGGCATGAGACAATAGGGTCGTGGGAAGGATAAAACAGTGAGGAACAAAGACATTAGATCTGTGGAAGGGAGAGGGATGGGGTGGGGAACATGGGGTATACAAGATGGACACTACAGGGACTTTCAGGAAGGAAAGCAGGGATTTTGAAGGAGGTGGGTTTGAGGTCGATTAACTTGGGTAGAAAAGATCAAGGTTTTGGATGGGGGACGATAGGTGGTGTGTGAAACAGCCTTTTTGAAGGCCTGGAGGGAAGAATGGGATTGAACAGAGTTGGGAGTTTAATCCAAAAGTGGGGAAAAGAGGAATGAAAGAGTGAAGGTGAGCAGCGATTCGTGATTTTGGTAGTTTTACCAGAAGGGGTAAAGCCTGGTGTTGGCTTAGTGGCTAGCGTGGCGGCTTGGGATCCCAGGATCCTGAGTTCAAGCCCCGTTGGGCCGCTGAATTAATACACCAGGGGGTTGACTCAGCCTGTCATCCTTCCGAGGTCGGCAAAAATGAGCACCAGTGTACTGGTAACGGGGACACTGCATCAGCGGCAAAAGCCGCGTCCAATCAATGATGCAACCAGCAGCCACAGGCTGCACTCGATAGCCAACCAGAAGGGGTTGTTGGCGGACCTGAGCGCCCTGCGGAAATATTGTGGGACAACAAATCACAGACAGAGCAGGGGGGTGAGACTGGAGAGGAGATGGTAGAAGACAAAGGACCACCGACCTGCCTGCGGTGAGAGAGTGGGAGGCCCAAAGACTCAGCCTCATCATGGGAGATAGCAATGATCCGAAATGCCTTGGTTTCCACTGTGTGAATCCGAGAAATGTGAGAGGCAGGAGCACCAGCCCAGAGGGGAGAGCAGTACTATATCAGGCTGCGGACGAAAGCTTTATATGTGGTCAGGAGACCAGGTACCAAAAGTAAAAGTACTGAGGTACCAAAAGTAAAAGAAGGCATTGTTAATTGAGGTTTCA
Source organism: Eptatretus atami (assembly GCA_035128595.1). Taxonomy (NCBI): domain Eukaryota; kingdom Metazoa; phylum Chordata; class Myxini; order Myxiniformes; family Myxinidae; genus Eptatretus; species Eptatretus atami. The sequence goes on from CM068954.1 coordinate 13,570,394, forward strand.
GTACCCAGTCATTTTGGCCTAAACAATGCAGAAATCAAGAAAATGACCAAATACCAAGATCTCAGGAATGAAGTGAAAATATCTTGGAAGCTAAAGATCGCCAAAATTGTACCAGTGATAATTGGAGCAACGGGAACGATGAAGAAGAACCTTCCAGAGATCTTAAAAACCATTCCTTGGACTATTACTACAAACTAACTGCCGTTTGAAGCTGTCCGGGGTTTGGTGACGATCCTGAAAAGAGCCCTCGGAACAAAACTTTGAGAACAAGAAAACTTCACAACTTGGTCCATGAATCGTGATGCCTTACTGAAACGAAGGTGGATACTTTGAGACATAGGAGGATTCCGTCCCACCTTCAGAGAGAGATTTACCTCACGTGACATCATAGTTAACCTCACTGTGACATCATAGTTTACCTCACTTAGGTATCCCCAAAAATGACATCATAGCTTTCACAT
>CM068954.1:13608723-13628556 GCA_035128595.1 Eptatretus atami
CCATTATAAATAAATATCCCTTTTGTTAAATGCTCCAGCTCGTTTCTGTGTTTCTTTCATTGGCTTGGCATGGTGTGTAGCGAGGCCGTAAATTGTTAATTTGGTCCGACGGGCCTTGGTAATCTCTGCTCGGGTTACACACGGTTCGGGCTCGGTAACGGCTCGTTCTGCTCGAGGTCCGTCGAGGGTGTGGACTTCCCGGTAGCTTTGTCTGCATGGGTAATTAGGTATATTGAAGTTTGGCAGTTGACCTACGCGCCCACACGTCGAATTATTGCGATTCATGGTCTAGTAAGGGACCCGTGCTTTTGGATAAGTCGAAAGCGGACCTCATTCCGGTGTGTTCGGTGAGCCAACTCTACTGCTCCCTCTAGCGGTCATGCTCCACCACGATACCCGGCCCGTAACAATATGAGTACCTTTGCAATCCTCTACTATTCCAAGCATCCCCAACAGCTCCACTCAAGCAAGGGTAATAAAACGTGATGGGGTTTCCATGATGATGATGACTTCACGAGCATCATCTCGTGCTAAGGAACTAAGTCAACTTCGGCAGCACCAACGAAACTAAGGGAACTCCAAGGGAGTGCATGAATGAAAATTGGGTGCTTGGGTTAATTAAACCACCCCTTGTGATGATAATTAACGGGTGTATAGTCAATTAAAGTGTATAGTCGAAATCTTTCTTCGGGTTTGAGGATTGTAGCTCGTGGACTAATTAAGTGTCGATCTGGAGTGAAATATGAATTTAAAAAAAAAATGAACGATTCTTATAACGAAGCGTATTTACTTTTAAATAATCAAACTATGCTCCCTCCTCCAAATTTGCACAAGAAAATGTGAAATTATCAGAGCATTAAAGTTGACTTTTTCTATTGTTCGGACAATTATATAAAGTGAAGAAAATATTAAGGAATGTGCCGGAAGTGTAACTTCATTGAGTGCAGCGAAAACAATGGTACAAGTTCGGTGCGGCACGATCAGTGGGAGTTACAACCCAAAACAGAAGAAAGCAGTACAGAAGACTCTCTTTGGCGTCTTCCAGAAGGTTGAAAGGCTTCGAGTTGATGAACAACGACAGGATGGCCGAGAGGTACGCACATTCGTTCTTAGCTGTCGAGCCTAGGTTTGAATCCTGGCCCAGCTATAAACTGTCATCGCAGTGTTTCACAGGCAGGGTGATTAATCAATGTGCGTGCCATCCCTCGGATGGATGTTAAACTGGGCATCGCATCTGCTGGAGTGAGTCGGTGGACATTGAAGATCCCTTCACGGTGTCCTTCCTGAAGAGCATGTGAGCTATCCCCGGCATCCTGGCCAAATTCCAAATTATTCCTACTCTAACCTACAGGGGCATTGTACAGGGGCACTGCATCAGCAGCACTGCCACTCCCTCAATCATTGATGCAACTCGTAGCCTTGTGCTGAACAGGAAAAAGAAGACCAACAGACTCCCACATGTAGATTTTTATGGTAATCATATTTTAATTAATTTACTCTGAAAAATTTACACTCGATTGTTATTTCTGTCAGGAACGCATAACCCCATTAATACATTAACTAAATGGGATTTTAAAGTTCGATTAATATTCTTTTGATTGAAATGATGTTTTCCAGGAACGCATCGATGACATAAACAGGGAGGTAAATCTTCTGCTTCTAAATCTTGTGTCCCAAACCCATTACTTTCTGTACACACCTTACCCAGTCACACCCAGCTGTGCCTGGACTCTGTGTCCTTTTCTTCTGACAAGGTGGAGAGTTTGCTGTCAAACCTCGACTCAGATTCTGCAACCGGTCCAGATGACATCAGCCCACGTGTCCTAAAAACCTGCTCCTCTGTTCTTGCTCACCCTCTCTCTTCTATTCACCCTTTCATTTGCTCAAGGTCATCTGCCATCTGCTTGGAAATCAGCAAACATTACTGCCCTAGATTAGAGAACCGCAAGACTAGACACTAATATTATTCCATTTGCGGTGTCCAAGAGGAAATACCGTGCGCCGAATAGACAACCCCATGGCGCCGCGCACGATGGCCGTACCGCCATACTGAACCGCACGAGACGCTCCATTACAGTACCTGATAGGTATACGCATTAATTCTCCGCAGACTAACTAGTAGGCCTCCAAGGGAGAACTGTTGACAATTATATACCGTCCTAGTAGTGAGAAGCTAAAAACCACCCTAGGACCGATACATAATAATATAAATAGAACTGCTAGTGCAAGCAACATAGAAGACATGTTTGCGATCACACAGCACGTAAGTAACACATAACATACTCTGTAACAACCAGATAGACATGAGAGATCAATATGAACGTTATTTGACACTTGTGACTTTCCTCCTCTTTCCGCCCCTAGGTTAAGAAAAAACCAATCAGAAAAAACACCGAAGTTCAACCAGGGCCATCAAAATGAAACGGCACATATATTAAAGCAAGAGAATCGCAGCACCTAAAGAGAGCGGAGCAAATATGCAGGACCAGGAAGAAATCTGCAAATAGCAAATCCGACAGATACGTTTGGCCTTCTCAAGGTGAGACACTAAAAAAAAAAATAAAAACCAATCAACCCACTTCACCAAAATCAAATCAATTTGCCTTGTCACACACCCACTTCCCCAAGTCCCAATCCAAATCCTGCCTACTTGGCGGATAGGAAGTGACGTTTGGACCAGTGCCAAGGGAAAGTTGGAATTAAAAATTTTGTATTTATACAACATAACAGTATGAAAGGACCTGCCTCTTGTGCTGCCCAGAATAACTTCGAAGGCATAACGAATTCATAAATGAAAACCCATGATAACGGAACCCCGAAGAGTGAAAGCATTATTATTTATTTATGGATACACTGGGCACACGTGGCGAAAACTGCAGACACCAACGTCGCGGTATCCCTGCAACCGCATCCCTTTCTCTTGCCCTAAATTTGATTAGCCATCACAGCAAAGAGGATTTCTGTTACGAAGCAAACAGGTCTACATTCCATTGGGTGGTGGTGGGTGGTGTTCGTGTGGTGTGTTGGTGTGGTGTATAACAATATAAGCAATTATTTTTTTCTCTTGCCAAAAACACTCGGCAACTCACTGATGAACCTCTGAACGTATACGAAGAAATCCATCAGCACACCCTGACAGAAAATGCGACACAGACAAACGGCTCCTCTAAAGTATGGGTATCATCATGATGTCCCTCGTCCTCGACCGCTCTTGATGGTCGTGTCCTTTTTATAAGCATCTCAAGTTGCCCGCGTCGCCTGCCTCCATCCCTACCGTGCCTCGTGCAGAAATAATAGTATCTGAGACAAAATAGTTAGGAGTTTCAAAAAATATTCAAGGTTGCGCGTACATTATCCGTACGGCCCACAACGGAGCACCATAGAAGCCCCGAATTTGGGTTGGAACTCAACGAATCCGGAACAAGATTTAAACCAACACACGCCTTGAAACACCATTTTGAGGCCAGAAAAGCTGCTATAAAGTATAAGTATTGGCATGTAGGTCAGGCAGGTCCACGGCTCGTAGCAACTAGTACCACCAAAGGCCATTACTCCAAACTCAATGTTAAAATACACGTCCAAAACCACCGCTGGAAAAACTCACTCCGGCAGCGCCGGTACCCGCATGTCGAATATCTATTTGGAATGAGCAAGGAAAACCGGGTAATGAGACCTTCACGCAATTCCCGGCGGATGTACGACTCAAATTTTGCAATTGTCGGTATGCCGGTAGTCAATCACATCCACACTGACATCTGCCCCACATGGCGTCACTCGACAATATTGTTTCATAGCCAAATGTAATGTGATTCCACAGCCAAATTTGGACAAGAGTGACTGACTCCACAAAATACTCAATATTCATTGAAATAGCAACTTCATGCTTCATTGGCATTGAAAAAAAATAATAGGTGTATAGTGGGATCTTATTATTTATTTGCTAATGATCATTCTAGTAATCCTAGTACTGCAATTTGCTTTTGCCACTGAACCTTTATAAGAAGTACCCGAAAGCGAGCACTTCAGGGTTACACATTGGGTTTGCAGTCTCAAGAAGAGTGTGAAATCCGTTGGAACGAGGCCTTTAGGCATCTTCCTTACCTCCGCTGCCCATCAGATCAAAACCCCGGCAGCAGCTCGCTGATCCTCCGGTCACTTGATGTTGTGACGTAGGTGTGCAACAAGCACAATGACCTCAAATCACTGAACACCTGTAATTGCAACCAACTGCAAATCGTGAGACCTTATTGGTGTTTGAACAACGTTATCAAATCTTAATCATTATTTCAGCTTAATCATATTCGTCATGTTCACAATACATATCAAAGGAAAGCTCTTTGAAACCCAATAATTACTGAAAGCATCTGCTGGTTTTAACCACAACATCTAACTCGAGGACACAGAATATAACTGAATGCCGAGTGTGGGTAATAAGACATAACATATCAGCATGATGACATAGAGTACAGACTGATGCAATGCGGCAAACCTGATCCTGGCTTTCAAATTCACCAAACGCCATCTATTCTCTTCTCAACCACCAACCCAGCATGGGATTGAATGTAGATTCACGAAGACCTCGAGCGTGAACTGTTTGAGAGCGTGTCCATTTCACGAAACCGCCCCACATTGTGAAAGCCATTGCGTGGCGGTGTAAAGCACACGAAAAAAATGACACTTTTTTACTGTAATTAATATTTCAACAGTCGGTCGGCATTCCACCGCAGCATCCTATACAGCTCCTGAGAACTCAAAACTGGTTGGTCACCGAAGCTGATAATGGCCTGACATGCAAAAAGCAAACGTGCGCCAAAGATCCCGACATTGCAGCTTTAGTCAAAATGCTGTCAAATACACCAAGCTTCATCACATTGTGTACGTGCTTCTGGAACACCTCCTGGATAGATGCGTATGTAATCGTGTGTGGTATCGGATGTGGTTGTAACGGGCGACCAGGACGGCCTAGAGGTACGCACAACCACACCTAACTGTCTAGCAATGGTTTGAATACCGACCAGCTATAACTGTCATCCCCGTGTTCATACAGGCAGTGTGATTCATCATGTGCGTGCCGTCCCTGAATGGACCGTAAACCGGTTGTCCGCCCACCATAAGTTGTGACGTAAGACCCATGGTGTCCTTAGCGAAGAGTAGGCGATATTCAAATTCCTGCCCAACCAACAGAGGGCATGCATCACGGCGCAGCCGTGCGTCACGCCAAAGAGGCGACCCTGCACGCTTGGCTGCATACAAAACGCAGAAGACATGGTGTAAATCATTTCCTAAGACGAGACACAGTATACCGCTCGTGGATAACAAGAGGCCTTGTCGGATTGCATGCTAATATGGCAGAACCATCAGCCACAGCATAGTTTGACCGTAGGAGGCACCACAGAAATAACAGTTTTCGGGTGTTTTTTCTTTTTAGCAAATCATTCCATAAATGGTGCAAACCGAGTGGAGACAAGTACAAACACACACAATGTTAAGGGTGGTTATAAGCACCTTGTGTAGGAGGTGGTGGGTGCTGCCTTTTTTTCTGTTTTCCTGAACTGCGATTTTCTGTATAGTCGATGAAGCCAACAATCTGAGTCTGTGCGTCGAGTAAGCTCTCACAGGGCTCTTACGCCGCACATTGCTTCATTTGCATTGAAAGCCAGTTCCTCGTGGAACCAATTCTGTTTGACAGCACAAGGCCGTTCTTCATAACAGTACAAATCACACTCCGCAAAAAAAAGTTTCGAAACCGTTCTCGTTGGAATTCATTTACAAACTGCCAACAGGACTGCTCGTCAATAATCTGAATTTCAAAGTGCCAAAAATAACTTTCCAAGACTGTAGAATAGTAACTCAAAGTCGTCCTTGCGTTCGGGTTCACACAATACTACATTGCCGACCTCTTCTATTCTGTGTTTTAGTCTCCATTTGTAGATGCCACGAGAAGTTTCCAATCATATCCGTTTAAATTCTTCACGAAGCATGCGAGCCAACACGCACGAGAGCTTCTGCAGGAGAACAACCTAGACAAAAAGATCCAGTTTTCCAATTAGGAACAGTTATCACACAGTAACCGTGTGGCAATCTATATGCCTTGTTTCTAGAAAGATGGGAACAGAATCCCCAAGGAATATAAAGATCCACCCCATTCAGTAAAGGACCAGCGTTTTCAAGGAACCATGCTAATCAAGGTGTCAGTACCCAGGAACTTCGTCTAAATACCACGGAGACTAGAAAAATACCAAGTCCCATCGAGAGAACCATGAAGCTGAAGAGCAAGACATTGTTCCAGTGAAGTTGGAGCAACAGGAGTACTAAAAAAAGAAACTCACCGAGATCTTAAAAACTAACACTGAGTAATATTACGAACAACGAGCTACATTGGAGGCTTCTTGGCTTAGTGACATCCTGAACAAGAACCCCACGAAAAACAAACACATGAAAACTACAACAAGCTCAACTTGGTCCATAGAAACGTGCCTCCTTTGTGGAAATGGAGGTGATAGCTTGAATCCTGGGTGAATTCCGTTCTAATCTTGAAACCTGCGGCGCGTGCAAAATGGAGATTAAAAAACCAATGGTAAACCTGCCAATGCTACAGTCAGTAAATTTATCTGTCTTTCAGAAACTTTCACACTATTCCTAATGACAGGATTAGTTGAGCGGATAAATACCACATACCACCTAAGAATCACTTCGGTCAGGAATTCATTGCTCAGGGAATTGGGCCCTCAATTCGTGTGAGAAGGATTATAAACAAAGCTGTTTGCTGACTTCCTTTTCGACTTGAAGGCACCCTCAACTATTTAAAAAAGCAGGCCTTCGGACCGCTAAATTTCAAAATTTACTGGATCAGTCAAATATATCATATACGTAATCATGAGTGGAATTGTGATGCATTCTCAAGCAGATAAATACTTTAATAAGAATGAGGAGCAAGTAAATGAGCCTTTCATGTATGCGTAGTCCAAGCCACCGCCCCGTCTCCCGCGGGAAATGATGCGCCTCCGGCAAGTCCAAGCAGCGGCCCCTTCCAGGCTGACGAAATACGTGCCACAAACAAGTTCAAGTTCGCCTCTCCCGCTGAGGAAAATGAATCGCACACCAGCACAGTCCCCAAGCACCGCCTGTCTTCTGTGGGGAAATGTGCGCCCTCCGGCATCGTCCAACGCACCACGCCCCTCCAGGCTGTAGGAAATACGGCAACCAAGCATCAGTCCAAGTCCGCCCCTCTCGCAGGCTGAGGAAATGAGTGCCACCCAAGCAATAGCCAAGCACCGCTCCTCTTCAAGGCTGAGAAATGACATGCCAACCTACACAGTCCAAGTTCCGCCCCTCCAGCTAGAAACTGAGGCCCCACCGGACATCCAAGCACTGTCCTGCTCGGCTGGGGAAAGATGCGCTCGCGCAACAGTCCAGCACTGCCCTCCCAAGGCTGAGGAAATACGTGCCACACGACCGGTCCAGTTCCGCCGCCTGCCGCGACGAAATGATGCGCCACCGGCAAGTCCAAGCACTGCACTTCTCGGGCTGGGAAGATAGTGCAAACGGCACAGTCAAGCACTGCCTGTTCGGACTGCGGAATGATGCGCGACCGCACAGTGCCAAGCACTGCCTGTCTCGGGCTTGGGATGAAAACGCCACCTGCACAGTACAAGCACTGCCTGTCCACGGAATTGGGAATGATGCGCCACGGCACAGCCAAGCACGCCTGTCTCGGGCTTGGGAAATGATGTACGACACCAAAGTCAAGTTCTGCCCTCTTATCGAGATGAGAAAATGATGCGCCACCGGCACAGTCAACGACACACCCCCCCCGCCCGCCGCCCTCCCCCCCCCCCCACACACAACCCACCCACAAATGCCTTGTTAACCCGCCCACCACAGCCCCCGTTTTTTTTACTGTTGTTCCCGCCCCCTCTCTCATCTCCCGCCCCCTTTCTTCCTGCCTCTCCTTCCTACCCCCGCCCCTCCTCCCTCCGCCTCCCCCCTCTTCCTTCCCCGCCCTACACCCTCTTCTGCTCGAGGAAATGACGTGCCACCAGAACATCCAAGTTCTGCCCCTTCTCCAGCCTGAGGAATGAAATCGCGCCACTTGGCACAAGTCCAAGTTCCACCCCTCTTCCGGTGGGAAATGACGCAACACGGCATTGTCGTCAAAGTTCCATCCCTCTTCAAGATGAAGGAGCTGGGCTCCACAAGCTGACGTTTGTTTGAGATATGTGTTTGGGATCAGTTTTGTGATTTCTTCTTCTGAAAATCGTGAACCTTTGATTAACATCATATACCAAATTTAAATTTTCGAGCCCCAATAGAAGTCTGAAACCATTCCATCAGTGCAGTGAGTGAGTCAGTGAGTGGAGTTGTTAGAAAGAGCTTTGTAATACAGTGGACCTTTAAAAAAAAAAGGGCGCATCGTCCTGCGGGAGATTTTCCTGTAGATATTGTTGTGAATATAGATTTCAAAATTTCCTTATTGCCCATGACACTGTTTATTAATCTATTTAGGTTATTTATTAATTTGCAGGTCCCTGTATTTGAAAATAATGGGGCTAATTTAACACCGAGCAGCGCATCTGTTATTTATAAACAGCGTGCTCCTACATTGAAACAAAGTCACGAAGAAGATGTTTGAGAGCATTTCAGGGAACATTCCCAAGATTCATGTACTGATTACAAAACAATAAAGTGTTGGTGTGAAAGAATGAAAAGGTACTGGCCTTACAAAACTCTAACAAGAAAAAAGAGCAATAGAGATTGCAGATAACTCACAAGGACTTTAACTTGAGTGTGTATTTTCAATGAGGTGTGAGGGTAAATCAATAGACTGCCAAACCATGTACAGATATCACATGTCGAACCTTTTTGTTCCTCATGGACAGCGGTCATACGTGTAAGTTCCGCCTCAATTTTCGCCACTTCAGAGAAGAGATTTTTGAAGGTTAAAAAAAACCCAAACACATATTGGCTCAAAATCAACGTGACCGATGATGTAATGACTCTTTTTCTGTGGACAATTTATCCCTAGATGACCCCAAAATTTTCATACTGACGGCATGTGCGTTCTACGTATGCAATTAATGAACGTCATAACAAGGGTACAATGATGTCATATAAAAAATCAACCCTCATTCCCATGAGGAGTACTTTCTTTGTGCCGAGTTTCAATTTTTCCGTTGGTGGGTTTCAAGAGAACTTCACAGACGCTCGCACCACTTTGTTCCAACAGGCTGCCACACCACTCAGCACTACCTGACATCATAATATCATTAACCATTCTATCAAGTGATAGTTCGACCAATGGCTGAAAAAGTGTCTCATCGACTAGGGTTGAGAGAAAACATGAACGTTCTGTGTGGACAGACAGACCAGACAACAGGACCCAAATGCAATTCCATTCCTTGGTGAGGGTACTCGAACGCAACTCGGAAGAGCGCGTCAAATCCACCGAGGCTGAACAGTTACGTTTTATATCCCACTGATTGCCAGGATCTGCATCTAGACCTGAACCACAAATCTAATCGCCTTGTTCTCACAACCTACCAATTCACCACCCAGTTCGTTTAAATCCGTCCATTCTTTTTGAGATATCGTGCGTTATATCGTTTTGGCGCCCTGCACTCGATGGTGAATGAATCGACTTCAAAATAGATTACAAAAATTATAGGCCATCACGATCTAAGATCTCCTAAAATCGAATCGATCGTCCTTGTCAAACACCCCAACTGCTCCACATCAAATTTGGTCCGAAATTCAGACTAACTTTTTGAGAAATACTGCTCACAGACACACACACACACACACACACGTGAAAACACACACCACACGTCTCCACCTTTCGATGGCGGAGGTAAATTGGCAACTCACTAGCTTCCTCACCTTCCGTGCGTGGATTTCATCTGCCGTGATGTACTTTCTTGGAAAAATCAGCCACTTGGGTGTGTTGATGCATGAAGTAGCTCAGCTCTGGGCGCACTGATCGCACACGGTGGTGTTCTGCAGTCTGTTGGGACTGTGCTTCTCAGCCAGTGTCTGCAAATACAATGGATTCCATGTAGTTACATAAGAGTTAAGTATTAAATACATTTGCAATGATGTCTGCTTAAGAGGTTGTACAGTCATGCAGGGAATGTCCAACAGACTCTTCCTATATTTCCCTCAAATTTTCAAAGAGGACTCTTTCTTAGTAATCTCGCTGCCACACGCACCTCTATCACAGGGGGGAGCATACATGGACACTAGGTGACCCCGAGGAATCAAGATATTCAAGTCGTCTTGTATAGAACGGTCCTTGGTCCCCTTGTCAACGGGCTGTTCGGGGCAAATTTGTTGGTTAGGTCTATATATTCCCACTGCTACATACTCCACCCTCCTCCCTCACACCTTCTGTTACTGTTTCAAATCTTTCCTCCTCAAACATCTGTCTGTTCAATCCTCTGCTGCTTTCAATCAATTCTCCTACACCCCATCGTCCTTACCTTCACCCCGCTGCTGTCGGACCACAACATCATTCCCGTACAAGCACTCTCATCACAGTATTCAGCTGCTTCGTTACATGCATATCATGGTGTGGTTTTGGGATGAAAGTGTTGAACCCGACCTGGGGCATCATGTTGAATGAGCTGCCCTGTGGGCAGCGTTCCCCCATTACGTCACGCACTCGAAGAGTGCACGGTTCGGATCAAGGCTACAGCGCACACACCCGCTGTACTCACATTTGGATGTGGTGATTTTACCAGTTCACATACAATACACGGTATCATTACTACACCGAGCGAGACAAGAAAAGAGCGACAAGAGGAAAAAAAGAGAGTGCAGAAAGGCTTAGAATCGGGGAAGGAACTAGACGCACCGGAAAAAAGGCATGGTGAGGGTGAAAAAGAAAAGTTTCACGAGCAGCTTTTGGTGTCAGTGTAAACTAGAAAAGCGGGTGAAGCAACAAAAATAAGGGGGGAAACAACACTCCTTCCACAATGTAGTCCTACCGTTCTTCGATCTTGTCCAGCTACGAAGGACGAAGAGGTGAATGGCGGCGCCTCTATTTCGGGATGTTGTGGACAAGAAGCCGGGCAGAGGACGAGGGCCGATTCGCATTTCCAGTGCATATCTGGGATGCCGGGAGAGGACTCGCTTTCGGGTCGGCGCACCCAAAGAACGTGGCTGTGTCCTCAATCACGTCACATCGCCCACTGCCCATCTTTTCCCATCACCAACATTTTCTCCGCATTCCTCTAAGGTGTATTGGGATGTGTGAGTGAGGGAGAAAGGGAAAAGGCGCTTTTCTTTCTTCATACGTCTTTTATTTATTTTCAAGCTCTTGTTTTTATTTTCTCCCCTGAGTGCAATGATTAGCCAAGTCTTTGTCGTAAGATTGAATAAGAATACGTGTGAGGTAAAACTATGCTTATATTATGTGCCTTTTGCTTTCTTCGCACTCGTCACATCAATCACTCAACAATCGTTTTTTATGCTATCTCCCTGCCTTGCATGTTATAAGCCCGTGGGTCCCTACTGCTGAAATCTAACACGTGCTACATGATCCCTTGCAAGCCTCTTGTTAGGCTTTAACTCTAGATAATCTCATCAGCAACACATTCACAACACACGACACCTCGGACGGCCTCTAAACTCTCCTTCCATACCACACACACTTATACACCTCTCACACAACTACCGCCAACTCCTTTCCAAATGTCGGAACCATCTCAAACCTAACCCGATGCTAACTCTAATGCTTTCAACACCTAACCTGTGCTCTTAATTCAACATTTGACTTTTCCTATCCTTCAGTGTCACATCACACATCCACCTCACATCTCATTTCATTTCGTTCACACCTCCGTTCATGCCTCCTTTTTGAATCAACCTATGTTCGCGCCAATAGCATCTCAACGCTTCTAACGCAAGCTGCATAGGTTTCCCTATCGAAGGTCCTTCGATGTCAATAGGAGTAACAACTCTAAACTTCCTCCAGCACTCTCCCAATCTGCATTCACCTGCTGCCCCACACCTCCACCCTGCACTAATCATAATCACCAAGGTAACAAAAATTTATAAAACACATATCCAGGATATATCCCTCAGAAACACTTTCCACCTAACTGGAGTCACTTGTTTACCTCACAACAGCACATTTGAAGTCAGGTCCAACCTGCAGTCTACGCCTATGCCACCCCAGCGTCCGCAATTGATGACACAACATTATTGCGCCGAACTACCTTTTCTACAGACAGCACAGGGCCACCTTTCTCTTTTTTTACACACTTCCTTTTCGCTGTCGTCGCACCATAATCAGTACTCGTTTCCCTGCATTCCTTTTCCATCCTTGGCCTCCATACCTCCTTCCATCCTGCAATATTTTCATTACTTCTTCCATACTGTCGCTATTCAGCAACCAAGTCGCAGCATACAGGAGTTCCCAAAGGAAGCCTCCTAAATTCTGTGATACAGCTCAAGAAAACATGATGAACAGGATTGGCCCAGATGACCCTCCTGATGAATGCACCCACTTTCACTTCAAATCTTCACTCTGCCTGCTCCATTCCCTCACAGAGGTTTTTGGGCCATCAACTCATTGCCATGACTACCCTAACTATACCCTGATCTGCCCAACGTAATTTCTCATGACTCATTGTACCTTGACTTCCCTGAGGATCCTATCAACTTCTTCTCCAAATCCACGAGATAGTAGAGACAGTTGTTCTATTATTCCCAGATATTTTTCTGTAATCTGCCATACATAAAAATTGCCTCTGTCGTGCGCCCCTTTCCTGGCATGAAACCAATTGCATTTAATGTATATTAAACATCCTGTCAGTCAAAATTTAACCATGACTCCTCCAGACCATTCATTCCAATGGTCCAGCAGCTTCAGCCCCTAGAGTTGCCCAAACTAAGGCATCACCCTTCCCTTTATAAATATTCACCATTACACTTTTCGAGCCACTCATCTGGGAACAGATGTCTCCCTTATAATGCATTTATAAATTTTAGTGATTAAATTTCACCTCCAATATCACCAGATGCCTCAGCATCTCTGTGCACAATACTGCTCGCCGCTTACCAATTTCTTCATTAATCGGATGGCTTTCTTCACCCAGTCATTCTGTATTCTCAGGTGGTTGGCCCTGAAAACTGGCTCTATTGCCTCGCAGAATTCCTTGTCAAGGGAACTCCTCATTTAGCAGGTGCTCATAGTAACTGCCTCACGCATTTCTAATCTCCCCATGGTCAAGCCAGTAATTTCCCCATCATGTCTTCAACACACACTATTGTTTCCTATGCAGATGCCTTAATTGTTCTCCTATGAAGATCCTTATTTTGACAATCATTTACTTGTGCTAATCCTAAAGTATCCCCCTACCTTGCAATTATTAATCACATCTAAAGTGAATCCTGTACTGATGTTTTTTTAGCCTTGTAAACTTCGTTTTCTTGCCCAGTTTAGCCAAAGTATTCCTCCTTATCTCACTCCCTTTTTCCAAATCTGAACAGTTTCTTTTTCTGAATGGCCATATTCCTCATTATTCCACACCACCATGTAGCCTCATGTCGAGCTGGGCCCTTCGACCAGCCACATGTCTTTTCAGTAGCTCGCCGGCAGCCCAACCTTTTAAAGAGTTTCCAACAACTCCTACTCCTCCTACATATGGGTTTTCCAAGACTTATTCCAGAAGTCCCTATAAACGAATGTTCTTTACATTCTGATCTCTAGTTCCCATAACTTTCTCCTGAGCGTAAGGTCCTTTTTCCCTGCTCCATACTTAACTTACATCACACACGAGCAGACTGTGTTGTAAGGCAATCTTCTCGCACTATGTTTTCACATGTGTGAACTTCGCAATACTCCTAACTAGAAAAGTAGTCTATCTGGCTCTTATACCTCCTGACTCAATAAGTGATCATCTGCTCGGTCCTTCTGCTAAACAATGTGTTTGCAGACGATCCATATGAAAAAGGCAATCCTGCCAAAACTCAAGTATTCTTACAACTTATAGTGTTTACCACTCCGAAACCTGCCCATCCATGCACACCCTCATATCCTTTTGCCAATGCTCCAACATGTCCATTCAATCCCCTCCGATCACAACTTCTCTATCGCTAATCCCTGAAACAACATGCACAAGTGTGTCCTAGAAACTCATCCTCTCCTCCTCCTCACTAATCCTATCTGGGGCGTATTTGTTACTCACTTTGTAATATACGCTTATCAAGTACAACAGCTTTAGGATCATAGACTCTTTGCATTTAACCCTCCTAACACTCCAAACACCTTCCTCCCCCACTTCGTCAGCACCAGTAATCCACACCACTCAGCTCCAGAGTAATAAATATTTGTTTTTAAATGATTGTTCTCTTGTGTGTTTGTAAAATAATTGTTTGTGTTGATTGCGAATCTGTCTCAGTTGTCTTTTTCCTTTATTGGTCTGACCAGTGCACAATAAGTTAGATGGAAATTTACTCCACCGATGGCTGTGTTAGCCGGTGCGTACTGGCATGCTCCGCTTGGGACCCGATACGGAAGTAACACAAAGCACATTGAGGCAAAAAACTTGCTTGATGCGGTCAATCCACCGAAAGCATACATCACAAGTAGTGAACCCTGCCAGGATTGCGGTAGCCCAATCGGCATTCATGGTTGCAGAGCAATTCCCCCTGCTCATCGAGTTTATCTATGCCCAGTGGTCCTTTCAAGGACAGGCGTTCAGAAAGGGACTTGAGTGCTTCATTCATGGCTGAGCCGCCGATTCGGATCTGTAACAGTATATCTTCTTCCCAAGCGGCATGCCATAAGCAGTGTCCGGACATTGCTCTGTGAATTAATTGGATAGCATGATCTGCAACTCTCGATTGCCTTCTCGCAAATCATCTGCTTTGTATGCACATAGGCTGCGGGGTAGCATCATTGGCTGAGGGCACAGCTGGCCACTGATGGATAATATCCTCTGTAGTCTGGGCCAGCCAATTTGGAATTTGGGCCATCGTGTCGAACAGAGCTCACATGACCTCTTCATGACGGACACTGTGGATCCTCAACACCACCAACAAATGCCGGTGGAAGGGACGCCGCTAACATCCATCCAAGCGACAGCAACAACATTGATGACCCCTCTGCTGTGAAACAACCAGGATGGCAGTTTCATAGCTGGTCCGGAGATTTTGGAACACAGCCAGATCAGACAGCTTAGAGGAGAGATGTGCGTTACCTCTCGCCATCCTGTCCATCCCTATGAAAGCTGATGGATTCGTAATCATACATGCCAACGATTCCACGAGCAGATTGCTCACGTGACATTTTTTTCAGTCCATTTTTTAAAATGTTCGTCAGTATAAAGAAAGTAGGTGGCCAGCTCGACGCGTTTGCCATTGAGCATTTGATTCGTGCAGCTGTACCTAGAATAAATCCCATATATACTGGTTGATATATCCATTGTGCGTTGTCCATGTCCCGTTACCATGATTGATTGACATTGATGTTTCCTTCCTTCTAGACTTCAGGTGTTACATTGACCCATCGAGCGTAAGACAGTTCAAATAAACATTTCTCTACTTGTTGAGTTTCTTGAATGAAAATTTGTTTTGACACCTTTCACCTTAATTTAATGCATCTCTGAATTTCAAAATGCATTTCTTTTGTACATCCGAGTGGGATTGTTTGTGAAACATTCAAACAACCTCTTGAACTCGTACCTTCAGACTCTCCCAGATTGAAGTCTGTTGGAATAGCCCTTTCTGGCCCCACAAAGAATAAGTCCAAATGGAGACAAAATCAGATGATCTTGCAGGGTACTCCAATGAATCGTCTCTCCTGGAATACAAACGTCCAAGGAAAGTTTCGGTTCAGACCATTCCAAATGGCCACTTAGTGTGGACATGCATCGTCGAACTGCTTTCGATGCAGCCCATTTGCCAGGGCCGCAGCTGTGCTTGCTGATTGCAGTGTCCCCTGTAGGTTAGGAAAGAAATTTGGAGATTGTTCAGGGTGGCGGGATAACTCAGCCCTCTTCGCGAAGTACGTTGTTGGATCGTCTGGCATGCGGGTCTTCGGCTTAAGCGTCCTTCCTCTGAAGGCATAAGCCATGTGATAACCTCACCAGCTTATAAAACCAAAAGAATCAAGATGGGCAGTTTAATACTCCTGGGTTCGGGATTCCTACCCAGGCCTACAGACAGCTCAGAAGGCGAGTGTGAAACACATTAGGCTATCCTGCAGCCTTACTTGAAGAATCGAAATGTGAATCTAATGTTTCCCTTCTCTTATAAAAACAAAAAACCTACCAAGCATTTAACCTGTACGTTTTATGAAAACCGCTGCGGTGCCCGCGCATGTCTCACCTGCTGTAACGTCTCACCTGAGATCGACACGATGTATCTCTTGCAGCTGTGGGGGTCTGCATCTCTTGAGGCTCTGTGTGCTGGCATGTGGTAGCTCGGTTTCCTGTCCTTGTGTCACGTAACCACCCAATGAATGGCTTTGGTATCGACTGCGCATCCGATCTCCCCAAGAACGTTCCTCCAAAGCACCTCCTTCTCTCAGTGTAAATGGGGGTGAGAATATCAGCGCAGGATAATCATTCAATACAACATCCTTCCACAGTAAGTATGTAAGATTGTGATAATAATCCAGCGAATTTGTGAACCCATGGCTATCTCATCACAACTTCGTGTCAAGCTTAAGTAACATGTAATACTGTTGCGAAAATTTGAGTTACTGTGCACAACAGCCAGGTCCGTAGATCAAGCTATATCGTAAGTATGTGTTTCTAGTTAGAGGCCCGTCCTATGTTTAATGGGTGATTAATTGTACGTTGCGCTTGTAGTTATTTTGATAGTTAGGATTTAATTAACCAACAACAACAAACATCTGCCCTCGCTTCCTTCACCACATCAACCCGTCGCACCATGCATGCGGTGCATGTCAGCACGTACGTGGGCGGAGTCAGTGTGCAGGCAGGGTTTCTCTGGACGTTGGTGTGCAGTCTGGTTCACCCAAAATATGGGCACAAGCGTTTCGCTCTCGCTTCGCCCAAATATGGGCACAAGCATTACGCTCTGGCTTCGC
Organism: Eptatretus atami; assembly: GCA_035128595.1. Taxonomy (NCBI): domain Eukaryota; kingdom Metazoa; phylum Chordata; class Myxini; order Myxiniformes; family Myxinidae; genus Eptatretus; species Eptatretus atami. Next base: position 13,625,783 of record CM068954.1, read on the forward strand.
CCCAAATTATGAGCACAAGCGTTTCGCTCATGGCTTCGCACCAAAACATGGCCACAAGCGTTATGCTTGGCTTCGCCCGCAGAATATATGGGCACGAGCGTTTTCGTTCTGGCTCGGCTCCAAATAGGGCATAGAAGCGTTCTCTCTGCCAAATGAGGATGCGAGCGGAGGGATAAGAGAAGCGTCGCGTGGTCCAAAACGGAGAGATCAGGAGTATATTGTTGAAGTGGTTCTGGTCTTTCGTATTCGATGTCTGGTGGTTTCTGAAGCCAGTCGTCGCCATCCTGGGGTCCCACCAACAGAGCGTCTTTCTCTTGTGGCCTGTGGTGCCTGTTGAGCCTGTCCCGCGAGGATCGGTCTGCCTGGGCTTGGAGCGGCATTGTGTGCGGTGTTCGAGTCTGCACCCGGATAGTCGAAGACCGCACGAGGCCCGGAAAGGTTCCAAGAATAGGCTCTGACCTCTCAGCTCGTCTTTCCTTGAGCTGGAGGCCTCCAATAAGACCTTACCCGTCGTTATAGGGTGTAATGTACGTGTTGGTGTGTGGTGTGTGTGTGTGTGTGTGTGTGTGTGTGTGGTTGTGGTGTTTGGTGGCTCAGTCTATTAAGTAAAACTGCATAAGTGCTTGTACATAAATTGCTATTCTTCCACTATTCGTGTTAACTCTGCCTTCTGCGTGCTCCCGCTGCCCCATTATAAATATATCCCTTTGTTAAATGCCCAGCTCGTTCTGTGTCTCATTGGCTTGGCATGGTGTGTAGCGAGGCCGTAAATTGTTAATTTGGTCCGACGGCCTTGTAATCTCTGCTCGGGTTACACACGGTTCGGGCTCGGTAACGGCTCGTTCTGTGCGAGGTTCCGTCGAGGGTGTGAATTCCCCGGTAGCTTGTCTGCATGGGTAATTAGGTATATTGAAGTTTGGCAGTTGACCTACCGCCACGACGTCGAATTATTGCGATTCATGGTCTAGGTAAGGGACCCGTGCCTTTTGATAAGTCCAAAGGCACGGACCTCATCCGGTGTGTTCGGTGAGCCAACTCTAACTGCTCCTCTAGCGGTCATGCTCACCACCGATACCCGGCCCCGTAACATATGAGTCCTTTGCAATCCTATCCATCCCAAGCATCCCCCAACAGCTCCATCAAGCAAGGGTAATAAAACGTGATGGGGTTTCCAATGATGATGATGACTCACGAGCATCATCTCGTGCTAAGGAAACTAAGTCAACTTCGGCAGCACCAACGAAACTAAGGAAACTCCAAGGGAGTGCATGAAATGAAATTGGGTGCTTGGGTTAATTAAACACACCCCTTGTGATGATAATTAACGGGTGTAATAGTCAATTAAAAGTGTATAGTCGAAATATCTTCTTCGGTTTTGAGGATTGCAGCTCGTGGACTAATTAAGTGTCGATCTGGAGTGAAATATGAATTAAAAAAAAAAATGAACGATTCTTATAACGAAGCGTATTTACTTTAAATAATCAACACTAAGCTCCTCCTCCAAATTTGCACAAGAAGATGTGAAATTATCAGAGCATTAAAGTTGACTGTTTTTCTATTGTTCGACATTATATAAAGTGAAGAAAAATTAAGGAATGTGCCGGAAGTGTAAACTTCATTGAGTGCAGCGAAAACAATGGTACAAGTTCGGTGCGGACGATCCAATGGGAGTTACAACCCAAAACAGAAGAAGCAGTACAGAAGACTCTCTTTTGGCGTCTTCCAGAAGGTTGAAAGGCTCGAGTTGATGACAACGACAGGATGGCCGAGAGGTACGCACATTCGTTTTAGCTGTCGAGCTAGTTTGAATCCTGCCCAGCTATAACTGTCATCGCAGTGTTTCACAGGCAGGGTGATTACAATGTGCGTGCCATCCCTCGGATGGATGATGTTAACTGGGCATCGCATCTGCTGGAGTGAGTCGGTGGAGCATTGAAGATCCCTTCACGGTGTCCTTACCTGAAGAGCATGTGAGCTATCCCCGGCCATCCTGGCCAAATTCAAATTATTCCACTCTAAACCTACAGGGGCATTGTACAGGGGCACTGCATCATAGCACTGCCACTCCCTCAATCATTGATCAAACCGTAGCCTTGTGCTGAACAGGAAAGAAGAGACCAACAGAACCCCACATGTAGATTTTATGTAATCAATATTAAATTAATTTACTCTGAAAAATTTACACTCGATTGTTATTTCTGTCGGACGCATACGCCCATTAATACATTAACTAAATGGGATTTAAAGTTCGATTAATATCTTTTTGATGAAATGATGTTTCCAGGAACGCATCGATGACATAAACAGGGAGGTAAATCTTCTGCTTCTAAATCTTGTGTCCCAAACCATTATTTCTGTACAACCTTACCCCAGTCAACCCAGCTGTGCCTGGACTCTGTGGTCTTTTCTTCGACAAGGTGGAGAGTTTGCTGTCAACCTCGACACAGATTCTGCAACCGGTCAGATGAACATCAAGCCCACGTGTCCTAAAGAACTGCTCCCTCTGTTCTTGCTCACCCTCTGTTCTTCTCTATTCACCTTTCATTTGCTCAGGTCATCTGCCATCTGCTTGGAAATCAGCAAAACATTAACTGCCCTGCATAAAAAGGCAAAAACAGATCCCTGCAACGACAGACCCAATCAACCCTCTCCAATCATGCAGCAAGGTGATGGAAATCCCATCATCGCTTCAGACATTAAAACCTTTCTCTTCTCCCAATGGCTTGATTTCCCAATCATCAATTTGGATCAGACCACCGTCCTTACCCTGCATG
>CM068954.1:13633438-13667526 GCA_035128595.1 Eptatretus atami
AATTGTTTCATCATTCTTAACCTTTCACTGCCCCCAGCCGCGCGATATCGAAGTATTCGCTTCTTGTTTTTTCACCAATCTCACCCGTCGCTGTGTCGTCTGCCGGTGACATGGAAACATCCCCAGCTCGTGATTCTTTCTTCGAAGGATCCTCCATTCCCTGCTGCTTGTCCATATCTCGTTGCTCTATATTATCTTTTTCGCCTCGAGTCTCAACATATTCTTGCACCTTTTGATATTCGCCATTACTTTCACGACCGTCGATCCTCTCTGTATCTTGCGCGGCTTCTTCACTTCCTCTGCCTTCGTCGTTGCTCTTTCCTTCTTCTTCACTCATCGCTGCTCCTCGAACAGCACGGACGCAGCACGGACGCAGCACGCGATGGAAGCTCACATCTCACCAAAGCACACCCTCTTTCGCCGCTTGGTGCCAGCGCGTTCCCATCGCCATGGTAACGCATCACGTGACGCCAGCGAGCCTGTGATTGGTTAATTCGCGCGTCGCCACGGTAATCCGTCGTTGAACACATTGCGCTGAGCGAACGGTTTGAAAGGACGTGAAACGTGTCATTAAATTAATACTTTTGAAGTGAAATCTCCACACGACTGCGATGCCGCTTCCTGATGCCCGCGTCGACCGTCGGCATCGGCTCTCCGAGGCCAGGTGCGGACACCAGGTCCTTTTGGCTGTAACGGATATATCCTGTTTTAAAAGAAAAGAAAAACCTCTCAGGAGTGATTTAGAAGTGCTTGACTTTACTGTTGATTTAAAAATGTCTTCCTTTCGAAATGCCGTTTGGTTCACTATTTCGAGCAGGTTCTCGCTCTTCTGACGTCCCCATGAGCCGAAAACGTCAAACCAAACTCCATCCCAACCACTGGACAGCAAAACCTCGCGAGTCGGACAACAGTTAGCCTGAGAGATTCTTCTGCTTTCTATTCACCTTCTTCTTCCTCTTCACATTCTTCTTCCTCTTAACCTCTTCTTCTTCTTCTTCACATTCTTCTTCCTCGTCCTGCTGCTTCTTGCTCTTCATCTGTGCGCTGCTCTGCCGCTGATGCAGTCAGTGTTCCCTCTGCTGGATTGGGGCAGGAATTTGGATTTGTTCAGGGTGCCGGCGATAGCTCGCCTCCTCTTCGTGAAGGACACCACGTGATCTTTAACGTCAACCAAATAATGCTAGCAGACGGGACACCCGGCTTAACGTTCATCCGAGGGACGGCACGCGCTTTGATGAATCGCCCTGCCTGTGAAACACCAGGATGACGGTTTATAGCTGGGTCGGGATTCCAACCCAGGCTAGACGGTTTCGAGACAGCTGGAGAGCTGACGTATAGTCATTCAAGAAAGTGAAGTGTAGATATTAAAGTAAAATGTTGATGTATAGTTAATTTAAAGAAAGTGAACTGTGATGATATTAAAGTAAAATGTTGATGTATAGTTAATGTAAAGGAAAGTTGAAGTGTAGATATTAAAGTAAAATGATGATGTATAGCTGTTAATTAAAGAAAGTGAAGTGCTAGAATATTAAAGTAAAATGATGATGTATAGTTAATTAAAGAAAGTGAAGTGTAGATATTAAAGTAAAATGGATGATTGTATAGTTAATTAAAGAAAGTGAAGTGTAGATATTAAATAAAATGATGATGTATAGTTAATTAAAGAAAGTGAAGTGTAGATATTTATATGTAAAATGATTGATGTATAGTTAATTAAGGAAAGTAAGTGTAATATTAAAGAAAATGATGATGTATACGTTAATTAAATAAAGATGAAGTGTAGAGTATTAATAGTAAAATGAGTGCATGTATAGTTAATTAAGGAAAGTGAAGTGTAAATATTAAGAGAAAATGATGATCTATAGTTAAATTAAAGAAAGTGAAGATGTAGAATTAAAGTAAGTAAATGATGAGTATAGTTAATTAAAGAAAGTGAAGTTGTAGATATTAAAGTAAAATGATGATGTATAGTTATTAAGGAAAGTGAAGTGTAGATATTAAAGTAAATGATGATGTATAGTTATTAAGAAAGTGAAGTGTAGATATTAAAGTAAAATGATTGATGTATAGTTAATTAAAAAGTGAAGTGTAGATATTAAAATAAATGATGATGTATAGTTAATTAAAGAAAGTGAAGTGTAGATATTAAAGTAAAATGATGAATGTATAGTTAATTAAAGAAAGTGAAGTGTAGATATTAAAGTTAAAATGCATGGACGTATAGTTAATTAAAGAAAGTGAAGTGTAGAATATTAAAGTAAAATGATGATGTATAGTTAATTAAAGAAAGTGAAGTGTAGATATTAAAGTAAAATGATGACGTATAGTTAATTAAGAAAGTGAAGGTGTAGATATTAAAGTAAAATGATGATGTATAGTTAATTAAGGAAAGTGAAGTGTAAATATTAAGTAAATGATGACTGATAGTTATTAAAGAAAGTGAAGTGTAGATATTAAAGTAAAAATGATGACGTTATAGTTAATTAAAGAAAGTGAAGTGTAGATATTAAAGTAAAATGATGAGTTATAGTTAATAAAGAAAGTGAAGTGTAATATTAAAGTAAAATGATGATGTATAGTTAAATGAAGAAAGTGAAGTGTAGATATTAAAGTAAAATGATGACGTATAGTTAATTAAAGAAAGTGAAGTGTAGATATTAAAGTAAAATGATGACGTATTGTTAATTAAAGAAAGTGAAGTGTAGATATTAAAGTAAAATGATGACGTATATGTTAATTAAAGAAAGTGAAGTGTAGATATTAAAGTAAAATGATGACGTATAGTTTATTAAAGAAAGTTGAAGTGTAGATATTAAAGTAAATGATGACGTATAGTAATTAAAGAAAGTGAAGTGTAGATATGAAAGTAAAATGATGACGTATAGTAATTAAAAAAAGTGAAGTGTAGATATTAAAGTAAAATGATGATGTTATAGTTAATTAAAGAAAGTGAAGTGTAGATATTAAAGTAAAATGATGACGTATAGTAATTAAAGAAAGTGAAGTGTAGATATTAAAGTAAAATGATGACGTATAGTCAATTAAAGAAAGTGAAGTGTAGATATGAAAGTTAAAATGATGATCGTATAGTTAATGAAAAAAAGTGAAGTGTAGATATTAAAAAGTGTAAATGATGACGTATAGTCAATTAAAGAAAAGTGAAGTGCTAGATATTAAGTAAAATGATGACGTATAGTCAATTAAAGAAAGTAAGTGTAGATATTAAAGTAAAATGATGATTATAGTTAATAAAGAAAGTGAAGTGTAGATATTAAAGTAAAATGATGACGTATAGTTCAATTAAAGAAAGTGAAGTGTAGATATTAAAGTAAAATGATGACGTATAGTCAATTAAAGAAAGTGAAGTGTAGATATTAAAGTAAAAATGATGATGTATAGTTAATTAAAGAAAGTGAAGTGTAGATATTAAAGTAAAATGATGACGTATAGTCAATTAAAGAAAGTGAAGTGTAGATATTAAAGTAAAATGATGACGTATAGTCAATTAAAAAAGTGAAGTGTAGATATTAAAGTAAAATGATGATGTATATTTTGGTTTTATTGTTTCTCAGAATGAACGAGGCAATCAGAGCTTATGAAGAAGCAGCTGAGTCCAGCAGGTCGAGGGTTTCAATCCCAACAGAACCCCAGCTGCCCTCCTTGGTCAGTGTAACAGTGCAATGTCTTTCGACAATTGATCTTTTGGATTGAGGAATGAGTCTTGAGGACTTGTGTTTGGGGGAATGTGTTCTCGAGGAATGAGTCTGAAGGAATTTATGTTGGGGAATGATTCTTTAGGAAGAGTTTTGATGAATCTCAAGGACGAGGTCTTGGAATGCGGTCTGGGAATGAGTCTTGAGGAATGCAGTTTCTGAAGAAGAGTCTTGAGAATGAGCTCTTGAGCGAATGAGTTGTGTAATGAGTCTTGAGGTCTGGGGAATGTGTTAGGAATGAGTCTTGAGAATGAGTTGTGTAATGAGTCTTGAGGTCTTGGGGAATGGTCCTGGGAAATGTCTTGTGCATGAGTCTTGAGGACTTGGTGTTGGGGATGAGTCTGGGAATGAGTCTGAAGGAATTAAGGTTGGGAATGGATCTTGGGGGAATGATTCTTTAGGAATGAGTTGTGCAATGAGTTTTGAGGAATGAATCTCGAGGACTTGTCTTGGGAATGGGTCCTGGGGGAATGAGTCTTGAGGAATGAGGTCTTGAGGAATGAGTGAGTAATGAGTCTTGACGTCTTGGGGGAATGTGTCCTAGGAATGAGTCTTGAGGAATGAGTTGTGTAATGAGTCTTGAGGTCTTGGGAATGTTCCTAGGGAATGAGTCTTGAGGAATGAGTTTTGAGGACTTGGTCTTAAGGAATGAATGTTGAGAATGAGTTTGTGCAATGAGTCTTGAGGAATTAGTCTTGAGGACTGGTTTTGGGGAATGAGTCTTGAGGACTTAGGTCCTGGGGAATGAGCCTTGAGGTCTTGGGGAATGGTGCTGGGGAATGTCTTGAGGAATGAGTTTTGAGGACTTGGTCTTAAGGAATGAGTTGTGAGAAATGAGTCTTGAGGTCTTGGGGAATGGTCCTAGGGAATGAGTCTTGTGCAATGAGTCTTGAGGAATGAGTTTTGACGACTTGGTCTTAAGGAATGAATATGTGAGAAATGAGTCTTGTGCAATGAGTCTTGAGAAATTAGTCTTGAGACTTGGTTTTGGGAATGAGTCTTGAGGACTCGGTCCTGGGAATGAGTCTTGAGGTCTTGCGGAATCGGTCCTGGGGAATGTCTTGTGCAATGAGTCTTGAGGAATGAGTTTTGAGGACTTGGTCTTAAGGAATTAGTGTTGAGGAATGAGTCTTGACGCTTTGGGGAATGTGTCCTAGGGAATGAGTCTTGTGCAATGAGTCTTAGAAATGAGTTTTGAGGACTTGGTCTTAAGGAATTAGTGTTGAGGAATGAGTCTTGACTTCGTCTGCGGGAAATGAGTGTTGAGGGGGGACCTTTGCTTTCCCCGGGCTGGGCGAATAAGTCCTGGGGAAATGGAGTCTTGAAGGAATAAGTTAAGCGGAATGAGTTCTTGAGGACTTGATCTTGGGGAATGGGTCCTGGGGAATGAGTCTTGAGGACTTGGGTAATTTTTCTGATATCCATGCAAACGACATCTGAATAATTGTGTTTATTTTCTTAGGTAATCAGTGAAGAAAGGATGCAAGTGGTAAGTTAATATTCATCCCTATTACTAATTCCCTCAAAGTGGATTACCAGCAAAAAGCATATGCCATTTGCTCGTATGTCAACTCACACAATGTATTCCAATGGCTGCTGCAATGTCAGGCGTGTTTTGAATGGTTTAGCTCATCTACTCACACAACATGCGTGTTCTACCTTGTATGATTAATTATGACTTAAAAACGGGTTAAACAAACCACGAGACTGGCTTTCACATTTACCGACACAGCTATACACCTGTGACAGGTGTTTACTATAACTTGTAACACCCTCTATTGAGGGCCTGCTCATGGAGTCTTCTGCATGCACTCACGTCGACCCCATGTACCTGTATGGTTCACCACCGCACCTGTTGCCTCTTTTAATACGAATATTCTAACACTATAACATATTCTCTGTCACTTGTCGATTTGTTTTTCTTGTGACTAATCAATTTTATGTTTTCCAATATTATTGTTTGTTCAACTTCCTTGCGAGTTTAAGAGGGTGAACCTGAATACACTTGGAAGTGTGGAGTTGGGGAAAGGGGAGGAAGGTGGGTTTATGGGTTTGAGAATGTCTGTCTCTTACCCATGGTACTGATGGAAGGCAAAACAGTTTCTTTAAACCATTTACATACAGTTAAGACAGCCAGCTTAACATCTCCTTCCATTGATACTTTTTGTTTTGAGGGTCATTCCAAGCCAGTTAAATGAAGCCCATTTGTGGGTCTAGGTCTTTCGTGTCTCTCCTTTTTTTTTTGTAGAACAGGTATCGAAAACTTCGGCAGTTTGTGGAGAGCAGACCCGTGGCACCCATTTCTGAGAGTGCCTTAATGCCATCATGAAGCGTGTACCCATTGAGGTTTCGCAGGCCTGGTTCCCCAAAGACTGGTTCAACCTCTACTGGATGAAGTAGTGTTAGACTACAGAAAAAGCATGAAATTAAACACCGGTGAGGCTATTGTTACTCAAATGAGCCCAACAGTGTGTGCTGAGCTGAGAATCTCATCGATTGATTGCTGGAGGGCCATTACATATTTATTATTATTATGCAAATACGGCTACATTTGACTCCCTACTCCTCCCCCTGCCCCCCCCCCCCCACTACCAAAGCTCACCCCTTGTACGTTCATACATCCCATTTTCTTCCCTTAATGTATCTTCCAAAACTTAATTATATTCGTTAACCACTCTTACCACACTCCAATACCCTCCTCTCTCTTTCTCTACTCTTACCACACTCTGATATGCTCTTTCCCTCTCCTCTCTTATCACCTCAGATAGCCTCCTTTTCTCTGCAGTCTCACACCAGTGGTTCCCAACCTTTTTTCTGTCATTTCCCCCTGCACCCAATTCAACATCCAGATTCCCCCTTCATGTGTATGAGAGAAAGAACAGTTAAAACACACTGAGACTATTTACTAATTTATTTTTCAAATGCACTAACACAGCTAACATTAAATTGTAATAAGAACACAGCATTTTAGTGTGACTTCTGCATTGTTTGCCGTTCACGAGTCCTTCAATGTCTGGGGAGTTATGGAGAGCGCACATCGAAGATCCGCCTCCACCTCCAACTTGTTGCGTGCCTTTGTTTTGAGGTGTACCAGTGCCGAAAATCCTGTCTCACACAGGTAGGTGGAAGAAAACTGGACCATATCCGCAGAGCATTGGTCGCAAGAAGCGGGTAGGTTCCTCGGACTTTGGTCCAAAACTCTTCCAGTTCCATATTCTGGAAGGCATTCTCGCTGTAGAGTCGTTTTTCAAGTCCAGGAAATCTTCCTGCCACGCTTCTGGCACATCATCAACGTTCCTCTGAAATGGGTCTCTGATAAGCTTGTTCTCGTTGCTCTCGTTTGTGCCCCGGGAGTAATACTTGAATTTTCCTCCAAGCCTTCGAGGTGTTGTTTGATATCCTCGGCTATTGGATCAGGCAGACCATCCTCCATATCCTCCACACATTCGTCAGAGCGAGGACTGAGGAAAAACTTCACACTCCCGCTCTTTCTTCCACAGTTCCGATAGCCACGAAAGCTCTGATCTTGTCCGACTGAAAAAGAATGTTGGTCCCTTTGCCCTGCAGTTTCCTGTTGAGCTCGTTCAATGCACTGAAAATATCGGACAAGTAGGACAGCCGCACACGGAAAAATCACCCTTCAACGCCTCCAGAAGCACACACATTCTCTTGGACCCGAAGGAAGGCTACCACCTCATCAAACAATTCCAGGACTCGCTGCCACATGTTTCCCTTTGAGAGCCACCTCACCTGAGTATGAAACAGCAACGATTCGTGGTCGGCTTCCATGCGCTTCACAGAGCCGACGGAACAGCCGAGTGTTCAGAGCGGAACCCTGATAAAGTTGACGACTTTGATGACAGTCTCGAGATGCTGCTTGAAGTTCTTGGGGAGGTTCTCGAAGCAAGCGCCTCTTTGTGGATCAGACGTGTGTCGATTCCACTGCCGGATTCTTTTGCTTGACGAGCGTGACGAACCCCGATCGAGAGCCGAGCATGGCTGGGGCACCATCCGTGCATACCCCAACCAGAGACTCCCAGCTGATGTTGCTTCTTCGAAAAAGTCATTGATAAGGTCCATCACATCCTGAGCTTTGGTCGTGGTCTGGAGAGGTTTGCAGAAGAGGAATTCTTCTGCAATTCCTTTTTCGGTGGTATAATGAACAAAGACCAACAGCTGGGACAGATTCGCAACATCTGTCGATTCGTCGAGTTGAATCGAAAAAAACTGTGACCCTCGAACCTTCTGAACAACTTGGTTCTTGATGCTCTCAGCCATATCATTGATCCGTGAACCGAATGGTGTTGTTTGAAAGGAAATCTGGGTCATCTTGTTGTGGGCAGCCTCACAAGGACCAACTTCACGCACTGCAGCATACAGGGCTTCACCAATGTTTCACCAATTGTGTGTGGTTTCTTCTCCCTCGCAATCTTGTACGAGACTTCGTATGACGCTTTCACAATAGCGTCCGTTTGCTGACGAAACGTTCCAGTTGAGTCCAGTCTCATCTTCTTCAGATAATTTTGTTTCAGCTTGAAGTATTCACGATCCTTGTTCTGTATTCGGGATGGCATCCTTGAAGGTGTTGCTTCATCGGAATGGCTTCATGCTACCAATTCCTCAAGGTCTTTGTGCAGATGACACATTGTGGCAGATGTTCCCGTTATTCACAACGAACGTAAAACCGAAGTCTAGATATGCTTCTGAATATATCCGTTTTTTCGACATGATCACTTGCGGACCTGAAAAGAACAAGAGAGATCATATTAAGACATGTAATAGAAAAGAACAAACTAAAAAAGAAGAAAGAAAATAAAACATAAGAATGAAAGCGGTAAAGTTCAGGAAACGGGTACTCCTAGAAGAGAAGAACAGAGGCTATTACGAAATTATTTTCTAATTATTTTCTGATTATTTCCAGAATTTTAATTCCAGACTAGAATTTTCTCCTGAAACACCCAAATTTCCCCCGGTTGGGAACCCGGACTACACTGATTCCCTCCTTTCTCTCTTTACTCTCACCACACTCTGATATCCTCCTTCTCTCTCCAGTCTTTCCACACTCTGATACCCTCCTTTCTCTCTCCAGTCACACTACACTCTGATACCCTCCTTTCTCTCTCCTCTCTCACCATACTCTCTCACCACAACTGATATCATCTTACAAACAATATTACATTTCTCCCTACTTGCTGCAATATATTTCCCAACATCTTTGTCCTGCATTTGATTTATCTCCAAGCTCTTCTATGTCATACAGCAATGCTAAAAGTAACAAGTTCTATTTTATTTTTATTTCAGTTCAACATGTCTTGATCACACCTCCTTTGAAGGCATTACAGAATGAACTCATTCCTCCTCTTCCTCAAGAACCAATGTAAGTCTACATCTGCAATCAATTAAAATGCAGATATCACATTTACGAAACACCCCTGGTGCGGTCTTGGATTGTGGTGGCAGGTAACAAAGTGGTGTGCTTTGAATAAGGTGAAGAAAGATGGCCTCCATCTCAGCTCCATACTCCACATCAGGCCATTCAAACTCCTCATTCCTGGTTAAGATGTTTGGTATCCTGAACGTCCGCTCGAGATAGCTTTCTGTTTGACGATGTGGGGACCAACTTCAAATGAAAAATATTCAGGATACTGAACAATAGGTCTAAGGAGGATGACTGGATGGGGCAAAATAGGGGCACCTTACCCCACCTCACTCTTGAGGTCTTTTAGTCTGGATTGTGAAATCGTTTCACTGTTTTGCACAAACTGAATGCAAGATTCTGGGATAGTCATCTGATCGGGGAGGGCAAATGTTTCTTCCATTTGGTGCTTTGTGGGGCGAAAGACCAATTGAGCTTGTAGTGTGAATGAATGGGCACAGAGTCCTCTTTGGGGGAAAGGCGGTCCACATAAAACAATTGTTTTCCAAAAATAAATATCTGTGGCATCTCACACAAGACAAACAGGTAATTGGGTTGCAGCCCCTTCATGTACATTTTCAGTATTGACAGTTCTGAGACTGCACAAGTACAAGCTATTTTCTTGGACTGACAGTATGGCCTCGAGGTACACACACTTGCTTCTAAGCTGTCAAGTCTAGGTTTGAATCCCAACCCAGATATGAACTGTCATCCCGGTGTTTCACAGGAAAGGTGATTCATTAATGTGTGGGCCATCCCTCGGATGGACGTTAAACGGGAGACTCGTCTGCCGGCATTTGTTGGTGGATGTTAAAGATCCCACAGAAAGTGAGCTATCACCGGCACCCTGAACAAATTCCAAATTCCTACCATAACCAGCAGAGGGCATTGCATCAGCGGCACAACCGCACCCTGAGTCAACGATGCTACCTCACAGCCTTGTGCTGCACACGAACGAATGAAGAAGCTACTCTCTTGAGGTCTCACCTTGTGCAAGGTCTGAAGCCATCCGTCCCTCAAGAATTATCGGTGACTTTCTTTTTTTTTTCTTCATTGTTTTATTTTCAGAGGCATGGACTTCTCGACTCCTTGGCGCAACAAATTTTTACTTTCCCGCAAACATATAATGAACAAACTTCATATCGTCCATCCGTGCATGACAAAGACTCTGAAAATCTGCCACAGCCTGTTGGCCGGCACCAAGTTGTTTGACGGGTCCAATTTCAGGTGTGTGCACTTGAATTGAAAGTTTAGCAATATTAAAGAGGAATTGCTGCTCTACCTGCCGAGGTTCCACATATGTGTAGTTTCTGGTTTTCGACTGTTTGGAGCAACGAACTTCGTGCGATATTAAATTTGTTTCCATTGAATGTATTTTCTGCAGTTTAATATCCTGTGGATGCTTTGCAGGAGTACTGGGTCAATCACTGTGGAATTGTTCCAAAACGACTTGATGAACCAGTGCAGGAAAACCGAGGAGAAGTTCATGCTTTCGTGGTTCCTGAAGATTGTCAAACTGTTCAGTGACAGTGATCAGTGCAAAAGCACGGATAAAAGCGAATCCTTTTACAGGAGCCTCTCGACGCTCATTTCCATTCAGGTGAGGACAGGTGAATTTCTCAATAACCTGTGCAAAAGAACAGCGAACACAAAATGAATGGGTCATCAATGTGCTTGATGTGAAATAAAATTAAGTTGTTGCATATGTATTAAGTTTTACATGATATTTGTCCAGTGATATTGGACTCAAGCCAGGGCTACAGTGTTTTAAGGCTCATGGAGGGCTGAAAAGATGGCCGAGACATGTGCACACTCGCCTCTAAGCTGTCAAGCCTGGGTTTGAATCCCGACCCAGCTATAAACTGTCATCCTCGTGTTTCACAGGCAGGGTGATTCATCAATGTGTGTGCCGTCCCTCGGATGGACATTAAACAGGCGTCCCGTCTGCCAGCAATCGTTGGTTGACGTTAAAGATCCCACGATGTCCTCCGTGAATAGTGCGCGATTTATCGTCGGCCCCATGAACAAATTACAAATTCCTGGTGTGTGTGTGTTTGTGTGTTGTTGGTTGTTATCTCCATTTGTGGGTTTTAGGAGGTGCAACGGAGTCCTCCCAGGACTCAAAGTATCCACTTCTGTTTCAGTGAGGGATCACTGCTCATGGACCAAGCTGTTCAACTTTGTTGTACTTAGAGTTCTGTTCCACGTGCTCTTTTTCAGGATCGTCACCGAACCCTGGACTGCCTCCAATTGTAGTTCGTTTGTGGTATTATTCCCGGGGATTGTTCTTAAAATCCCATCGAGGTTCTTTTTTTATCATTCCAGTGGCACCAATGATCACTGGTGCAATTTCAATGCCCTTCAGCTTCCAAGATCTCGAATTGTAGGGCCTGTTTTTTTTTCTTTCTTCTTCTGGTGTTGTTTGTCCATTACATTTTCTTGAATGAATAGTGCTGCTGCGAAACACATGATCTTGATTTCCTTCACGATGGATTATTTTGAAATCATTTTTCTAATTGAATGGTTAGTTAACCTAATTAAGATTTTTGTCCATTTATTGGTTTCTATGCGATGGAGTTTTGGCCTTTCGCTTAGTTTTATCAGTTTTATCTCTTCCATTTTGTTGGCTAACTCTTCTTCCAGCTTACGCTACTCTTCATAATCTTCACCCTCATCCTCTCCCTCGTCTTTATGCTCATCAGTATCTGCCGTTTCCACTTAATTATTTTTCCCGAATTCGTCTGTGTCTGAATTACCTGGTCTTTGTTTCTGAACTGGTCTTGCCGCTCTTTCAGGAAGGCACCCTCGTTCTCTCCTTTCGCCACACTCTTTCTTCGCCACCTTTGGACCGGCTCTACATCAGAGTTTGGGTCCCCGTCTTGTTGTAGAGGCAAAAATCCCTCTCGTGTTATCTCACCCAAATCCCTGCCATCTTTAAAAAAATTTTTTTTAACCTTAAAGCAAGCACTTAGCTCCCCTCGCTCTAATCTCTCTTGCCACTTGTTGCCTTGCCCTAGATGTAATGTCTTCTCTTCTATCTTTATCGAGATATCTTTTAATTGTTGAAAAGCCCTTCTCAAATTTATGAAGGGGGATCGCTCTCTGCCCGAGAGGCCAATTTCGTTTTTTTTTTTTAGCTGGTCCCTGAACCGCTCACCCTTACGTACATTTCCTTCCCCATGCCCTCATGTATGGAATATATTCTGCATTGGAGGATGATCTTCTCCTCAACACTCCGGGGTTTCCGTTTGTAGTTTTCTTCTCTGGAGTGTCGTCTTTGATGGTGGAGAGACAGTTAACAACTTTACAGCTTCTTGCTTTGGAGCATAATCATGTCTCTTTGCAAGGTTTCTCCTCGCTTGAGAAGGTGCAGTCATTATTTTTTACAGTGCACTTTCCTGCTGCTCGGAGTGGACGCACAGACATAGAGTTTCCCTTATAGGAGGCCTGTGACTCTTTTCTCGGGATATATTTTACTTTTTATCAACACAAGATGGTGTGTGTGTGTGTGTGTGTGTGTGTGTGTGTGTGTGTGTGTGTGTGTGTGTGTGTGTGTGTGTACACATCTGTCTGTCTGTCCAGGGCATACCTTTTAAA
Source organism: Eptatretus atami (assembly GCA_035128595.1). Classification (NCBI taxonomy): domain Eukaryota; kingdom Metazoa; phylum Chordata; class Myxini; order Myxiniformes; family Myxinidae; genus Eptatretus; species Eptatretus atami. The sequence goes on from CM068954.1 coordinate 13,646,165, forward strand.
ATTTTTCTTATTTTTAAAAACCATTTGAGCCTTTGTCATAAAATTTTCAACAAACTTATATTTTGAGCATGTGGAGAACACTAATAATTGGATCAAAATGTCAAAGAGCAAAGTCACATTAAGTACAAATCACCCTCATTCTATCGTGAGGCAGAGTGAATCGACGGTTCGTGCTGCTGAGGCTCTTTGTTCTCGTGGGCTTGATTTGGCCCGTGGTCCGGTGCGGTGAATCGGCGGTTTATGCTGCTGAGGCTCTTTGTGCTCACAAAAGTTTTAATTGAATGATAGTATTTAATTTGTGTTTTATCTGCTCACTAAATAAGTTGTTGTTTTATTGCAGATTAAGATGTTTTAAACATTTACATTATTAATGTTATTTTTATTGTGCAATGTGCCATGAGCGTCAATACTTGACGGATACTGGTGTGCTATAAATGTTCATATTAATATTATTATTATTATCATCATCCCATCAGCCGCATCAGCACAAGACGGCTGGGTTTTGTAATCGCTTCTGTGTTTCTTTATTTATTTGCCATTCAAGGTTTTGTCACAATTTTCAACAAACCCTAATTATGAGAATATGAAGGACATTGATTAATAAATTTCACATTGTTTTTTAAGCTGTTGTTTTCGTCAAATTTAGTTTGAGTACAAAGTGGCGTGGACAGGCGTTGTACTCCAAGATGCATTGTAGTTTTACATGGAATGCAAGGACATCAATATACAATGGAGAAAGAAACACATTGTATGGGATTCAAATCTGGAATTCCTAGATCATGAGACAGGTAGAAAAGGTAATGCTTATGGACCCGAGATGGTGTTGAACAGCTATCTTGAATCCCTGGAGGAATTATCAGATCGACGTTGCTAATATATCTTCAATGGCGTGGCTCTTATTTGTTAAATCTCAGTCTTGTTGGGAATGTAATGAACCTGCTTGCTTCTAACAAGACTAAATGATACCTTATTGACGAAGTAATGGCTTTACCAGTCGTGAAGATCGAGGTATAAGTAAATGTTGAACAATAATGGTGCACATCTGTAACTTAGTCCTAAAATGACATCCCAGAATATTATCTGGTTTTATTTTTAAAATTAAACCAACTTATGCGTTCCCCTGAAGAACATCGTTTCTGTTCCTTGGTCACATCGACAGCTGAAAGAACTCTTGACACGAACCATTGTGGCTTATGTGCAGCTCTTTGACCTGAGCTGCAAGGAGCATTTGCCACTGTTTGAAATGCAGCTCACGTTGGATGATATCATGGATATCTATCCAAATCCTGAGGATTTCAAAGAGGCCATTCTTGAACCTGTTAAAGAAGCAGCGAACACGATGCAGGTTTGTGCACGATCGTCAGGGGTAAAATACAGTGGAATTTTTGAACCCCCCCCCGCCCCCCCACCACTCACCATAAAAATGCACTGATGAAAACCCACCCACCCACTCCCCCCCACCTCACAATGCATACAAGATAAATAGATGGGCCTTCATTAACTTTTTACCCATTCCTTTATCCGATAGTACATATTTCGTTTCAAAAAATTCCTGTTTCCGTAAAAGTAATTTCAATCTTCTTCTTTGTCATGAAAACTTTTTCAATACAAGATTCGTTCTGAAACATCCACTCAGGAGTAAATGACTGACATTTTTCTTGTTTTCAGACCGTTCCAACAATTTACTCCTGGTTGTCTGGTGATGACGGGAAAGAGTATATTGATGCAAGAATCCCTGATGACATCGTGAACAGGGCTCTGAGAACACTTGGGCAGGCTTTTGAGCTCCATATGCAAGGGCCCCTGGATCATCTTAAGAGCTATTGTGAGAAAATACCAAGAGTCATCACACACTGTGTGTTGTGTGAACGTAGAAGATAATGAACACCTTATGGGCTTGGGAACAAATAAGTTTTGAATTTTGCTGATGAAATATATATCTATATATATATATATATATATATATATATATATATATATATATGTATATATATATATATTACTGTATACAGGGTGAATCAGAAGAAGCGCCCAATTTCTGTCAGTTGATTGTTTGTTTGCCATTTGTATTACAGTGTACAAGAAGGTAGACATAAATGAATGACATGTTTATCTAACCATTTATTCAAGAAAAAAATATTACGCAACTGTACCAAGCTGTTTTACTTGCAATTTTCAAAGTGCCCTCCCTCGTGATTAATGCACAATTGCAGCTGAGCAGGCACAGAGCGGCACACACGTCTGCAGAGTTTGATATCAATTTCCTCAAACTTTGCAGTGATTTGAGCCTTCAATTCCTGAATGGTATGAGGCTTTTCACGATAAACACAGTCTTTCATGAGCCCCCAAAAGAAGAAATCTGGAGGTGTAAGGTCTGGGGAGCGTGCCGGCCACTCGATCGGCCGTGGTGGCCGATCCACTTTCTGGGAAAGTTTTCATCAAGCCACTGACGAACATAAGTTCCATAATGAGGTGGAGCTCCATCATGCTGGAATAAACAGTCCTGATCTTGTACCCTGGGCCAAAAGAAGGTTTGCAGCATATCCAGGTAAATTTCTGCAGTGACAGATCCCTCAAAGAAAAAGGGTCCAATTATCCCTAATGGAGATATGGCTGCCCAAACTGTCACTCCAGGTAAATTTACCTCCTTCTCAACTGTCACTCTGGGTTATTCGCAGCCCAGTAGACACAATTGTGCTGTTAATTGTGCCATTAAGCTCAATTTGGTGCAAATTCAGGAACTTTCCAAACACGCAGCAATAACCTGCAAGACAATTATTAAACAACATGACTTCCCAGAAAGAATCTGACAGCCGAAAAAACAGAAATCTGGTGCTGCTTTTGACTCACCCTTTGTATATATATATATATATATATATATATATATATATATATATATATGTCCAGGATAGACCCATCCCCATGTCTGGTGGGATTCTAACTTTGATGCATTGAGAAGGGTAAAGAATAGATTCCCTTTCTTATCGGAGGGCCTTTTCTCTTAGCGACAGACACATTCATGCACGTGAGATAGCCGTTAGCCCAACGGAGGCTCGTCTACCCCATTTCCACAGGACACATTGGCTTGAAGGAGGAGATTGGGACCACACTCTGTGCAGACCGTTGGTGCTGCTTAAGCTTAAGCAGTCTCCTTGGCTATTGGGCACAATCCTTGACGGGTCGCCACTCCGACACAGTATACCAGCAGGCTGGCACTCATTTTGCCGACCTCGGAAGGATGACAGGCCGAGTTAATCACACCTGGTATTAATTCAACAGCTGAGCGGGATTTGAACTCAGGACCCGAGGATCCAAAGCCCACCACCCTAACCATTAAGCCAACACCAGGCATATTAGCTTGGAGGTGGATGATTTATTTAGACCTTGGACTTACAGGACATTTGATTTAGCACACCACGGGCTTTTCCTGAGAAATTAATCTGACGGTCAAATACGGCTGTGGATCATTTACCTTACCCACCTTTTTCCATCGACGTTTGACACCCACCTCTTTCACCGACGTTGGCGTCCACCTTTTTCCATCGACGTTTGACGCCCCGTTTGGCAGCTCTGTAGATGGTTGTTGACGTTTTATGAGCGCTTCACGTTTTCACTCGGTAATTCTGGCAAACGGCTACTTTCCACCATTCGTCCAGCACCACAAACATGGCATCGTAAGCCAGGCCTGTGCTGATTTGGGGTTGCATCTCGCTCTGGTAAGGAAGGAATGATCGCGAGATTGGCGGTTTGTCATGTGCACCGATGCGCCAATAGACAAGATGGATTTGGCTGAGGTCTGCTTGAGGCTCCACCCAGACTGGCTGCCTATAAAAAGGATGGGGTGACAGTTTTGTGACAGTTGGTGGCAGCTGGTTGCGGCTTCTTACAGCTCTGAGAGTTTTTGTGGCAGCTGGGTGACGGCTATTTTCAGCTTCAGTCAGTTCCAGTCAGACAGTTGTTGAGCTGGCAACAGATGATTTGTGACAGTTGGTGACGGCCTTGCAGCTCTGATCGCTGGTGACAACCTCACAGCACCTCAGCGCCTTGCACCTTCTCATACCACCTCACAGCGCTTCACAGTTCTTCGCAGTTCCTCGCAGTGCCTCGCAGTGCCTCGCAGCGCCTCACAGCACATCACAGCTCCTTACAGCTGTCTATTGGTTGTGACTCCTGACAGTTGGTGATGCTTGGACCGTTAATGCTGGTTCTGCTCGAGACCTGCTCTTGGCGTACCTGATTATTGGCGTCCCTGGTTCCTGGGGGTGATGACATGATGTTGATTGGTGTTCAAGCCTGTTTGCGAGTGGGTGCATGGCATGGCAGGGCGCTGGCAATGGACCAAGGCACGCTCACACATTTCGGGACATTTTATTTGACGCACGACGCCTTCTATCTTGGTGAGCGAGACTGGATTTCTCTCCCCCCTGAATGATCTGCTGGGTACCCTTGTCTCGTGTTTCATCGTTAAGCAAGGCATAGTGATAAGCATCTGCTCTTTGTCTGTTTTTCTATCAATGCCTGATTAATTCTTTATTTGCTTGCGATTATTTTGATTGATTTGAATTTCCCTATTTTCTCCACAAATACAAAAAAAGTTCTTCAGTTCATTTATTTTTCTTATTAATAAATTCCTTGTTGACGTTTTAACCTGTCCATGCTTGGCCTTTCCTTCTATTGATCCAGCATTGTCCGAATCTAGATAGACTGGGAGGCAATTACCAAACTAATTGACCTGTCATAGTCGGCACGCACCAGCGGTTAAACACTCGGCCGCCCTAATTAAGATCTAATCAAGATAAAATTGGTGCTTTGCCGAGGGCGCGCTCCCCGTTCAGGAAGCCACGTGACCTCGAATTAAATGGTAACTTAGAGGGTGAACACTGGAACTCGTGGTTAACCGATTGGCGTTCGTGGTTGTAAAGCAACCCACCGTATCACAAAGTTAATTGTGAGCGGTGGCCCCAGGTCCGGCTCCGAGGAGGAGAAATGGGGATTAACCCCCTCATAATGCACTCGGTACCTGTGGTCGTAACAATATATGTATATTGAAACATGTGGAGTGTGACAAGCTCTCCGCCGATCCCCATTTGACACAGTCCACACCAAAGCTTCACCTCCAACACAGAGGCCTCGGCCTGGTGACTGTCAAAAGATTATATGGTCATCATCAGTTAAACATCAAACGGAACCACCGATCCGGATTTCGGGCTTATTTTCCCTCATGAGGATGGCATACCAATAAATATCAAACCAATGATGACCATTTTCTTCGTTTATACATCAGACGCACCTTCTGACTTATGGTGAGCATCGCCGCGGATTATGTCTCACACGGTAAAACCGCATAATCCACACAGAACAACCATCCATCAATCCTGATTGACCCCGCCACCCATGCAGGCAAAACACCCACTTGTACAGTTCTGCACCACACCTCGCAGGCCATGACAAGCACCAAGCGTCATGAACATGCATGTGAGATGCGACATGAACATGCATGTGAGAGCACCTGATGGGTTAACGATCAGACGGGTCGAATGTGCCCTATTAAGCAATTCGCGAATGGAGGGAACATGGAGAGGAATTCCGCCAGACCAAGGGATGACCTAACAGCCGTGGGGCTGAAGGTGAGACTGATGGGGTGAAGGAGGAATGATTGAAAGTAACAGTGGGATTTTACAGAATGATGGTGTGAAGGAGGAAAGATTGAACGTAACAGAGGGGGAGGGGAGAGACATTACAATGGAAAAATACAGCCTAGCCAACACATGCCCTCCAAAGAGCCCTTTGACAAGGGATAAAGGACTATCTATACAAAGACAAATTAAATAACTGATCCTCGGCTCACCTACGTGTCCATGTACGCTCTCCCCCTGGGGTAAGTTTTCCAAAACCATAATGATACATTGTTTTATATATGTATATTGTTATGAAAATGAGTTTGGGGTTAATGAGCGGTTAAATATTCATCAGTTATCTCTTGATGAATGTGAGCGTAAGTGTTTGTAATTGTATTCGTAATGACCAGGATCAGATGTCCCAGCACCCTCGACCCTTGTTTCTTTCTCCCTCTCTTCCCTCTGTGTTTCACACTTAAATCACTTCCCATTGTCCTTTCACACCATACAACCACATGTTCTGCAGGAAAATGGTGCGTCCATAAAATCACTTAGTTGCGCGACCCCCCCCCCCCCCCCGCACACACTGTGATGAGATGGCATGTGTGCAACTTCAGAGCATGCCCGACACTCGTCTAGCGGTGGAGACACTGCACCACAGATGGTCGGGGTTTGGTTATAAAAAGGTAGTGGCGCTCACATGCTGAGAGAGATGCAGGGCGGTGAAGAAGATGCATGGAAACACCCGACAGTGACGCCAGACATGTCAAGAGACAGGCCAAGCCAGTGAAGAAGAGTCTGGTGTGCAAGAAGGATTGTAGGGCAAGCCTGTTGCAACAGTACACATTTCTGTTTACTCTCCGTTCATCCTGTGTCCCTGACTGATAAAGGAGAGTACAACTGAGTAATCACCCTATTGCATTGTTGGAACTTCGAAGTGATAATTCATGATAAGTTGTTCTTCTGTATTTCATACAAGTTAAAGTTACGTTCCAGATCAATGACATGGTTCAAGTTAAAATTGATGAATTTTTCCAACAATAATCATTTGGCGTTAATTGACTGACTGTTTGTATGGTTTCTTTCTTACAGTTGACAAGTATAACTGGTTATTAAATGGCACAGCTCAACAACAGATTGAGAGGTTCCTAACCCCTCCATTCGACTTTAATGAGTGTGCGACAGTGAGTGTCACTTGGCTCTTACTGACTTTTGCAACCACTTTCCATGGTTTTATATAATTTGTTAAATTACGATGAATTGGATAAGAACTGATTGCATGTCTCATAGACCAACCAATTTGGAGAGGTTTTAAACAAAAGTTTTGAAAATATTCTTGTATATATAGTCAAGGCTTGTGGAAGAGCTAAAACACTGAATGGTTCAGGACGCAACAGAACAAAATGAACAGTAGAGAGAGGGAGACACCCAATCAGCAGAGTTGAAGGACAAGGAGAGGGAGACTTGGACAAAGAATGGATGTGGGGAAGAATGAGGGGTAGGAAAGGATGCATGGGGTCGACAAGATGGATACAGAAGCAAACTCTCAGGAAGGAAAAACTGGAAATTTGGAAGGAGGTGGGCTTGGGAGTGAGGGAGAGGATTTCCAGGGCAAACAAAGATCATGGTTTTGGATGGGGCATAATCTGAGATTGTGGTCAACAGCTGTCTTGAAGACCTGGGGGGGGGGGGGGGGACGAATGACAGTGCCAAAGAAGGACTTTGTAAATGGAGGGCGCCCAGTCGGCGACTGGCTTTGGAGGCTAATTTTGAAATGTGGTTTGCCCTTGAGAGCTCATGAATGATAGTGAACCCAGGAGTTTGAGTGACTGAACTATATCAAAAAGTTTAAGTAAGTAGATTGGTGGGGGGCTGGGGGTTTTCCAGATGGTAGTAAATGCTGCACACACAAACAAGAGTTTGACTTATTGTGTAAATGAGATCCGTGTGGTGCTTATGTGTTTTATTTCAGTATGTTGAGGAATACAAGAGGCTTGCCAAGGAGATCGCAGAACTGCCAGTACTTGTACACTTTCCCATGGTTGCCCTCAATTGTATGGACCTCAGGCAGGGCTTGGTGGATGTGGCAAATGGTTTTGCAAACACGTTACTCGACACACTTGTCTCGGACCACCGGGAAGCAAACCTGATGTAAGTGGGAAGGCGATGGAAGTTGTCAGGTAAAGGGAAATCAAGAATATACTTTGTTGAAAAATGTATTGATTGTTGATAGTTTGACAACATCAGAATTACTTTTGGTTTTTTTGCAATTATTTCAGAATCTGCAAGGAGTTTGAAATTATCAAAGAATATTGCGCTAAGGTTCCAGAAAACAGTGAAGAGATGGTCCGAATCACGGCATATGTTGAGGAAGTGAAGAAGACGACTGTTAAAAGACTCGAAAACAACATTCAGGTACATTTTAGCAATCTCAAAGTATGCAGAACTTGAACGTCCTGCCACTAAATTTAGAAACATCGTTCCCTGATCTCTGTCAATACCTTTGCAGGATTGTGTCCATCGGCTGAACTACCTGCTGGATGTTCACATATTCTCTCCGAAGGACGCTGCTCTTCATTTTGAAACGCTGCTTTGGCCTGAGAATATAATTCCCTTTTTTGATGCCAGTGATGAGGTGGTTCACTCATTGCCACACACAGCTCTGCCAGTGCAGAGCAACCGGTCCAAGACAATACAGGGCGTATTATTTTTATTAATTATTCTAAAAACTACAGGATCATTGAATCGAAGTGGAATGCAGCTTCATTGTCATGTCTATAAATAAGACTCCAATAATGGAGACCACTCAGAATTCACTTTTTTCATCATATGTCCAATGATGTTTTACTTCAGGTGTTTTTCTGTTGTAAGTATGGGACAAGGGTCAAACCCGGAGTCATTCAGATTAACTTGTAATTGGAAAGGCAATAAGAGTCAACAACAGAGTGAGTGGGATAACATCAAGTTCATCTCACTTCTGGACCTTTCTGTATTCGGCAGTTCATTCCGGTCTGTGTTGCCGTTAACCTGTATTGTTATAATATTGCTCCCGAGATTGACATGTGCCTAACATTGACATGTACAAGCTTCAGGACAATATTTGGTCATGAGAAGACAATTATTTGGCCATGAAAAGACACAAAGCATAATATCTCATCCGATCGTGAACGTCGGTGTGTTTTTATTTGTTTTGTTTTTTTAACTGTTGTGGAGCTAAGCCCACCTTGGATAGGTTGAGGTGCCAGAGCGTTATCAGTGTGCTCCCACACCACTCGACCCCCAGCTTCCAACTGCAGTTCGTTTGTGATAATATTCTTAGGATAGTTTTTAAGATATCCATGAGGTTTTCTTCATCAATCCTGTTCCAACTTTCGCTGGTACAATTTTGGCATTCTTCAGCTTCCAAGATCTTTTCACTTCATTTTGAGATCTTGGTATTTGGTCATTTTCCTTGATTTCTGTGTTGTTTAGGTCAAAATCGCTGGGTACTGATATCTCAATTAGCAATGCTGTCTTTATTTTATTTTATTTTATTTTAACCTCGATACTATATCTGGTCGCAGTGCTTTACTTTCTATGTTTATGCTCGAAGGGATCATCAGGTCGTACATGAGCGTTACTTCCTTATTTTTAGTGATTGCTTTTGGTTCATGTTTTCATGAGTTTTTTTTTTGGACTCGGATATTGAGGGGTTTTTTCAGATGTGCCAATGGATTACTCCACATACCTTGTTGTGCCCTTGGGTGTACAGCTGTTCCGACAGCGGTGGCGTCATACTTTGTTTTGTTTTTTAACATCCCGATCGGAGGTGGTTCGTACTTTCTGTTTCTACCTTGCCGAACCTGCACCTGTCTGATTGACTCAGTCCTGCCATTTTCTTAAAGCCATTGATATAGTGTCCTTGGTTTTGGGCATTAATAATAATTTGTTCTCCATCCCAGTTGAGCTTTACTCTTCTAAACTATTTCAATAAGCCTTCTTTGTCAATGTCCAATCTGTCCAACTTTAAAAAAAAATACTTTCTTGCTCTTTTATCGTTCTCCCAGTTGTCGGTGTGTATTTGTTGACATAATTAGTTTTATTCATTTCTTTTGTCTTTTTTGCAATAATTGGGGCTGTCTGTATTTGTTGCTGTTTCAGTTTCATGTGTGACATCTGCTCGCACATGTTTTTGGAATTGTTTTGCTGGGTAGGTAAGGGATACCTTTTCTGGTTTGCTGTCTTCTTGTTTGCGTACAAATTGGATTCTGTAGTCTGTTGCACTTTTCACATACTCAACCAATCCTACTGTTGCCATCTGTGAACTTGGTTGAGTTCCATCAGGCCGCTACCTCCTTCTTGTCTCGCCAGGTAGATTCTTGGAATGTACTGAATTTTGTGGAGAGTGAGGAGTTTCCTTGTTTTGATATCTAGCTTATTGATTTCCGCTTGTGGCTACTTTATTATTCCACAGCTGCATTGGAACGCTGGTACTGCGAGTTGGTTTCTGGCTTTGATTTTGTTCCTTTGAGAAAGGTATGTTTTCAGGATCAGCCTCGGTCTACGCAGGTATTCTATGGTAATTATTTTGCGCATTTGTTTTATGATGCATTTAGTGGTCCTCTTCTACTCCTGTATTGTTGTATCTTGGTCGATTTTTATGTTGTCCGTTTTTGTTGGTTCACCTTGTACGAATGTGCACTTGGCACACTTATCTAGGCCAAATTCCAATTGGATGTCGTCAGAGTACCGTTTCACTCATTTCAGTTGTTCTGCCAATTTCTTGTCATTCAGTGCGAAGAGTTTTAAATCATCCTTATATAGTAGATGTGTCACCTTTCTTTTTTCTTTGGATGTTCTTCTACTTGAAGAATAGAAGAATGTGTTTATGTGTGTGCTTGTGTGTTGTTAACCATGTCAGTGATGTACTGATTAGTTAACCTTTCATCACACAAAATAATATGTTCAAGCTTAGTAACATTTTTGCCAGTGTGTAACCCCCTTTCCTGGAATAATATTGTTGCGGCCCCAGGGTGACTGTGGTACTACAAGGGAGGTGATATCCCTGGTTTCTCCCCGGACTAACCGAGAATCGCAGGTCGTCACACACAAATAAGTTCGTTCACGGCGGGTCGCTAATCGACCGAGAACACCAATAATTTGACCACATGACCCAGTGTCCTCTGTCTGACTGCCGTTTAACTGGAGACGCGCTGTCGCCTTATCGGGGAATCGTGCCCTTGATGCGTACTTGCATTATTTACCATATCAGGTGCAGCCTAGCAGAGCTGCCAAGTACGCACCAGCAAATATGCAGATTTTGGGGGTATAATTACCTGGCTTGACTAATGTGCCGACCATGCTGGACCAATGGAGGAAAAGACAAAAACGAGCTGGGTACATATATAACACAGCAGATTAATTTTAACAAAGCGAGGAAAATTATGTGGCACAGTAATGGATTTATTCATAGATGTATAGCAGGGGAAAGCAAGGAATTTGTGAGTGTGACAAAAAGAATGGCATATTTCACCAAATAAGACACAGTGCAGATTTTCCCCATAAAGTTGTGCAGTCTTAACTAACATTATACATGAAGGCACATCTCTCTCTCTCCCTCTCTCTCTCTCTCTCTCACACACAAACCTGAGGAAAATTAGAGGTACCCAGAAAGAAAGAGACGTTGAGGTGAAGCGACCTCGTGGTACCTGACAGGTTTGGTGGACCGGCACAACCCAATCGCTGAGGAAGGGGAGGAGGAGGAAAAACTCAAGTGTTTGTGGTGTGGGAGTGAGAGGTGCAAGTGTAGTGCAGCATGTCGTGTGGTGTGGTGTGAGAGGTGCGAGTCAGTGAGGTCGCTCTGAAAATAACGGTTGTTCGGGACTGCCTCGCCAATTGCTCTTGTGCATCCACAGTGGACGAGACATAGATGGGAGAGAAGATGCGTGAGAGAAGGGCTTTAACAGAGTTGTGTGAGGGTCTGTAAATGTCAATGTTAGCTGCTGGATGCAGTTGAAATTGAGTGTTGATGACTCAGGGATGGTCCCAGCCCGTTGTGGTAATCGCTTGCTCCACCCCAATCTCCTGCTTTGCTGCTCCACCTCCCCTCAGTCACGCTGACTTGAGGCGAGATTTTGCTCGGATGCTGGAGAATTCTTGGTGACTGCCTCGTGGAGCAGGATGAAGGAAGAGACGAGAAGACAGTTTGTGAGCTGAATTGCTCCTTTTATGGGCCTAAGTGAGGGAGTAGCTAAGAATCGGATCAAACGATCCTGTAGACATTTCAGAGCTCCCCCATTGGTGCATAGCAGTCACCCCACACTGTAGCCACTCCACGCCAGGCTTCGGAATTGAAAATGGCTTCATTCGTTCCTCGCTGCGCCACGCATCGGAGCTTCGTAACTAACATGGGGTGAGAGTCTTCGGGAGCGCTCTCCGACCCAAATGTTGCCTGGACTCCATTTAAGCATGGTTATTTGGGGAAACCCCAGAGGTATCCGTACTTCTTCGAATGAACCCAGCACAGGCTTGCGCTTCGAGTTACATGCCAAAACACCCTGATTCTCATTATCCTCGTTCTTCGGTATCCTCCGAGACTGTCGTGAGCGTCCAAGAGGTTGATGGCAGTTGCAGTGGTTACAGGAAGGTGAGAATAGCATTGTGGTGTTTGTGGTGAAGAGGTTGGGGTACATAATCATAGATGTAGCGTTTATGGTGAAGGCGTGGACGAAGGTTGTTGTGGAGATTTTAGAAGACATGTGGAGTGGTTACGGTAAAGTTGCAGCGTTGTGGTGAGCATAATAAGGGTCTGAGGTGAGACGGCAATTGGATTTGGCGCGCAATTTGAATGGAAAATGGTCAGGTCAGGTCAGGTCAGGTATGGGAGCATGCGCCAGAGCAGCGCGTCGCTGCATCCGCTTTCTGCCGGTACTCAAGGGGCCTCGTCTGGCATCCCCAGGCAGATGCCTGGCCCATCCCCATCTCCTTGAGATGCCGATCAAACCTGCTGCAACCACGAGGCACGTGTCGGCCCATTGGCCTCCTCCACTTAGGAGACTCCCTCGCTGAGAGAATCTGGTGAGCAGGATCAGCGTCAGGAAAACGAGCCACATGTCCATACAGCCGCAGCTGACGCTCACGGACTATGCAGGTAACAAATCTCATTTGAGTCTCTCTCAGCAACGCTCGTTGGACACAAAGTCCGACTAGCGATAGCCAAGGATTCTCCGAAGAGACCTGGTACCAAGGAATTAAGTCTCCATCTCAGATCCTTGGTCATAGTCAAAGTCTATCCATAGAGCAAGACTGGAAGCACCAAGGACCTGAAGACTCGGACTTTCGTCCTCTGACGTCTATTGACCTCTGACTCACAGCCCAGAGACATGAATATCACTGCCAAGGTAAGTGAATCTCTCCACGACCTAACATGCTCACCACAACAGGCACAGACAGGACAGCAGCATCCAAGACGTCATTGAAAGCCTGGATCTTAGTTTTGACCCAGGAAACCCGTAATCCCAGGGCTCCGACTCCTCATTCAGCACTTGAGGGCCCCCGAAAGGAATTTAAAGTCTCCGTAAAGATGACTGCATCATCTGTGAAATCAAGGTCAGAGATCTTGACATTCCAAACGATGCACCGCAGCTTGATCTCTCCAACATCCTCCGGAGAATCAGTCCATACAAGTGCTGAGAAGTGTGGGGGCCAGTACACACCCTGATGAACTCCAGTAACAACTGAAATAAGTCAGAGATGGTACCACCACACATCTCACAGCACTCTCAGTACCAGAGTAGAGTTCAGACATCAGATCGATCATTTTGTGGCACCCACGAAGACCTAGAATCCTCCAGAGGGCATCCCGATTCACTGAATCGAACGCTTTACATAGATCAACATGGGCTGCAAGCAGCCCTGCCAAAACTCTCGTCTGTGTTCGGTGAGGACCCAAAGAGCAAGGATACGGTCAATCGTTGACCTCTTTGGTGTAAAGCCTGACTGCTCTGGACGCTGGTGCTCAAGCAGGTGGTGGCGAACCCTATCAAGAATTATCCGAACAAAGACCTTGCCCGGCACTGAGAGCAGCGTCCCCCTCTGTAGTTGTTGCAGTCTTGGCGATCACTCCCTTTCCAGAGAGGGACAACAAGGCTCCTCTTCCAGTCAGTTGGGTTGATGCCTGTGTTCCAGGCAGAGCACAGAACTGCATGCAACGACACGAGTGCAGCATTTCCACCAGCCTTGAGAAGTTCAGCATGGATGCCACAGAACCCTGGAGCTTTACCCATTTCAACCGGTTCACCGCAGCCCTGTTTTTCCACAAGCGAAGGTGGACCACAGTTGATTGGAGGGTCAGCAACAGGGATTGTAACACACCTGCCGTCCAACTCGACAGCTGGTGGATCAGCCTGGTACAACCGCTCAAAGTAACCGGCCCAGCGGGCCTTCACTTCGGAAAATGGTGAGCGCATGCAAATGAACCTCGCTGTGTTTCCTCGCGTTCCAGGCGTCGTTACATTTCTGCATGCGTGCTTGCATGGTTTGTGTATAAGATAAAGTAAAGCAAAGGGATGAAATAAAGGAAAGAATAGAGGATTGAAGACCTAACTCAAAGCCCAGCACAACACCTCTTTCCCATTTACCCACTAGACATATGGAAATAGCTAACTAAACAAATACTAATGAAATAACTGTCTTAGGATCGCTATATGTTGCGTACCATTGCCATAGTACCATTGCCAAGCCTCCCCCCCAATCCCCACAGTAGCGACGTCCCCAGCCATCAGTATGGATGTCATGTGGTGTCGCCGCCTTTCTTTGTCAAAACATTTTATCAAGATGTAATTTTTCATTTCATCAATTTTTGAGATGTGGATGTACCACATTGTTTTGATTCTTCTCAAACTACTTTCAGCACTACATTTCTTCTGGGAGTCATGCAGAGGTTTTCTCAAGAGCTCAAAGGCCTTTTAAAAGGTCTTCTGAACTCAAAACTTGGTCTGAAGTGTGGCGAGACTGATCAAAATGAGAAATGCCAACATGATGCTCATCGAGGATGTTTCACACATGTGATTTCGTATTGACTTATTTTTATGATGAAGCAAAACCTTGTTTATATACAAAGGCTCATTACCTCCGCCACCGAAGGTGGAAGGAGGTTATGTTTTCACTCCTATCTGTCTGTTTGTCTTTTTGCTTGTGTGTGGGATATCTCAAAAAGTTATGGACGGATTTGGATGAACTTGGTGGGCAAGTTGGATGTATGACAAGGAAGAATTGATATGATTTTGGTGAAGATCTGAAACCAGATACCAGAATTTTTTTTTTTAAAGTGCCTCTTCACCATTGAGTGATGTGGCCAAAAACGAGAAATGGCACGATATATCAAAAAAGTTATTGGGCCCGATAGGTTCTATTGGATCAGGCATTGCATGGCAGATGTACTGTAGGTGCTCTACCGAGTGCCCTTCTAGTTCTGATTATGTTTTTACAATAAGGTGCCCAAATATGGTGTGCAGATCTCTGTGTGGAAATATTAGGGTCTTTTTTCCAGGATCAGATCTAATATTTGTTTTCCCTTGCTGGTTCCAGCTCTTACAGGAAGCCAGGCAGCGTGGTGAGCCAATCTCATGGCCACAGGGAGCAGTTCAAGCTGGAGCTGGGGAAGCTTTTCCGCCGTTCCAAAGCATTCTCACAATATGATGAGAGTGACTTGATGCAAGAAGTAGGTCTGGCATAACTTAAACTGAGATAATGGGTTGGTTCATAACAATTGATCAATCAATAAATATATTTTTAAACTGTGTAGTGCTTTCATTTCAAACAAAATGTTGAAGCCCTTTAAATAGCAAAGAATAATTTTTTTCCAATAATTCGTAGAGAATTAGAATGGCACTAACAAGGGTAAAGATGAAGAAATAGTGTTGCGAATCTGGAAGCCATGAGCACACAACATTCAGGTCCTATAGCTCAGTTATTTCGATAAGTGAATGTGGATAGATAGCTCCCTTTCCCTAGTCTAATGGGTGAATAAATGTACTTGCGCTGTGAGTTACTTTGATAGTCAGGTTTTCTTTCATTTTTACACCCCTCATAACTACGACAACGCCAGCATCACCTTCACCTCGCTCTGGCCGACGCCATTGCCTACGTGCGTGTCAGACGTACTGGGCGGAGCCCACACAGAATGCAGTAGCTCTGGCTGTTTGGTGGGTGGAGCCCACGCAGAATAATGTTCCTCTGCCTGTTTGGTGGGGGAGTTCACTGAGGAGTCTCTGACGGTGGGGAAGGCGTCCGCGTGACGTCACCACGCCCTGGGCCAATCGACGGACTTGTCGCTCGTTTTGGCCAGTGACAGGGCGACGAGCGATTGTGCATGCTAAAACCGTCCGTGAGGGAGCGAGGAGGGAGGAGGCCCCCCCCCCCGAGACAGGGTGAATAAGGGTGCGGCGCATTCAGACAGCGAGAGCTTGAAGAGGAGAGCTTGAGAGTACTGGAAAGAGAGCTCGAGATTCAGAGATCCTGCCACCAACAGAACCGCAAGGGGTGCGCGCCGTCTCTCGAAGGATACAGAGGAGAGGTTTGGGTTGCCAGGACCAGCGGAGCTGAGGAGGCTGATGCGGCTCGCCGGTGTCTGGATCCGGCTGCCTCTCGCTGGTGCCCGGTTCGAATCAGCTCGAAGACCAACGAGGTGGACAGGTCCGAGTGCAGCTCTGGTCTTCAGCTCGCCTTTCCATCCGAGCTGGAGGCCTCAATAAAGGCTGTGGCCACCGTTTCTTTTGGGTGGGTGTGCGTGTGTGTGTTTGTGGCGCCAGTCTAGTAAGTAGTAATTGTATAAGTGCTCTTGGCTGTACATACGTGCTTCTCTATTATTCGGATAACTCTGCTTCTTGCGTGCCCCGCTGCCCCATTATAAATAAACTCATGTGTTAAATGTATCGGTTCGTTTTTGTGTTTCTTTTATTGGTTTAACACGGTGCGTGTTGGAGAATTAGCCAGGCTGTTGCCGCTGTAAAGGTACATTTGGACCGACGGAAGCTCGGTGACCGTCCGCTCGGGTCGCACACGGTTCGAGCACGCTAGCGGATCGTTCCGTACAAGCGCCGTCGAGGGTGAATTTCCCCGGTAGTTTGGACGACGTGGGTATTTAAGTAAATTGAAATTGGCAATCGACCCTACCCCACGTGGTCGACCTATTGGCAAACTTCGGTCCGATAAGGGACCCTTCAGCTCCGGAGTTATCCGGGGCGACGACCTATATATTCCGGGTGTTCGGTGGAGCCGACTCTACTGCTCCATCTAGCGGTCGTGCTCGCAGCCGATACCCGGCCCTGCAACAATAGCAACCTCAAACAGACTTTAAAATATAAAAAACTGACTAGTGAAGCAGTGTGATTTAAAAGGCATAAAGTTCCAGTCATGGAGCATAACAGAAGCAAGCTCAATCACCAAAAGTCTTCATCTTGATGCGGGGAACAACCAGGGTATTCTCAATACTGGACCATAGCTTTATTGCATCGGTGTAAGGTATAATAAGGTCAGATTATATCGACAATAACCAATTTATGCACTTGTATAGCTTTATAGATAATTATTAACAAAATTTTAACATCTACGTTCATGTTCTGAAAGCCAATTAATTATCTTGAGAATTGGAATAATCTGATCAAACTTCTGAGCCTGAACCACAAGCCTGGCTGCTCTATTCTGCACAAGTTGCAAGGGCCTAAAAGGGGTTGCAGGCAAGCAGCTGCCAGCATCAAATTGTAAGAACCCAAATATGATGTTATGAGAGCGTGAACCAAAGTTTCAGTTGGCTTCTGATTTATACATGAGCCAGTTTGGGCTGCACTGTCCAAATGGAAGAAAATAGATTTGCAGATTATATTGATGTGTGTATTAAAGGAAAGAGTTGGGTCCATGGTGACACTTAAGTTACAGACCAAAGTAGCAATGAACAGGTGATTATCCACAAATTTCACTACCTGAGGTTGAATCTTTTGAAGGACTGATTCAGTGCCAAGGATCAGCATGTTAGACTTGGCAGCATTGAGATTAAGAAAGTACATGGACATCCATTTTTGAATTTTGGCAATGCTTGAATTCAGTGTTGTACACAGAAGACGGTGTATTGTTGTATGTACCATTTCTAAGATAAGATTTGAACCATTAAAGAGCAGGTCCAGTAATATGAAAACAAGAATGAAGATGATCTAGTAGAACAATATGATCCATCATATAAAAAGCAGTCAATAGGTCCAGAAATATTCATTTTGTAGCTAATCCATGGTCTGCATTTCATAAGATATTATTTGTTACCTTCAGGAGACCAGTGTTGGTGGATGGAACTGGATCCAGGAAAGTTGTTTCATTTGAGTTACTGATAATTAAGTGGACTACATCTAATATATATTTATATAGATATGAGAGTTTGTGTCTGTTTATATATGCTCCAAAAACTAAACCAGAGTTGGTGTCAAAGCCACCCAATGCTCACCTGTTTATACATATTACGTTTTTAAAAGACTCGTCTAATAATTAATATTTTTTATAAAGCATTGCAGTGAAGTCTGATCCAAATAATTTTAAAGCAATATATGTATTTGTATATTGTAATCAGTAACAAGAGCGCAAGTGAGCACAATATATCCCGAACAAGAAGGTATATACAGAATTGTGCTACTACGTGGAAAACAGCATCCTGTTGCCATGGCAACCACTTTAGATGACAACGTATGTCCGACACACCGTCTCCACAGTCTGTACCTATGTACCAGAAATGAAACGTGAAAGTTGAAAACTTTGGGAGTTAGAGTGCGGACAGGAACGGATGGAAACAGCATCCTGGTTGCCATGGCAACCACTTTAGATGACGAATGTATGTCACGACACCCGTCTCCACAGTCTGTACCTATGTACCAATATGAAACGTGAAAGTTGAAACTTTGGAGTTAGAGTGCGGACAGGAACGGATGGAAAACAGCATCCTGGTTGCCATGGCAACCACTTTAGATGACGAAGTATGTCCGACACACCTCTCCACAGTCTGTACTATGTACCAATATGAAAGTGAAAGTTGAAAACTTTGGAGTTAGAGTGCGGAAGGAACGGATGGAAAACAGCATCCTGGTTGCCATGGCAACCACTTTAGATGACGATGATATGTCACGACACACCGTCTCCACAGTCTGTACCTAGTACCAAATATGAAACGTGAAAGTTGAAAACTTTGGGAGTTAGAGTGGGAAGGAACGGATGGAAAACAGCATCCTGGTTGCCATGGCAACCACTTTAGATGACGAACGTATGTCACGACACACGTCTCCACAGTCTGTACCGACTGTACCAAATATGAAACGTGAAAGTTGAAAACTTTGGGAGTTAGAGGTGTGGAGAGGAACGGATGGAAAACAGCATCCTGGTTGCCATGGCAACCACTTTAGATGACGATGTATGTCACGACACACCGTCTCCACATCTGTACCTACGTTACCAAATATGAAACGTGAAAGTTGAAAACTTTGGAGTTAGAGTGTGAAGGAACGGATGGAAAACAGCATCCTGGTTGCCATGGCAACCACTTTAGATGACGACGTATGTCCGACACACCGTCTCCACAGTCTGTACCTAGACAAAATATGAACATGAAAGTGTAAAACTTTGGAGTTAGAGTGCGGACAGGAACGGACGGACGGACAGACACAGACAGACAGACGGACGGACGGACGGAGGACACAATAATACGCCCCGACATATAATATATATATTATATATATATATATATATATATATATATATATATATTATATATATATTATAATCGGGCGTATAAAAATAGTGTGGTCGATAAAAACATTAGAAAGGAAAAAATAACTTGCCCAAAAATTTTAACATTTTCACGCTCACGCTGACCTGATGCTGACGCTCACGCTCACGCCGGGGGTATCGCTATAGCTCTCTGTTCTTCGAACAGGTGAGCTAAAAAAAAACTACTGAACCAAATCCATCCAATTTTTGCTTGTTGCCCAAGAGCACTCCAAGTATGTTTTTGGTCTGGGTAGTATATCAGGGGAAGAGGGTTCAAGGTGGGGGGAAGACCCCAATTTTCTCCACGTAAATGTGTATCATATAGTACCACCAGTGTTGGTGGTAAACTATTACAAATATTACAAATTACAATTACAAATCATCGTATTACACGGTAGTACGTATTACAAATCATCATCATCTTCTTCGAGAAAGAAAGTTGAAATAACTTGATAATATGCATTGCAGTGATGTTGAAATCTGAGCAAGAGAATAATTTTAAATTTTCAAAATATTGCATTTCACTCATTTTAAGCGGAAGTTCAAACCAAAGCATCCAACACTGAGCTTTGCAGCGAAGAGGAAGTGATCTTTGCACATGCTATATATAAACAGCAAGGATGGTTGATGAAAGTGATGTTAGCTGACTTCCAAGCAGATGGAAGATGACCTAATATGATAGCGTGAATAGAGTGGAAGGTTTGTGGAGTACAACATGTTGTATTTTCATTAAATCTATCAGCAGAGCAACAGGTACAGTACTTTTGCTCGTCTGATATAATAGCTTAAAAGTTAACCCAACAGGAAGTTCCGAGTGAAGAGGGGAGAGATATTGGAATAAAAGCATTTGAAAGTGAACTACGAATATGTGAAATATTATCTTGAATACATGAAAGATTATCGAATTGCACTCACCAGTGCAGGCGACGAGTTAAACATTTACACTTTAGCAGAGTCTGTTACAGGGTATCTGGGACTGACCATCAATCTAACACAAATGACCGACTGGAAACTGAGCATGGTAGAGAATAGAGTTCCAAGTTTGAGACTGTGCAGATGTTTCTTCAAGATAAGACCACCTCTGTTTAATCAATGTATTTGCTTTGTCATTGCCAGTATGTTACGGATATCAAGATGATTCAGAAGAGGCTCCAGGAGGCACAGGAAACCATTTCTCTAATACACCGTGAGGAAGCCATCTATAGATGGGACAAGACCCAGTTCCCTGAAGTGGAGGCAATCAAAGTCACCATTGAACCTTACTACAAACTGTTTAGTTTGGTGCTACGATGGCAGAAGGCAGAAAAGAGGTATTTTATTGAACATAATTAAATGTCATGACAGCTGATTAGACGAAATTATTAGCTTCAGACCACCAAGGCAATGATTGTCATTTTAACTTAATGTGAGCAGACATAATCCAACATGAGCATATCTATTGGAGTTGTGTACAACTTTTGTTCTGGGAAAGACAGACTGCATATATAAGGGAAAAACTTTGATACTGCATAATGCAAAACAAAATTTCAGTGTATTTCAAAATATTTTGTATCCTTGGTTTGCAAAGAGTGCCCATCAGCTATCTGAGTTGACACGGGAGCGGTGTGATGACACAGGTGGTTGGATGGGTCCTTCCTCGAACTAAACGGGGAATCAATGGTGCTTGAGATTGACGAGTTCAACCGAGAGATATTCAAACACCTGAAGTCCTTTCAGCAGCTGCAGAAGAAGGCAGAACAAGAAAAGCTTAAAGCAAGTCCAAAAACACTTCAGGGTGAGCATGAGGGTGTTGAGGAATCAGAGGATGGAGATGGGACTTTTCCGGCAGTGGATATTTGCCAGGAGGTCATCGAACAGATCAACGATTTTAAGGTACTTACTTCGGAATTTATTTTTTAATATTGCCTCGAAAGATTGAAATTATTCACATTGCATTTCACAAAGTCGTGTCGATTCAAATAA
>CM068954.1:13671373-13691568 GCA_035128595.1 Eptatretus atami
GCAGGACTAAGTTCTTTTCACGGGTTGCCGCATTCACCTCGCAAACGCGGGCCCTGCCTGGTGATGCGGCAGGCTCGGCGTTGCCATGCGGAGCCATTTGGCCCGCTTCGCGCAATGGTGGCTATCCACCTCGACTTTTGTCCATTCGGATAAAAGGGGAGCGATTTATCACCACAAGTAGATTAACTATCGCGTTATTAAAGTGAGCGATTTCAAAACCTTTCTGAACCAAGCAGGACGGGTCCCAGTTATTAATTCCTATATCTCTTAATACCCTCCTTCGCCCAAAGCGCTTAATGCAGTCTCATTTTAAATTAATTCCCCCCAACCACCCCTGAATTCGTATGTCCCGCGGATGAGGCCTCTTATTCCCTGGGAGGCATGACATTCAAGGCGGGAGAAATAACTGTCTGCATGACCCTGTAGATGTGTGGATGCATTCATCACTGATCGGATTCTGAAAATCTGTTTTTTTTAACAATTATATATATATATTATTTTATTCATTTTAGCCTACCCATATATAAATGCTATACTCATCCTAATAATACTCTAGAATGACTGGTATATAATCATATATTATATATATATATATACTATGGTAATAAACTCACATAGTGATGTAAGCCATACTATTTAGTGTATATAATTACGTATTATATATATATATATCGTACGAACTTAGATATATAACTATAGTGGGCTATATATATATATATTATATATACTCTAGACCAGCACCCAAACACTCATGCCACAGAGACTATGTGCACCAATGGATTATTGTGATGTGAATAATACTTATATTTTTATATATTATATGCTTTATTACATATACCCTATATAGATATATAGATGTACCCTATAGACCCTATAGCGGTATATATATATAATACATATATATGTGCATGTAGACCCACCTACATCTCACCTGTGAATGGAGGGAATAGCCAATCAGCTCTCACCTAATCGACTACACTCAGGTGGTGAGGATTATATATACGATTGACCCCTCCCACACTTCTCAAGCCAAAGTAGCTGCATAAGGCAACCCAAGAAGACTTACACAAGGTGAGTGCTAATGCTGTTTCGAACCCTTCCCAGAGTTCCCCAACAACTATAAAGATGTTCACACATAGTACACACAGGAGAATGCCAATGCTATACACCCCCTCAGCTACCGGACCGGTTTCATCGCCTATTGGAAAATCATCAGCGATAGTGTAGACAGAAATACATACCATTGAGGCTCTCAAACATGTACTTTGTGCAAACGTCAAAAGCAGTCAATATATAAAGAAAGAAAGCTGATGATTTGCCAATAAGTGATGAAGCCGGTCCGGTAGCTGAGGGGGTGTATAGCATTGGGATTCTCATGTGTGTACTACGTGTGAACGTCTTTATAGTTGTTGAGGAACTCTGGGAAGTGTTCGAAACAGTGTTAGCACTTACCTTGTGTAAGACTTCTTGGGTTGTTTTATGCAGCTACTTTGGCTGGAGGAGTGTGGGAGGGGTTATATATATTGTCCTTTGACCTGGCATGTATACTGTTTGGATCGGAAACTTTTAACACAGGAATGTGGACGTGAACGTCCAACTTCCAGATTCGTACTTTACTTTCTGTGACGAGTGCATCTAATTACCGAAAGGGACTGAACTGGACCATGTCTAATCACCGAAAGGAATGGAAAGTAATTTTAATGGATCGAGAGGAACAAGTTCATAGTCGTACATAATTATTTTGCAGTCTTGTTTGATGTTCGCCATGTGTCCATAACATAACCCAAATAATCTGGAAGACATTTTTTTCTTTCTGTTCATACTTGCTTATCTATATATTCATACTGAAGGACCAATTTTGTGCTCCTAGCGGTCGTGTCACGTTTTTCTCGGTACTGTGACCTGGACTAAAAGAAACTTCGTACCTGTAAGAGTGCATTGCACATAGTGGCAATAGTCAAACTTCAACTCTGAAGCAGAATAAACACTTTTCGTTTCACATTCGTTTACATGGCGACGTGTGGCCTCACCGCTGAGAGGCGTAAGGACGTCATGACATCATCGGTCATTCGCTGACGTCATTACGTCTGTCGTCGTCCCCCACCTTCCCTTAGGCATCTACAGTATAGTGATTCATTAACTCCGATTATCGGAGACCATTGTACTGTTTACATCAATAGCTCTTCGCCCGTATATTCACGCGTATCAATATTCTCTGAAATTGTACTTTGCCTTGAGTGGACATTGAATATTAAGAGTAATACATTGAGTTAATAAGATTACCTTTATATTAAGTTCCACAACGGGTGCAAGCGATTCATATCGCAGTGTTCAGAGCGAGACAATTTCACAGCTCAGCGATGTCTGCCGGGATGTAAAATAAAGCCGCTTCCGGCCTGCGGTCGTCCCTGTGTGGCCGGGGCCCAATGGAGCGCGCCGACATCAGGTGACGACGCAGTCGTTTAGTGCGGGTTGCCCCACCCGCACCACAGGCCTATAAAGACAGATCGCAAAAGCCGTCCGCAGTAAGTCGTGTGAGTTCCCATTTTCTTGTCTGGCTTCGGGACCTCGATCGCTGCATGCACTGTTTCCCGCCTTCTGCACCCACTCCCGCTGGACTCCACCCATCCCGCCTGACTCTGCTGCTTGACCTCTGTCTTCTCCACCCACTCACTCGCCCACACCACCCACCGTCTCTGCCTCGCCTCTCCCACTGGACAACCCCACTCACCTGACACCAAAGTCCTCCCTCAGCCTGTCGGTCTCGCTCATCTCTGGATTCGACGACGCTGCAACAGCACCGTAGCCAAGCAGGAGACAATGCGCCAACTCTAAGGGGATCGGCTTCAGCGGAGCATCTCCCCCAAAACTAACTGGGTGGTGCAGTCCGGATCAAACCGTGCAAGGTCATACGAGACGTAGCCTCATCTCCTCTTCCTTTCTTCTCATCAACTCCTCTTTATCGGGTTGTGGATGTATGTGTGTGTGTGTTGTGTGTGGTGTGTGTTGTGGTGTTAAGAAGTAAGATTGCAGAGCTTTAAGATGCCTAATGCTTGCTAGCTTTAAGTTAAGATTGCAAAGATTACTATCGGCTTATAGCTTCGCTCTTTGTCTGCTTGAGTAAGTTGCTCTGTTTTGTTGACGCACCACCACATTTCTTACTATCCCTGCTATTACATACGAACAATAAACTTCATTCACTCGCTGCCCACAAATTTTTCACGCCTGCACAGAAATAAATGCTTAGTAGAAATGTTCCCAGCTCGGTTTTGTCTCTTTCTTTCTTGAGTCCAGACATGTCCGATCCTAGCCAGCCGACCTTTAACCCACAACGATCCGTTTCCTTTTAGCCGTACGTCCTTGGCATTCGCTCGCTGCATTTTTTTTTCTTTGAGGGGGACCCAGTTAGGTACCCAGTTCGACAAGCACACCGAGGCATGTGCCCCCGGATAATTAGATCATGTGACTTAATAGGCTAACCGATTTAGCAAGAAGGGACCCTAAGCCACCGTGTTGAGTTATCTGGCGTCCACGTCGCGTTAGCGACTGGCCGCATCACGATTTATCAGTGTCACGGCCTGCCGATCCGGGGGATCTGCGTGGGAACTCCGACATAAGCACACGAGTTGGTCTTCTCACCCGACCAACCTGCCGCCAATATATACTAGTATATATACCATATATACATATTTCCACCAGACCCCGCCGCAAAACTATATATATATAATATATTAAATATATATCATATATATTATTATATATATATATAAATATTATATTAAATTATATATATATCACGGCGTGTATGTGTTATGTCAATACACTACCTGTGTTAAAAGTCCTATAAACATTTTGCATTTTTATACCTCATGATGGCATAAGGAAAGTAAACCTTTGTTCAATGAAAATACTAGCTTATCGAAAAGAAAATCTTTTCTTCAATTAACCGAATTGCTATAACAAAACACAGTCAAGGATACATTCAAACGCACAACCAATCCCCAATGACTAAATAAATAAAATAACCATACCCTCCAGCATGTGACATCGCCGGGGCGCCTTTAGTGTTCGGATGCTGCGTGCAGCACATGAGAATGAATTGAGGAGCGGTGTCATCCAATCGTACGATTAACAAATAGGTATCAACAAGAGTCATCCAAGAGATCTTCAGGCTCTAATCTGAACTATATACCTCTGCATGATGAGAAGAAAATAAATACGTAATTAATAATCGATAATAATACTTAAGCAATTAATTGATTAATAAAAAAATAAAAAAAATTGCCAACAGTACACTTCACTTTTGCCCCAAATTTAAGTTTCTTGCTGACAGAATGTGAGAATTGCCCAGACCCAAAAAACAAACAAATGAGTAAAAACGATACTCCCTCTTCGGCAACGCGATGCGTCATGCACCCTGGATATGGAATTGGGAATGAGTGTTACAAGACCCTATGATTCAAACGCTAAAATGAAAGTATGCCATCCTGTGTTGACTTATGTTAGGGTGCTGGCTTGGATCTTAGGTTCCTAGTTGAGGCCCGTAGGCCCCCAAATGAATATAATGGCCAGGGTGGAGTTGACTCAGTCTGTCGTCTCCCGAGGTTCGTCCAAAATGTAAGTACCCAGTGTAGGGGCACAGCATTCAGCGGCCAGAGTCACGCCCCAACCAATTGATAGCTACCCTGTCAGCCAAGCTTGCCATACACAAGAAGAAGTGAAGTATGTCACCATTTTCTTCAAAACCATTATAAATTATTACAGGCGACACTTTCAAATTAATTTGTGATAACTCTGGAATGAATGGTGTTCACATTTCTTCAACACCTTCCAAAAATCACTAATTTGCTGGCTTTATTTATTTTTTACATTTTCTTGTCCAAATTCTCATTACCAGCTGCCATGATATTGAGATCTGCCTTTAAGCGTTCTATTCCATTAGAGTTGAAGGACTACAACTTCCTTCTTTCTTTGACAAATAAGCTTTAAATATCCGCGGGAATTGGTTTTAATACATTATCTTGCTGTATAAGATAAAGTTTTTCAACAAGTTTTGCTACCACTGGGATGGCAGGTGATTAAAATTTGTTTGGGCCTTGCTGCAAATCAATATACCATCGAAAGGCAATTTTCCAACACACTTGAGGTTTGCACCCCCAAACTTGAATGACTTCTCCATGCTTAATTGTTTGTTTCAAGCAAGGCTCTTATGAGTTCAGCGTTTTCATCTGTTCATCTCACATACCATCTTGCTTAGTTCCAAATAACTGAAATTGACTGTCTTCCAAAGCACTTGTTTGGGGGGGCACCATCGTTTTCCATCGTCGAATTGCATTTGTTGCACATTTTACCCTTTTAGTCGTGTTCCCTTTTTTAACAGAAGTTTTCTCAACTGAATCACATCCTTTAAGTTTCCCTGATATCAAAAGTGACCTTCCTTTATGGTGATGGATACACAACACCTGACCCTTCTGTCAGATCTGTTGTCAATTCAATGTTGTCTTCTTTTCAATGTCTTCTACAAGGGGAACAGCCAAACGCAAAAAAAAAAAAAAAATATCCTGTAAACCATTGAAAATCATGAATCCACGTCTAATTTGGAAGGAGGAATGTTTTTTTTTTTTTTGCCAATCACCTAACAGTGTCAAAAAAAAACGCCAGAGTGTCTATTTTGATTTCGCCAAGTGACATACCACTTGAACCCGACCTGAAACAAAGGGTAGCGGCTTTCACATGGAGAAACAGTATTATTTTCGAGCTCGATCATACCGATTCCACCAATAGTAGCAACTCTGAAGGTTCTCACGAATGTTTAAGTGATTCATTGGGATTTGAAAAACTATTGGAGAAAAAAAACTTAATGATGAGAAATGCTGTCGGGGAATTACTGGAATGCCATATACGAGCGATTAGGATGAAGGATAGTCGACAATGGAGGGTTGGTTGAAGAAGAAAAGCAGGTCACATTCACATGCTTCATTCCAGATTGCTGGTTTTCTTTTTCCATGCGTGTTTATAAGGGAGGGCTTTTGTATTGAATGATAAATCGCCTTATATATGTTAACTCGCAGCAGAAATAATTCCATCACGCGCCGACAACCAACACACCTAGGCACACTCGACACCGCTGGAAAACTGGGCGATATTGCTTTGTCCCACCATCGCAGGCTTGACCAGCGGTCATGTAACTGTTACCAAGATCGTTCCCATCTCATACTTCCCCAGACACCATTTGTGTCTTGTCCAGTGTCCACACGTATCGATGCTCCTGCCTCAGTGCGAGGGGGATGTGCTAGGGGAGATTCGGGGTTGTGGTGGTCGTATGAGTGGGGGGTGATGGCTGATGGGGAATTGGGGGTGGTGGAGGGAGTGCTTGTAGGATAGCTGGTGGGGTATTGCGCGGGGGCTTGATTGCATTATGAGGATTGTGGGGGATGGTTGAGGGGGGTGTGAGTGTGGTGGTGTATTGTGTGTTGATGGCTTGATGGAGGTTTGAGGGTGGTAAATTCTTATATTTTTTTTTTTTTTTCTGGAGGGGGGGGGAGCTGTGGTGGTGGTGCTATCTGTGGGGGTAATGTGTGGTATGTGGGGTGGTGGAGGGTGTTGTGGTGGCGGCTGGTGATGTGGGAGATGATGACTGATGAGGGTGTGGATGGTAGTGTGGTATTGTGGGGTGATGTGATGTGGGATTGTGGGGCGGGGTGGTGAGGAGGGGTGTGGTATGGATCCTTGGTATTGTGGAGTAATGGTTATGAGTGTGAAATGGTGGAGTATGTGGGGAAGTAAGAAATTCAGTAATGGTTGATGGGTAGCATGGTGTTAGCGTATTGTTGGGTGTGGTGATGGGAGATTTGTCGGGATCGTGGAGAGTGGGGGTGGAATGGTTGCTGTGGGTACTTGTTGCCGTAGGTGTTGTTATTGTGGGATGGTGGAGGGGGTATAGGATGGTTTAGTGAGTCGGGTATTGTGTAGCCTAGTTGCTGCTGAGACGGGATCTGATGGAGGGCGGTGGTGACGGGGAGACCCTGAAGAGTTTAGCTTCCTCAGTCAAATCCTTTTGAAAGAAGTAGAAGTAACATACATAATACATAAAGTCAGACATAATACTATCTACTCCACTATGAACAAGATGGTGGTTCATTGCACTTGCAGAAATTTGTCCTGATAATACAAAACAGATAATTGTTTGTCAGGTGCTCTTGTTAGTAACTGCAGCAATGGCAACAGGTCGCTCGATTACACCATCAAATCGGCAGTGTACGATGCGCTCGTATCTGGGTAGAATGTGTTAGAATGTGAGCGACGGCTGTTTCTTCCGCTTAATCCGTGGGCATATGGCATCCATCTCTCAATTGTGGCATTTATAACCCAATAACTAGTCATCTCTGGTCTTCATAACAGTGCTCTGTGAAATTTGCACTAACACAAAGAGCAAACTGTTTAGGCCCGATCCACAACATGGGTATTTTGGAAAACCTCGTCCAATTCTGAGCAAACTATAGGGTGTCTCGGCCATTGGGAACATCGAAAGCCATCTCGTTTCGTATCACTTGTCAAGACAAAGGAAGAGCATCGAATCAGCATATTTGTGGAAATGAAACTTTATTCACGCATTTGATGTTCAATCGCGAAATGCCGATGTAACCTGAGACAGTCATGGATATGATTGTCGACTTCCTGAAGCGAAACATCACGGCGCAATACTGAAGAAGAGAAGATTTAACTCTTTAATCGCAAAAATTACTTCCTTGTATAATTAGCGACAATTGAAAAAACACATCATATTTCTATCTTGAGAGTACAAAGACTAGATTAGCTCGAGTAGTCAGAGCGTTTGGTTCCCCTGTCAAGAATTATCTTCATGTTTGCTCATCCTTGTTTAGACAGTTTTTTTTAGCTTCCTAGCTCCTGAGTTTGTAATTACAGATGGTGTTCCACTTACTTTGTTGTGCCTTCAGATACCACACTAGAAAATGAACAGAGCCAGTATTTCACTTTCATTGTTGTTCCTCTTTATGCAGAACTCAACTTCCTTGGTTCATCTTTAACTGAAATTTTAGCGATTTTGTTTTCAAACTTACTGCTTAATCTTTCTTACAGATCTGTATTCTGCCAGGACAAATAGTGGCCTTTTGCATTATAGGATTGCTAGAAGGAACCACCTCTATGTTACATGATTCATATTAGGTTTGCAGTATTACATGTGATGGATCAGCCTTCATCGACAACACCGACTCATATTAGTTCAAAATTTCACTTTAACTAATGTTAAATTTAATTAGTTAAATGCTCATGCTGAAATTTACTTTTGAGTTGTGATCACAGGTTTTTGAAGATTCTGCATCAATTGTGATTTTGCTAAATGACAACTTGATTTATTCTCAAAAAAAAAAACTCTGTAATAACAGTGAATGTTGTTATAGAGTAAAAATAGCTAAGTGAGAATTTCAGTGAATTTTTGATGCCCATACACTCCATATATTAACTCGTGGATGTCTAACAACACACCCACGCTACGCACACACTCACACAATGAAGACACAGAAGTGCCCCCTGCCGTACAGTGTAATGATCAAGGTTTCAACGCTGGAAAGATAGATCACGTTTTCTCTAAATAAGCATTCAGGCCCTTCATGATGGTATCAAGCAGCTGTTACATTTTGCAGTTTTATAAAGGCCCACCATGGATTGGCTCGAGGACCTTGACAATACCATTATAAATCATTAGGCCAAACCTCACTCACATTGTCCATTGCATTTGCCGAAACATAACCGACAATGATTCCTTGTCACAAATACAGTACATCAATTCCACTCCTTGGTTCCTATCATTACAAATCATGCATGTCTGGTCCAAGGCGCGACCGTCTGAAGAGGCGTCCTTCCTTCGGCATCTGCTTTGCCATGATGTTCCTTGAAGCAAATATGGCTCATAGTAGAGCCACTCGCGCCTGACTTGAGCCACTCGTCCAACTTCCTGACATGTGTAGAGCCTTCTTCCCATTCCTGACGCTGTAAACATGTAACAGCTTACATGATTACCGCAAGGCATTTTTAAGTTAGATTCATATTTTGGAGACCACATCTATAAACATGAAAGGTGGTCCTTCACCATAAAAAAAACGACAACCAGTTTTGTTCACAAAACATGAGTTTATAAGAGGATCAAAGTGTCTCAGCGAGTGCTACACCTGTTTGTTAAACGATGACAACCACACTTGTGCCTGGGGAGAGTATTGGGTGTCGGGGGGAGGGTGTTGAAGATAAATATCACCATACGCATACGCAACGAAAAATCCCATAGTTTTAAAAGTAGAAACAATAGAGAGCTCCCTTCAGGAACTTCAATGCAGGGTAGGCCTTTAGGCCCAACAAAGCCTGCAAAACGGTTGCCAACCTATGGTTATTTGTCCCTGCTCTATTGTTTTTAAACGCTGAGCATTCAAGCCAGCCACATACCATTTCTAAAGGTTTGTATAACTTCGCCAGGATTCTATAACCGCCAACCTCCCGACTCAGAGCGCATGCTCTAACCAGACACCACTGCAGTCGAAAAATAGAACCTCCCAAACTGCAAAAGGTCCAGTCATTCAACAATTTGCTTGAATGTGATAGCATGTGCAAGGTGGTGAAGCCGATACTTGGACAGAATCAGGGGCCCCCAACAATTCCTTGAACACCATATCGCTGTATGTAAATACTGATGTGGCTGGTTATGTCATACCACTTTACAAAAAAACGTCACTTAGCACTCACAAACAAATCATGATGAACCACTTCAATCGTGGACTAACCTGAAAAGTCACTGCTTTAACACAAGGCAGTGGAAATTTCCACTGAGCCATGGGAACCAAACACACACCGAGTAACGGGTCCCGCAATGAGTTAGCTTATGCACAGAGGTTTACATACTTTACCTCCAAGCCACACGACTTGTGATGTTGAACCACTGTTAAATTAACCCTACACTGTCCGTACAATAACAAAACACACCGCAAAAATATATGTCACATAATCAACTTGATAATATAGACACTGCAAATGAGAGAACATGTGAAAAATACAAAATTCAGAAAAATTAAAAGCAAATATACACCTTTATTTCTTTTCAAAGCTTATGTACAAGAACCACGCATAGTCTGCATTCTTGACGATGCTGTCATCCACGAGTGCTCCTGGATGTCATCAAACAGATGAGAGAATGGACACGTCAGATCTCTGTATCGGCAAGTGGATGAACACGACAAATCCCAACACCTTCAACATGAGCCATCGCCTTCTCAAGATATTCCTTGCCAAAGAAAAACGTAAGTCGTGTAATGTGCATAAACCTGTTTTGTTGTACAGTATATATCATTATTAATAAATATATATATTATATAATATATATATATAATATAATAATTATTATTATACTATATATATTATGATAGATTCCAGCATCTCTGTGTGTGTTGGTTTTGTGGTGTCTGCACCGCTGTTTCTCGACAACCACTGTCCGATCTAATTGAAACTTGCAGTATATTCTCGTCCTGTGGATGTGCCTTTCAAGGGTTGATATGAATCGGACAAGTGCGTTTCCAAGTTATGGCCATTTATTACCAAACCATGACAGAACACTGGTCTATGACATCACATTGACATCACAATTCTTCTCCTCGTTTTTTGCTTCTTCTTTTTTTGTCACGACGGCAACACACGTACGGCACTACTAGGATTATATATATATATATTAACTTATATTTATATATACATATCATATATATATTATACATATATACCACCCATATATACACCAATAGATATCTTTCTGTCTTTTCGGCGTGCTCCGTATGGTCGCCCACACGGATCATCCGTTATGATCCGCATAGATTTGCCAGGTTTTACGCCGGCTGCCATTCCTACGCAACCGCTTGGTCCGCCTCTTAGCACACATATGGCACACCATATTCTAAACCGAGCAACACCCCCTCAGTACACTGTACTCACTTCGCGACCTCGGAAGGATACAGGCTGAGTCAACCTCCTGGTGTTATTAATTCAAGTGGCCAACGGGCTTGAAATCAGAGCTTATACGAAAACAAATTGCTCTGTTGCGTTTCGTTGTCGAGAAACAATAGCCCAATAGGATCACCAAGCGGCTACCCTAACCACTTACACCAACACCAGCTTAATATATATACAGTGTATATTATACTGAAATAATAATTATATATATAGATCTATAACCTTATAAAAACACATTACTATATAATATATATAATGCTATTTACCACATCGTCATATAACACAACACATACACATGCATATATTTAAATTATATATATATTATAATTATATAATGATATACGATATCACGCATATATCATAGGTTATTTTTAAATTTATATTTATATTTATATTATATATATACACAATATATATACACGCAATAACACACCACACACATTATATTATATAGTATATATATGTCATATATATACTACTAAGTTATAATGATATATTACACACGAGTTATTAACAAGTATGATACCACACGATTATATCATACTATTATATATATATTTATAATATTATATATACTTTACGTTGTACAATTCACAGATACACCAGTCAGGTTCCCCATGACGTCAGTTATTTCGATAAGTTGTTTCTTCGCATGTTAGAATTCCCCACCGATATATAAAGGGAATTCATTGTTGCCGGCGTGCATCTTTGAGTTAAGCCGTTATTCTTTTCTTCTTTTATTTTAAACAACCTCTCCTCACCATTTTCTCCCCATCTTCTCCTCACCATCTTCTCCTCGCCTCTTCTCCTCACCATTCTTCTCCACAAACCCCATCTTCTCCTCACCATCTTCTCACAAACATATCTTAACGAACGCCAGCCTCTCAGCACAACACCCCATTTCTCTTTCACCAACAAACAGCATCTTATCGCCGGACACAATCCAGCCATATCCTCGTTGACGGCACCGAGCGATTTCAACCACGTCCACGTAAAACGATTTCAACCACTCCGCGTCTTGAAGCCGTATTTCAACCACCCGCATGCCAAGCAGACTTGCAAAACGGATCAAAAGCCTTACCCTCTGAAGGAGCTGGCCAATCATGAAAGTGAGAGCGCGCGATCCATGCCCTGGTGAAGTTCAAGTGAAAAGGGAGGGACGCTATATCGGGTGGCAAGCCCACCGCGGCCCTCCCCTTGGCATATAAAGGCCGCATTCGCTCGCCTGAAAAGGGTGTTGTGGCGGGTGGAGACGGTAGTTGAGAGCCTGTTGGTAGACCACCGACAGCAGGTTTAGCCGTGTAGCGAGCGGAGTGCAAGGGTGGAGAGCCTGTGGACGGCAGAGAGCAGTGGAGTTCGTTCACTGAGGTCGCAGCAGGAAGCCGGGTCGAGACCCGTTCGCTCCTCCAGCGCTTCGATTCGGTAGGACCAGCCGCAGTGAAGGCGACGACGAGATAACCGGACAAGGCTGCTCATCAAGCCGCCCAAGCGACTGCCGGTTCGCGACTCACCGGCCGAAACGAACACCAGGGTCGCGATAAAAAGACCATGATCACCACAAGGTGGCCAGGTACCGACGCCGTCTCAGGCCTTTCGGTCATCCCGCCCTGGAGTACATTAAGCTCACGAGCCCGGTTCTTTCTTTCTTGGGTTTTGCATAAAGTCTGTGGCGCCTTCTCCAAGTAGAATTGATTTTAAGTCCTTATGCACATTGCATAAAAGACATCGGCTGTCGGGCTTTTGCTCGTGTCTTTGTCCCCTATTCCCCCATTGCTGCATACTCGGGTGAAATAAACACTATTGTTTGAATGTCAACCCGCTCGTTGCGTCACTTTCTCCATTTATGCCATGATCGATTCAGAAAATTAGCTGTGATTACAATCCGATAAAAAATATTCTGCCGACGGATCTGCGAATTAAAAACCGCTCCGCGATTCGCATACGGAATAGCCCTTAAGCGGCTCGTTGTCGTGGCAGCCCCGTCGACGTAAATAAACTCCCGCATTTCTTCCGGCAGCGAAATAGTTAGATATCGATAATTCGGATGACCCTGAGCGCGTGACAGAATAGTTGGCTGGTTATGGGTATTAAAAACACCCGTACTGGGTTTCGGCGTTGTGTCCCGAAGCTACGACTAGGATTGTCGCATTCGTGGACGCGCGGCCTGATTGGCTGAAAAGTCGTCGTGCACGCCAACCGCGAAATCTATAACAATAATATATATATATATATATCATATATATCAGAAATATATATAATATATATTATCAGATTTAAATATGACATTACGTACTCGAATTGTGCATCAGATTATTGCTTTCGATTTATCCATGATTTAAATATTTATGTATGAACCTAAAACTACGAACATCAAAACAATTTAATAATATGCAAGTTAAATCGCCATTGTCGTGCTTATGTGTTTATGTAATGTATGATGTAGTTATTATGTATATGCCATGTATGCATACATACATACATACTATTACATACATACAAACATATATATGTATATATATATGCCGTGTTGCTAATGCAGTTCAGTCGTGGGCTTGGGATCTGAGTCCTATTTTCTGATCAAATCCCACTCAGATGTTTGAATTAATACCAGGTGGCTTGACTCTGCCTTGTCATCCTTCAGGTAGGCAAAATGATACTAGCTTTTGCTGATATCATGTGTCGGAATGCGGCCCTATCCAGGATTTGCCCAATAGCCAAGGAGTCTCCTAAAGCAGCCACCAACGCTCTGCCATCGAAGTTATGCTCAATGGATGGATAGCATGATGGATGGAGGGTTACAGTCAGATAGTAACACCCCTTGACTCAACTCAACATGCGTGATCAGACTGGTAAGCTGCCTTCAAACAACCGGCCGCACGGCCTCACTTCTGATCCTCGTTCAAGAGCCCACCACCCTCTGCTC
Source organism: Eptatretus atami (assembly GCA_035128595.1). Taxonomy (NCBI): domain Eukaryota; kingdom Metazoa; phylum Chordata; class Myxini; order Myxiniformes; family Myxinidae; genus Eptatretus; species Eptatretus atami. The sequence continues at coordinate 13,685,304 of CM068954.1, forward strand.
TAACTGCATACACCGAGTATGGGCTTGGAGGAACGCAAATGTCGTGAATCTCCCTGTAAGCAGGACCAGAATCACTTGACCCACAGGCGATGCTCTCTCTCCTTACCGATTCATCGCACACGCCTCCTTGTCCACCCTCAGCGCACATACAGTGTATGCATCAGCTCCTCTGAACAGCTCATCTCCTCATTAAGCCTGGCCTGTGACTCTGGGTCAATGTATCCATGGCCTTGAGAGACAAAATTCTTCTCGCGCCTACGTGAGTTCCAAGACATCCACCGCAAAATCAAGAATGTGTCTATAAGCACTCCACAACTCTTCAGGATTCCTCAAGCAACTTGACCCCCAGAATCCCCACTCAACCTGTTCGCAAACTCCTCAGCTTACCCTCTCTCCTTGAGCCTTCCAACATCCAGCCTAGCGGATGTCCCATTCTCCCGATTACAGTCTAACAACTTCAGGGTCTACATACAAGCTGTGTCAGTGTAGAACTCAGCACTCCACTGGACCCGCAGTCTGGATCTCCTCCATGACATTCAACGTGCACAATAGTCAATCTCCTTGCCACACCATCAGTTGAATACCATTCCAGCCATAGGCTGTGGTACTGAAACCAACCAGCCACCCTAAGCCATGACTTCTTGCAAAGTCTAGTCTATTTTCTGGTTCACAGTTCCAGACCCATGGCAACCAAACACATGTCTCATAACCATCCCCATCAGTTCAGTCGATGCAGTGAAATCCCCCAATCTCGAAGAGTATCTTGCAATATCTGATCTTGCATATCTGCATCAACCAACAGACTCAAGCTTGGCATAGAATGCGTCCTTCATGGTGAGATCACTCTGCCTCAGTTGGAGATATACCAAATACCCGGAAACGACACCAAGAGTGACGAATCCTATCACATATATGCCACGCTCATTGACTGTGCTCCTCACATTAATATCAATTGAGTCAGCTAAATGGAAACAAACTAGACAGCAACTCCTTGGGCATGAAACCATCAGATCGACCAACCACCTAAGTAGGTGTAACCACCGCCATTGTTCTCCCACCTATCTGGTTCTCCAAAACTCAGAGATGCTAAATAAGTTCAACGTTGTATGCTCAGATGATACAGAGACAGGTATCATCCTCTCTTAGGGATAGGACATTTCAGCACCCCCGCCGAATGGACCGCCTCAGTTAACCCAAGGAGACCCCCACAGGGACGGCACCTCAACACCAACTTCATTGTGACAAACACCTTCATAACAACACAACTTGTAGATTAGCAGAATATGTGAAAAGTCAACAGACTCTGATACAATTTGTACACAAGCATGAACACAACAAACCAGAAAAATAATCTCTCAACTCACCTTGTAAAAAATTTCCAAACCATTTGTGAAGATGTCATGCACCCAAACTCATAATACAACAATACAGCCCAACAATTGCAAAAAAAACAAAGATTAAAATACAGATGAAATACCAACAAAATATCGTGAAAAGGTTAGTTTTGCAAATAGAAACAGAAAGCACGCAGCCACTTATTTTTGCGATGTAAAAAACTCAGTCAAACAGCTACAGACAAAGCACAATAGGTTTACAGAGTGTGGTAACCACTGGCCTCGCAGAAATTTCAAATTATCCCATCCACCAAAACCATGAAAACATGAACCAAAAGCAATCACCTGAAACAAGGACATGTCTCATGTACGACCTGATGATCCCATCCATGTGAAACATAAAATATAAAGCACTGCAACCGAACAACAGTACTATATACAGAAAAGAAAGAAGCATCTAATTGAGTTTCAGTACCCGTATTTGTGCTACATAATTGTGAAATCAAAAAATTTTCCTAATATCAAAGACTCAAGAATGAATGAAAATTCCTGGAGAACGTATGATCACCAGGATTAAACCAGTGAAAATGGAGCAACAGAATGATTAAAGAAACCTCACAATACTCATACAAACCATCCTGAACATTTACCACAAACAAAACGACAATTGTGGGGTCACGCTCCAGTGACGCCCTGAAAAGAGCTCGCAGAACAAAACTCGAGAACAACACAACTTCGAAACTACCGAATCTACGATTCCTACACCAAATCGAAGATGGATACTTCTATCCTGGGATGGGACTTGTATCCACACTCTAAACCCAATTATGGAGATAACAATAAATGATCATACCACATTACAGTAACACAACACACACCACACACCACACCTTCCAGTTAGTTGTATCACAGAACACCCACTACCAAATGTAGTGTCAGCTGCCACACTTTAATTCAACATCTTTCTGCGTATATGTACAACACTTGTATGTATCGTTGAGTTCTATGCTTTCGCCCAACCAAAGCAAAGAGTTTCACTTGACTTCAATATCTTCCTTCATGCTGCACTCACACACCTTATTAACTGCAATGGATCTAACAGGGTGCACTGCATGGCAAGCGCCCTCTCGTAGGACTTTTACAGCAAGTCTATTGTGGAACAGGTTCATAGTCACCAATCCCAGTTAAGAGGCCCTTGGATACAGTTATACATATTTAGTTCGTTTGGAAACTTACCCCAGGGGAGAGCGCATTGCATGACAAGTAAAGGACCAAGATTAGATTATTTCATTAGTCTATAGTGTAGACAGTCTCAGACTCCTCTGTCTTAGGTGTTCGGTTGGAATGCATTGTATTAGTTCGTATTTTCCCGTGTGATGTCTTCCCCCCCACCACCCTCCTTTCACTCCCACTCCTTCAACTCCATCCAGTCCGTTCAAACCTGTCTACTTCAACCCCTTCGTCCGTTCTCCCCCCTCTCTCTGCGACTTTAAATCCCTCATTACCCCATCAGTCCAGTCACCCCCCCCCCCCTGCTCCTGTTTAACAATCCTTCTACCCCATTGCGTCTACCTTCGCCCCACGCCGATCGTCGTCCCTCTGTGTCCTCGCGCCCTCTCCTTTTCACTCCATTTTGTGCATTGTTTTATGGCACATTCGGTCCATCTATGACATTAATCATTCGGCCCAATCGGCATACCATTCACTGCATAGGACTGTGTCCATTCTCACATGCATGTTCTTTGGCACAAAGGGCGGGTGCCCACCTTTCCCGTGCATGGTAAGTGGCACATCTCACAGGCCGTGGTACAGCGCATACTGTAAATATGAACACTTGACATGAGGTAGGAGGGGGGCTCTCCGCAGCCTTGGCGTGTGAAGGAGGAGAGAGCTGCTGTGAGGTCCTCACAGAATTCGACACAGCAATTACCCAAAGCTGCACCTGTGACCCCCCACATGGAATGTGAACCAATGAGTGAGAGCTTGCACGAGCCGAACGGAGAGAACACCGTGTGAAGAAAAAGATGTGAGTGCAGGACGAGATGAGAGAAAGTAGTCCTTAGGAGAAAGGACTCAAGCTGTTCTCATTCTTGTGGGAAAAACCCTGTCCTCGAACACAGAAAGATCCGAATGCTTTCCTTTTCCTGAAGCTTGGTCTCAAGGAGCAGAGCTCAGATGATAGATAAATGACACCTGAGGGAGAAGGCGAGGCAAGAGAGCGATCGCATTATCTGCCACCGAGAGCGAGACTTGGCTCTGAGTCTGACACCTCAGAATTGTGTGCATGTCCATCGAGACGCATCACTACTGCCCTACATCCTTTTCCACCTCATTCTCTTGCAATTTGGAAAATGGCACAGTGCCGTTCGTCAGCTTGTGAGTGATGGGAAAAGAAAAGTCCCTACTTTATTTTCTCTCTTATTTCTTACTTCTCTTCTCATTCTTCTGTTGTCTTCTCCTCCCCTGAGTGAATGATGGCCCAGTCTCTGTGCAAGTAATATTGTATCAGAAGAATACATGTTTGTAAACATGCTCTATAGTGCCTTTAGCTTCTTTACCTGTTATACTTACTTTTAACTTTGAGCTGTGTTTCGTAATAAATCTATTGTTTGTTATCATTCAAATGTCTCTTTCCTTTCCTTCATGTCCGGCACGTGTACAATTATATCGATGGAAGGTTTATACACCACTGATTTGCTCTGTTAGCGATCTACTTCGCAGCTCCTTGCTGCACTGATAGGCGGAATATGAACACAAGACGATCGCGGCACGAACTTGCTTGGTGCGCAATCACCCGAACGGAACACACGCAAAGCTAACAATTGCCATGATGTTGTTACCAATGGCATTCATGGTTTGCTCACAAACACGCCTGTGTTATCTGTGCCCGCTGCTCTATGACTGGGCAATCGGGCAGGGACCCGAGTGCTTCCCCTCATTGCGCCCCCGAACCCCGCGCAGGAACAATATATTTATTTGACAATACAGTTAAAGTATATGCCATTGTTCAGAAAAGTAGTTATAAAAACGAAGCAAGCCAAAATAAAGTACAACTACCAATTTGAAATCAAACACGCAAGGGCAGATTTAACTCACCTCGGTGTGTTCATTTGTGAAACTAGAAGGCACTCGGTAAAGCAGTACACTCTGCCCACAGAATGCCTATCTGGAAAAATATTGAGCCCATATCACATTTGCCCAATACAAACACCCAATACATGCTATTACAGTACTAATGTTTTTAGCCACATCTCTCAATGAAAATCACTTTAAAATTAATAAAAACCTCGTATACGCTCCGGATTCAGTCTTCACTTAAACTGAATCAATTCGTCCTTGCCACACACCCAACGTGCACCAAGTTTTGGTCCGAGATCCTAGTCACAACTTTTTAATATCGTGTGTATTATATCGTTTAACCGTCTCTCAATGGTGAAGAATCACTTAAAAAATTAGAGTAGTCGATCCGGATCCAGATCCAATCTTAGCACCAAAACTAATCAGTTCGTCCTTTCACACACCAAACCTTCCACTAAATTCATCGGATCTCTCGTCCACAACTTTTTGAATACTCTCTGCAACACAACAAACAAATAAATGCTCGGTGAGACAGAATTGCCGATAACTTTGTCAATCTCCATGATCTCATGAAAAAACAAAAAACCTTGGAATCAAATTGTTCTATAATCAAATAGTGCTACTGTTTAAGAGTTATAGCACTTATTTGAGTCATGATCGATAACTTGAAGTCAATCGACTTCGACATGCGTTTTTTATCGCAATTTGAAAGTTTCCGAAACCCCCCCCCCCCCACCCACATCGACCCCCGAGCGCTAAGAAGCGTTTGTGTGACACCCCAATGAGAACATTATGTGTGAGCCAGATTGAAGCTCGCATCATTTTGGATTTGGTTTGAAGTCGATCACCATTTCTGCTGTGATGTTATGCTGACATAAGAATTTCGTTTTTGTGACCTTACCTTGACCTTGACTAGATCACCAAAAACGACGTGTCTAATTGGACCAGCCACATCGTACCTTTTCATGATCCCTGAACGTGGTGGCTGCTACAGGTAAACATCACACAAACAAACAGACAGACAGACATACCACAGAAGACCAACACACAACCGACGACATAATGCCGAAATCCAAGGATTCGGCAATTAACAAACAAAACAGACACAGAAAGGGTGAAACATAACCTCCTTCGCTTGGTGGCAAGAGGTAATGAGATATTCGTTCAGGTATAAGTGCATGCCTATGACAGATTCGTGTTGCAGAGCGTCTAGAAGAAAATTTTTCTGTATCATTGTTATAATGTGTGCAAAATCTAGGCGCCTTTAATTGATAATACAGGAGGGGTCATGTGACCCAATTTCAACTATCATCGTCAGTAGAATGTTCTTGAACTTTTCAAATAGTTCCTCTGATCGAATGATGGAAAGATACAAGCAGAGGACATCACAGGTAACATATTATGATACGACTAGCCGAAACAAGCTCACAGACGCGATTCCCGTTCCATAGCCCAATATGAGACAACCCAGTGGGCGGCTCCCTTTTATTAAGCCGGATCCCATCGATGTACTCCATGGCCTTACCTAATGAGGCCTACAAAACGTCCATGTACACGACATTGTTGGTGGACAATACTCCTTGTGAAGAAGTCCCCTGATTGTGGCACGTGTCTACTTTGAAAGAACAAACACCGTGTCAAACTCTCAGGTCACAGTACCGAGAAAACGTGACGCGACCGCTAGGAGGAGACAAAATTCGTCCTTCATATAAATATATAATACAATGTTTGTTGTACATTTTTTGTGCTCAAATTCACATTCTGAGGTATCAATGTGCAGAGAGGGTTTTACATTGCAGACGCTATTTCAGGAGTGGACATTACCACTGCTCAGCGGTGACGTCTTCACGACA
>CM068954.1:13713141-13731838 GCA_035128595.1 Eptatretus atami
TCACCGTTCATGCATGCGATAAGATAGCCGTTTGCCCAACGGAGACTCGTTCTATCAAGACACATTGGCTTGGAAATACATGATTTATTTGCACATTTTATTTTAGTTATCATTTTCACATTGGACTTACAGGACATTTGAGTCATTAATCACACTGCAAGCTTTTCCTGAACATTTAATTTGACGATCAAACAGGGCTGTGGTCTCGGATCATTTTCCTCAGGGACCCACCTTCTTTCATCAACATTTGACACCCACCTTTTTCCATCTGCGATTGACACCCTGTTCAGCAGCTCTATGGATGCTAACGGGCTCTTCTTCGTGTCGGGCTGAACAAAGAGGTGATAATTGCCCGTTGACGTTCTGTGGGCGCTTCATGTTTCCACTCGGTTGTTCCGGCAAGTGGCTGCTTTCTGCCATTCACCCAACACCTCGAACATGGCGCCATAAGCCAGGCCTTTGTTGATTGGGAGTTGCGTCTCGTTCAATGGTCAGGAGAGAATGAGCATGAGAATGGACGGTTGGAGGTCTCGTGCAGCGATGCACCAAGAGGTAAACTGGATTTGGCTGAAATCATGCTTGAGACTCCACCCACCCTGGTCACCTATAAAAGGACAGCAGGACTACCCTGTTGGAGTTGGTAAGAGGTCCTGCTGACGGTTGGTGACAGCTCCTGACAGCTCCTGACGGTTGGGGACAGCAGCAAAGGCGGTTGGTGACAGTTGGACTGTTCCTGCTTGTTCTGCTCGGAACCTGGTTCTTGGCATATCTGGCTCTTGGCATATCTGGCTCTTGGCTTACCTGGCTCTTGGCTTACCTGGTTCTTGGCTTACCTGGTTCTTGGCTTACCTGGTTATTGGTGTACCTGGTTCTTGGCATTCCTGGTTCTTGGCGTACCTGGTTCTTGGCGTACCTGGTTCTTGGCATACCTGGTTCTTGGCGTACCTGGTTCCTGGCATACCTGGTTCTTGACGTACCTGGTTCTTGGCATTCCTGGTTCCTGGGGGTGACGACGTGATGTTGATTGGTGTTCGAGCCTGTTTCCGGGTGGGTGCATGGCGAGGCAGGGTGCTGGCAGTGAAACGAGCCAAGCTGTGGATATTTCATTTGTAGAGGTAGACCAAGGCACGCTCACACATTTTGGGTTAATTTTGTAGACGCACGCCGACTTCTGCCTTGGTAAGCTAGACCGGATTTCTTTTTCCCCCTGAATGGTCTGCTGGGTAGCCATGTCTCATGTTTAATTGATAAGTAAGGCATAGTGATAAGCATCTGCTCTTTGTCCATTTTTCTATAAATGCTTGTTGAATTCTTTATTTGTTTGAGATTATTTTGTTGATTGAACATTTGATTTGATTTCATTCATTTAATCGACAAGGAAACAAAAAGTCCTTCAGTTTATTTATTTTTCTTAAGAATAAATTCCTTGTTGACGTTTCAACCAGTCCGTGATTGTCATTTCCTTCCATTGATCCAGCATTGTCCAAACCCTTGATGATTATAATTCCCAAACTAATTAACCTGTCATAGTCGGCGTGCACCAGCGGTAAACACTCGGCCGCATTACTTAAGATCTAATCAAGGTAAGATTGGTGCATCGCCGAGGGCACGTTCCCCGGTCAGGAGGCCACGTGACCTCAAGTTAAATGGCAAATTAGACAATGGACACTGGTTAAATGATTGGCATTCATGGTTGTTAAGCAATCCACCATACCACGGAGTTAATTGTGAGCGGTAGACTCAGGTCCGGTTCTTCCGAGGAGAAAGGAGGATTAATCTCCTCATAATACACTCGGTATCCATGGTCATAACAATATATATAATATATGTACATATACATATACTCAGCCTGTCATCCTTCCAAGGTCAGTGAAATGAGCATCAGTCTGCTGGTAATAGGGGCACTGCATCAGTGGCATAGTGCTTCCCTCACCAATCATGCAACCAGCAGCCACAAGTAAAGGTGCGTATGTATGTGTGTGTGTGTGTGTGTGTGTGTGTGTGTGTGGTGTGTGTATATATATATATATTATATATATATATATATATATATATATTATATATATATATAGTAATTACCTCCCAGTCTATCTAGGTTTGGACAATGCTGGATCAATGGAAGGAAAGGACAAGGCACGGACAGGTTGGAACGTCAACAAAGGAATTTATTAATAAGGAAAAAATATATAAAAATAACTTTATTTCCTTGTGGTAAAAATAAGTTAATTCGAAGCAAATAAAGGAATTAATCAGGAACTTATAGAAAAAGAGACAAAGAGCAGATGCTTATCACTATGCCTTACTTATCAATTAAACATGAGACCAGGGTAGCTGCAGATCATTCAGGGGGGGAGAGAAATCCAGTCTTGCTCACCAAATAGAAGTCGTCGTACGTCAAATACAACGTCTTGAAATGTGTGAGCATGCCTTGTCCGTTGCCAGCGCCAGCCTTGCCGTGCACCCACTCGCAAACAGGATTGGGCGCCAGTCGACGTCACCCCCAAGAATCAGGTACGCCAAGAGAAGGTCTCGAGTAGAACCAGCATTAATTAACCATCCAAGCGTTCCACCGTCAGGAGCCACCAGAAGCCACAACCAGCAGACAGCTGTTAGGAGCTGTGAGAAGCTGAGGCACTATGAGAAACTGCAAGGCTGCAAGGCCGTCACCAACTGTCGCCAGCTCAACAACCGTCTGACTGGAATTGAATTAAACGGCCATCTGACTGGAACTGAATGAAACAGCCGTCTAACTGGAACTGATTGAAACAGCCGTCTAACTGGAACTGAATGAAGCAGCCATCTGACTGGAACTGAATGAAACAGCCATCTGACTGGAACTGAATGAAACAGCTGTCTGACTGGAACTGACGAAACGACCGTCTGAAGCAGCCATCTGACTGGAACTGACTGAAACGACCGTCTGACTGGAACTGAATGAAAATAGCAACCGCGTGACTGGAACCGACGATAGCCGTTGCCCAGCTGTCGCCAACTGACTCTCAAAGCTGTCAGAACCGCAATCAACTATCGCCTACTGACTCTCAAAGCTGTCAGAACTGCAACCAGCTGTCGTCAACTGACTGGAAAAAAACGGTCCTCTCGTCCTCTCTCGAGGCGGCCCGTCTGGGCGGAACCTCAAGCAGACTCCAGCCAAATCCACCCCGCCCATTTGCGCATCGTTGCACATGACAACCCTCCTGTCCCGCGATCATTCCTGGCCTACGATGCCATGTTTCTGGTGCTTGTCGAATGGCAGAAAGCATCCATTTGCCAGAATTACCGAGCGAAAACGTGAAGTAAAACGTGAATAATAATTATCACCTCAATGTTCAGCCCGATACGAAAAAGAGCCAGTTAGCGTCCATAGAGCTGCTGAACGGGGTGTCAAACGTCGATGGAAAAAGGTGGGTGTCGAGCCTCCATTGGGCTAACGGCCATCTCACGTGCATGAATATGTCTGTCGTAAAGAGAAAAACAGTTTTCAATAAGAGAGGGAATTTATTCTTTACCCTTCTCAACGCATCAAAGTTAGAGTCCCACCAGGTATGGGGATGGGTCTATCCTGGACATGCATTTAGCGAGATAACTGTCTGTGGACCTAAATGTTTTTATGCATTCGTCGGATCAGATTCTTAAATCTGTTAATATGTATATATATATATATATATATATATATATATATATATATTATTCAGGATACTGAATATTTATTTTCATTTGAAATCACCTGCTCCACTCACACTGTCAGCCAGAAAGGTCGCTCATGCTGATGTTGAGGGTACCGATTGTTAGTCAGGACACGCAAGGTTATACACTGTTAGGGTGGGGGGAAGAGGGGGGTGAAGGGTGTAAGTGTAATCTTTCTTCACCTCTCTTGACAGTGGTTCTTTTCCCCCGCCTTCTTCTGGTTGTCTTTTCATTCATTTAATGGGATTGGGTAGAGGGGTTTGTTTTGGATTGTTCAAAGTGTCTTTTCAAAACCATCAATTGATGAAGAAAATGTTTTGCATTTTGTCAGGTTCTTCTTCCTGTCAAATGATGAGATGCTGGAGATATTGGCAGAGACAAAGGACCCTCTCCGAGTGCAACCACACCTCAAAAAGTGCTTTGAGGGCATTGCACGACTTGAATTCCTGTCAAATATGGACATCAAGGCAATATTGAGCAGTGAGGGAGAACGTGTGGAACTCATTCAGCCCATTTCAACGAGTGAAGCACATGGAGCCGTGGAGAAATGGCTCCTGCAGGTTGAGGAGGGCATGTTGAGCAGCGTAAGGAACGTCATCGCAAGAGCCAGGCTGGTGTGTGCAACACAGATGTTCTTGGGCTAAGAATTGTGGAGGGGAATGGCTGCACATGCATTCTCTCAATACCCTACTTAAGAACTGTCTCAATAACACAAATGGTGCCTTTCACGCTTGTGCTGTGTGTGCACTTTCAGGGACTCACTTCCTCTAATCGGGCCACTTTTAGCCTGCCGTTGTTCGGGCAAAATCCGTAATTGAAGTCGTCTTTTAAACGCAATTTTCAGTATTCAACCGAAAGAGTCAAACTAGGGTCTACTTCAATAATGGAGAACCATAATTGTTATGTTCTTGGATGTAAATTGGACTCACGAAATTATGGGGGATATGAGAAATATCTGTGGATGAGAGGCGTCACATTCCGACAATTTCCTGTTGATACCAGCGAGCGGCTGCAGTGGATAAAGACAGTACGATGGCCCGATGACTGGCGGCCTACCCACAACTCGAAGGCGTGCACCTGTCACTTTGTTGCACTAAATTCGGATGGAAGTGGGAAGAAAACTTTTTGTCTGGGAAGTATATAAATCCTGAACTACTCCCGTGGAATAATTGGCATCTCATAGATGAACCGCCACAAGTTAAACGTATGTACTCCTAATAAATTTCAAGCCAGCAAAAAATATCACAACGATCTGGTCAACTTGCTGAATAACAAGTGAACTTTCATAATGCTTCGCTGCTGGCTAAGTCGATCAACGCCAATGCTAGATCACTCTCATGCTGCTTCGATGGTGCCGGTGATGTGGAGGGATCGTTGCATCTCCATGACTTGCCAGAGGCTGAAGAAGTTGATTAGGAGCAGCCAACAAATCCTCAGACGATTAGAGATTGGAAAATTTACCATATTATTTTTGTGATTGTGTGTGGTAACTTTCCTTTCTATAATCAATGTAGGCGTATCATACGACATTGAACAAAGATCTTGAAGACGAATTTGCACAATACATTCAAAACGTATAGGCCTACATATCAATCGTTACCTCGCATTCACAATATATTATGCCCCGATGACCATTTTTACAAAGGGTTTCTGCACATGCAAGAGGATGCATTGTGGGGCGATCGCCTTATTTTGAAAGTCCCTTTTTGACCCCCCTCCCCGATAATCATTTCCTATTTTGCTTTTTAACCCCTTTTCAGGCTTATACTCAGAGACCACGCAAGGATTGGGTACGGGAATGGCCAGGCCAGGTGGTCATCTGTGTTTCTCAGATGTACTGGACCACAGAGGTGCAAGATGCCATCAGATTGGGTCAAAATGTGAGTTTCTCTCCAATGATTATTTTCTTTCCCATTATGTTTTGCAATTAACTATGTAACCCTTTCAATTAGCTTCAATGATGATCTCAAAAAGGTCCTGTGAGGAATAGGTAAGGAGTTGAAAGATTTGTTTTTGAAGATGTTCCACTGAATAACGATCATTCATTTTTGCTAATCTATTGTGGATTAAACATTTAATTAAATGGGCCAAATCCTTGACATGATTTCCCTAAATATAATGGAGAACGTTGTCAATAGCACACACTGCATTTTCCAAAGGGTAAGTTTTTATTTTATTTTTTACCAGCAGCATTCTAGCTACAAACTCTTCACCTCCACAAACAGAGGCTGCTAACATCACCCTACAAGAACGACACACACCGTGTCAGCCAATAGGGGCCATCTGTGATTAAATTGCATCACATGACTCCTGTCTTATGCAAGACTGTTCAATTTTTGTCTTCCAGGGTTTGAGGGATTATCATGTCAAGCTCCAAGAACAACTGAACAACATAGTGGAGTTAGTTCGGGGAAAGTTGTCCAAGCAAACTCGCATTACCCTCAGAGCTCTGGTTACGATCGATGTCCATGCCAGAGATGTGGTTTGGGAGATGGTGGAAAAGGGTATGCATGCTGGTTTTACGTCCTATTACCCCCGCCATCGAAGGTGGAGGGAGGTTATGCTTTCACCCCTGTTTGTCTGTTTGTTTGTATGTTTGTCTGTGAGCAGGTTATCTCAAAGAGTTGTGGATGGATTCGGACTTTGTGGACAGGTTGGGTGTGTGACATAGACAAATTGACTCGGTTTTGTGAAAGTCCTGATCCGGATACCAGAATTTTAAAAGTAATTCTTCACCATTAAGAGATAGGACCAAAACGATATATAGTGCAATATCTCAAAAAGTTATGGACGGATTGTGAATATCCGGATATGAGAATTTTTTTAAAGTGATTCTTCACCATTGAGGGATGGGACCAAAATCTATATACAGCACAATATCTCAAAACGGTATGGACAGATTCAGATGAAACTTGGTGGGTGAGTTGGGTCGGTGACAATAACAAGCTGATTCGATTTTGGTTAAGGTCTGGATGTAGATCCGGCCTATCAGTGGGTTTCAAAACGTAAACTGTTCAGCCTGGCAGAGGTTTGTGCTCTACCGAGTGCCGTTCTTGTTGATAAATTGGAATTAACATAATGTGCATGGACATGTAATATTATAATAGGTATAAATTCCCCCTTAATATTCATACGATGTCATTGTTTCATTATAAAATATCTATACCAAGCTGCTTGTAGATCCAGCTGAAGATGTTAACTCTTCTGAGGATTATAAAATAAACCAGAGCCCCAGCACACAAGGACTTACCATTTTTATGAACAACACAGATAGGGGGCCACATGCTCTCCTCCAAGTTGGCTGGTTCCATGTTTAGTTCTTGAGGGCAGTGGACCCAAACCTATCTGCCACTCTCATGCAGTGCCAGCAGGGTTTTGATCCGGCCTTTATCTGCAAATATGGACTGAACCATAGAAATAACACATGAAGTTTATTCTGTGCTCTCAGCTAGTGGGGTCTCTTCCCCTTGTGCATGACAGAGGTCTCCAGTGACATGGACTTCAACTGGCTGGCACAGTTGCGATATTACTGGGAGAAAGAACAGGTCAGAGTGCATGTAATCAACTGTGATGTAAAGTATGCGTACGAGTACCTCGGGAACTCACCTCGCCTGGTGATCACCCCACTCACCGACAGGTGTTACCGCACACTGGTGAGCACTTTTTTCTTTTCTTTTTAAAATCTGTGCTTCAGCCTCTTTGTGTCCTACGTAAGAAAGATCATTTCCATGATGCTGACTTATTGGGTATTCTTTTAATCATTTAATGACATGATTAATAAACATGTCACGTAGGTCGGGGCATTCTTCCTAAACCTTGGTGGCGCTCCAGAGGGACCAGCAGGAACAGGGAAAACCGAGACAACCAAAGATCTTGCCAAAGCTCTCGCTGTTCAATGTGTGGTCTTCAACTGTTCTGATGGTCTGGACTACCTTGCCATGAGTAAGGTAAGTGAACCTAAAGTGTCTTTTTCCTGTTTGAATTCATTCTTCGCCTTGAATAAGTTAATCCACTGATGATGTTAATGATATGTAGGAGTTGGAAATGATAATTAGGAGTTGTAATTGATATTCAGGAGTCTTTACAAGCATTCCTCTTTTTTTCTTTCTCTCTCATTTATATCATTTGCTTATTTTTTGCCAGTGTAGGATTGCCTGACATGATGGTGTTGATGTCGTGCACTTCTTTTGAGCTGTTTAGCCTTGGGTTTGATTACCGACCAGACTATGTAATCTTTCAGATTGGTGATTTACAGTCACGGTATTCCTTCACAACGTGTGCTGTGCCTCAAGTGCACTTTGAGCAGGATGTTCCATCTACTAGCATTAGTTGATAGATGTTATAGATCCCATGGTGTCTTTCACGAAAGGTAGGCGAGTTATCGGTGACAAATTATAGATTCTAAATCAACAAAGTAGAGAGTCAATATAACACCTTATCCCATGCAGTCTTGAGATAAAGGACATGGGAAGGGTCTTTTCAACTCTCGCTTTGTGTTTCCGAGCACGATCTCTATTTCCTACAAGCCACGATTTTGTTTGAATCTCAATATTCCCCAATGCTCAGAGCATGAGCGGCAAATTTGACTGGTCGAGATGGTGTAATGTTTTGTCCAAGTACTGCTAAACTGGAGGATTTTGTAAGCGCCAACAAGGTGATTTGTGTTCTTCAGTGTTCAAGTATATAATTCATTTGAAATAAATGATAAGTTGTAAAGGCTCGAGAAAAAAAACCATTTTTTTTAAAGTTTACCGTCATTGATCAACCCTCTTTTTTAACACAGTCCCTAAAAACAGGAAGTTTCCTGTTTGGAATGATTTTCAATTTTTTTTTTTACTGCCAAACAGGCAGAGAGACTTCATCTTCTTTGTTCGTATGCAACACAAGGCTGTGGGGTAGCATCATTGGCTGAGGGTGTGGCTGTGCCGCTGATTCAATATCCTCTGCTGATTAGTGCAGGAATTTATATTTGTTCAGGGTGCCGGCGATAGCTCACCCACTCTTCGCAAAGGACACCATGGGATCTTTAATGTCCACCAACGAATGCCGGCAGATGGGATGCCCGTTTGACGTCCATCCGAGGGATGGCACACACATTGATGAATCACCATGCCTGTGAAACAACTGGATGACAGTTTATAACCTGGTCAGGATTCTATCCCAGGCTGGACAGCTTATAGGTGAGTGTGCGCACCTATAGGCCATCCTGTCAGCCCTGGCAGACAGATTAAAACAATTACCTTACTCATCTGTGCGCATGCACGATCAGGACGAGATTCTGTAGAATTTGGCAAAATTCAGAGCCAAAATATTGTTAAACTGCAGGTTCGTGTTCCAATTCATGTTTCTGATTCGTGTTCTACAATGTTCAAAATATTACTTTGAATTGGAATGAAGTATTTCCTCGATCATAGATTGCAGTCTGTCAGACAGACAGAGGGAATCTATTGTTTAACCCCGCTTTGTGCTTCGTGCATGGGGTAATAATAAATTCCTGCCTTAGTCGACTTTGATCGAACATTAGGCATGACCAGCCAGTTCATGAAAGACTTGGGCCAAGGTAGTCCCCCGGCCGACCCCATAAAAAGGTGAGAAAAAGAGGAGCCACTAAGGAGCTAGGAGAAGTAAGTGTTGGTGTAGGATTGTGTGCTTTGCATCCTTTGGGTTCATTTTCCCCAGCACATCTTTAGAGCTGCATACTGTATTCCAGATATGGATTTAGTTTGAAATAGTGCTGTGCAAGCATACTTTTCTCCTGACACTGTTTTATGATCACTTATGCTGATCTACTCTGTATCGGAGTCAGTGTGGATGCAATTGCACGTTTTGAGCTGTTCTGTGCATTGCTTTTGAGATTTAATCATTACCTCGGCAAGTGAACAAAGATGCAATTGCTACATGGTGCATTTATTTTGGTGCAATTTTGCATGATGCAGTTCTTCAAAGGCCTTGCCTCTTCGGGTGCTTGGGCCTGCTTTGACGAGTTCAACCGCATTGAGTTGGAGGTACTCTCTGTGGTAGCCCAACAGATTCTGTGTATTCAGAGAGCAATCCAGAGCAACATGGAGGTCTTCCTTTTCGAGGGCACGGAGTTACGGCTCAATCCTAATTGCTTTGTGGCCATCACCATGAATCCAGGCTATGCAGGACGTTCTGAGCTTCCTGACAACCTCAAGGTATGTCAACATAGAGGTGATGATTGCTTCTTTTCCCAGCCTGGTTTATATTTGCACTGATGGGCATGAACTGAACCCTGCAGGTGCTGTTCAGAACTGTCGCAATGATGGTTCCAAACTATGCCCTCATTGCCGAGGTGTCTCTCTACTCAAATGGATTTCTCAATGCGAAGCCTCTCTCTATCAAGATTGTCATGACGTACAGGTACAGCATTGCCAGAACTCGTACTGCATGCCCATGTAATATTAAGGCAGTCTCTGGCTCCAAAATATATTGCAACTGGACTTTAAAAACATTTTTCATTATCAATATTACCAGCAAAAGTACCTGTCCCCAGTGACAGGAAAAATTAAATTTATTATGTCAATTTAAATTATTTCATGGACTCTAAAAAGTTTAATTGTGTTACACTAAAAAAATCCGGCCTTTTCAATTTCAGACCAATTGGTCGTCCTATTTGCCAAAAATTGCGTTACAGTATTGGTTACTTTGGTCTCAATTTGAGGCCACAAAATGGCCTCTGACGCCACGGCCATCCAGCATGTTACTTCCTGCACAAAGTTGTATCTGTACCGCGTAGTGGGAGACGGGGTTTTGCGTGTGCGTGTGCGTGTGCGTGTGCGTGTGCGTGTGTGTGTGTGTGTGTGTGTGTGTGTCCATGCCACAACTTTTTAACATCTGAGCTTTTGTGATCAAATCTTTAACAAACCTTTATTGTGAGAATATAGAGTACACAAATGAAGAAGTAAAAAAAGACATAAAATATCATAGCCCCCGTTGTTTCAGTAATTTTGCTGTTTGAAGTTAAAGGGCCAGCCCATATTTATGTACAACTAAAATGGCCGACAGTCTACCAGTCGGCCATCTTTGATCAGATCTCAAAATAAAGCGAGGTGCATGTGTATGCCATCATGTACTGTACTTGTTCCAAGTTTGAACAAAATCACACCATGCATGTGTGAGAAATGGTTGGGGACATATTTAAGAAACAAAATGGCCACCAGTCGACCATCTTGGATCTAGTCTCAATAATAAATGACGTGCTTATGTAAGCCATCATTCTTTATACGTGTGTCAAGTTTGAACATCATCAGTAAATGCATGTCCGAGAAATGGTTGAGGACGTGTTCAACATCGGGTTTTTACTTAACTAAAACAGCCGCCAGTCGGCCATCTTGGATCTGATCTCGAAAAATGACGTATGTATGTAAGCCATCATTTTATATGCCTTATAATATATATATAATAATATATATATATATATATATATATCGGGGCGTATTATGTGATACCGGTCGTCCGTTCGTCCGTTCCTGTCCGCACTCTAACTCCCAAAGTTTTCAACTTTCACGTTTCATATTTGGTACATAGGTACAGACTGTGGAGACGGTGTGTCACGACATACGTTCGTCATCTAAAGTGGTTGCCATGGCAACCAGGATGCTGTTTTCCATGTAGTAGCGTAGCACAATTCTGTATATACCTTCTTGTTCGGGCGTATATTGTGCTCACTTGCACTCTTGTTTATTTTTGTGCTAGGTTTAGACAATATCGGTAAATACATGTCCAATAAACGGTTGAGGACCTTTTCGATACCGGGTTTTTTTTCCAACTAAAATGGCCACCAGTCCACCAGTCGGCGATCTTTGATGAGATCACAAAATAAAGCGAGGTGCATGTGTATGCCATCATGTGCTATGCTTGTGCCAAGTTTGAACAAAATCGGAGCATGCATGTCTGAGAAATGGTTGGGGACACATTCAAGTAACAAAATGGCCGCCAGTCAGCCACCTTAAATCTGATCTCGAAAAAAATGACACGCTTCTGTAAGCCTTCATTCATTATCTATGTGCCAAGTTTGAACAAGATCTGTAAATACATGTTCGAGAAATGGTTGAGGACGTGATCGACACCAGGTTTTTTTTTTTAATCAACGAAAATGGCCACAAGTCGGCAATCTTTGATCGAATCGCGATACAAAATGATGTGCTTATGTATACCATCATTTGTTGTATTTGTATCAAGTACAAATTAAATCGGTCCATACATGTCCGAGATATGGTTGTGGATGCACGCACGGACACGAAAATCGAGACAAAATCCGTCAGGCCCCGTTTCGGACTAAGTCCAATGGTGCTAATAAAATGTACAAATGTAAAATTTTCTAGCTGTTGTTTTCATCAAGTTTAATTTGAGTACAAAGCGGATATGGACGGGCTTTTCATTTTGGGATGCTTTATTCTTGCTTCTGCAAATATTTGGGTATTTTCACCCCTTTCCCAAAAACCTAGTACATACTGTATGTCTCTTCCCTCCCCTTCTCAAGTGCTATCTTGTCCCATCACTCTCCATGAGTATCTGCATATTTACAGGAGAGACAAAGATGTGGTTTGTCCGGACGTCTTTCATGTGTGTTTGGTTGAACCCCGACTATGTTTGAGACATATCCTGTGTTGAACTTGCAGGCTGTGTTCGGAGCAGCTCTCCTCACAGTTTCACTATGATTATGGCATGCGTGCTGTAAAAGCTGTACTGGTGGCGGCAGGAAACCTCAAGCTGAAGTTTCCAAACGAAAACGAGGACATCTTGGTGGGAAACTTGTCTTTTCTATCCCTGCTCACCATTTGGCCATTCACCCGATCCCAAACACATTAAAGCATGCTAATTTCTATGAAGTCTATTTTCTTTAAATCCCAGTAATTGTAACAAGCCTTTGACTTTCTAACATGTCATTTTGTGCTTGTTTCAGTTACTTCGATCAATTAAAGACGTGAATGAGCCGAAGTTTTTGTCTCATGACATTCCTCTATTTCATGGTATCACGAGTGACCTGTTCCCGGGTGTGCATCTCCCCGAAGCAGATTACACTGTACGTACAGCAACGCACTCACGAACCATGTAGGTTTGTTTTGTTTTGAGACGATCTGAAATCTCATGTTATGTTTATTTGTAGGAATTTTGTTCTGCATTAGATAGTTATGTGCAATTAACTATCATGGAAGACAATGGCATTATGGAGCAAGTTTAACCCAAACACGAATTTTAAGCCTTTTAAATTATCTTTCACATTCTCACTTTCTCTGGTGGGGTTGTGGTTCATCAGAAATAAACTGTTTATATCCATACATGTGCTTTAGAGGCCATTAATTTGATCTGGAACATCAATATAATAAATGTGGGGTATTTTAAAAAATATTCTATCTGTTCCCCCTGATACTTGAGAAAGATGTCAGCCTCAAAAGATCAGGTTTATATTTGCTGAGTGTCATCACAATCGAATGAATCCTTGTATTGATTATATCTTTCTGCAGAGTTTCTTGGAAGCCACCCGTGAGTGCTGTGCTCAGCACAACATCCAACCAGTGCCAATATTTCTTGAGAAACTCATCCAAACATATGAGATGATGACAGTACGACACGGGTAAGAAATGTGATGGATTTATGATGCACCAATGACGCTCCTACCTTCATGTTCTCAATCCAGCACCTTGATATATGTATATATGTGCCCTTTTCCCCCCCCATCTTGATGCCAAGCTTCATGTTGGTTGGTGAACCATTTTCTGGGAAGACCAAGGTCCTTCACGTTCTTGCTGATACGTTGACACTGCTCAATGAACGAGGACACTCTGAAGAGCAGAAAGTAATCTATCGAACGGTTAACCCCAAGGCCATCACCATGGGCCAACTCTTCGGGCAATTTGACCCTGTCTCTCATGAGGTGTGCTCTCATCAGCATCCTTCGTCTCAGTCATGTAGTCTCTGAGCTTGATGAATGAAGTGGTTGGTTATTCATTCATTAATGTGTTTTGACCTCATTCAATCAAAAATATTCACAATGTATGCAATAATCCATTCATCACGAAATGTCAATCATTAATGGAGTGAATTAATTACTTTTCCATGTATATTGCATTCATTGTTGTTATGTGAATGAAATATTGATCTATGTGTGCACAGTGGACTGACGGTATTGTTGCGAACACTTTTCGAGAGTTTGCATTGGCTGAAACGCCGGACAGGAAGTGGGTGGTGTTTGATGGGCCAATCGACACGCTGTGGATTGAGAGCATGAACACAGTGCTGGATGACAACAAGAAGGTTCATATCCTTTTTTTTGCAGATATGTTTGCATGTGTAAAAGTGGTGATGTGATCAGCGAATTTTCAAGCAGTCTGTCTCTCTCTCTTTCTCTCTCTTTTCTAATGAATAGCATAGTCATAACTAGAACGGCAATTGGTAGTGTGCATATCTCCATCAGGCTGACCATTTTACAGTTTGTATACGACTGTAGGCCGGATCTGCATTTTGACCTGAGCCAAAATCTAATCAGCTTATTCTTGTCACCTACCCAACCTGCCCATCAAGTTTTAGTCGAATCCATCAATAACCTTTTGAGATATCATGCTATATATAATTTTTGCCCCTTTATCTCAATGGAGAAGAATCGCTTTAAGAATTCTCGGATTTTAGGATCTGGATTGGATCTTCACCAAAATCCAATTGATTCATCCTTGTCACACTAGGGTGTTTCATATTGCAACTTTTTTGTGCTAGGCAAGTTGGTAGCTAGGAAAGCTACCCGTCGTAGCTTTCCAATATGGATAAAAACCCCACTCGCCGATTTTTAGAATTTTTCTCCCAAAAATGGCCGCCGGCGGCTATTTTTTCCAAAATGGCGGCCTTTTTTCGCGTTTTGACACAGAAATCGACTCCTACACCTGCTAAAATACGTTAATGTTACTTGATATGTGTATGTTTGTAGATGATTATGATTGCTATGTCTGCTAGCAGTCGGGGACTAGACATTAGGCATCCAATATGGCGGAAAAATCCAAAATGGCGTCCAAGATGGCCGATTTTTGGCCACTGGAAAGTTGTTCCCTCCGATGTGGGTTCTAATATGTCTAGTTATAGGTTTTTGGGTGTGCTGAATTCGTTTTTATGCTCTAAAGTGCAGTATATCTGTCACAGAGACGTCTGCGGGGGTCATGCTCTCGCATTAAGAAGTAGTTCTTGCAAGTCCGAAGAAGAATTTTTAATATTCTCGCCCTCATTGATATCAGAAAATAACAAATAAATATTCGAAGGTCAAACATGTATTTATTTAACATGTACAGTATATACACGAATTACTAGTATACTAATTGCCATAATGAATGTTCTAATATGAATTATGTATGCGTGCCATCGCCTCATAATCAATAATATTGGCCATGGCATGGCATACATGGCTGTAGCCACATTTCAAATTAAAATTTCCATAGTTCAAAAACATCAATGTTCACACTTCGCTTCATATAGTTATCTACATTTTCTGAAGATGGATTTCGTGTATCCAGAATAATTCTGCCTGTGCCACTCAACCACTTGAAGCAAAGCTTGCCTTTGCTGTTCATCCCTCGTTTTGTCTATAAAATCCGAAATCAACTTAATTCCACGCTCTGCAAGGTCGTTAACTACGTGAACATTGTGCACATAGTTTGCGAATTTTTGGTAACCATCACTTTCTGGCCATGTGCTTGCAGGCTCACACATCCATTCTACATCTAGTACATCGTATAGTTCAAGAAGATTGAATAACCGCCACGAGTCGTCATCTATGAAACTGCTGAGACACAGGTCACTACTCTCATTCTCATCCACGGCCGGAAATTTTGGCTTTTCTGAGCTGAGTTGATCATGAGGTAGTCTAGGTGTCTGATGCAACAGTTTTGCCATCGTTTCTCGCTCATCTGTGGGCACGTTGGAATCGGCAAGAGCCAAAATTACCAATTGCGTGTCAAATACCATAGGTGTCGAATCGACACCTGATATCAATGAGGCGAGAATATTCAAAATTCTTCTTCGGACTTGCAAGAACTACTTCTTAACGTGAGAGCATGACCCCCGCAGACGTCTCTGTGAAGATATACTGCATTTTAGAGCATAAAAACGAATTCAGCACACCCAAAACCTATAACTAGACATATTAGAACCCACATCGGAGGGAACAACTTTCCATGGCCAAAAATCGGCCATCTTGGACGCCATTTTGGATTTTTCCGCCATATTGGATGCCTAATGTCTAGTCCCGACTGCTAGCAGACATAGCAATCATAATCATCTACAAACATACACATATCAAGTAACATTAACGTATTTTAGCAGGTGTAGGAGTCGATTTCTGTGTCAAAACGCGAAAAAAGGCCGCCATTTGGAAAAAATAGCCGCCGGCGGCCATTTTTGGGAGAAAAATTCTAAAAATCGGCGAGTGGTTTTTATCCATATTGGAAAGCTACGACGGGTAGCCAACTTGACTAGCACAAAAAGTTGCAATATGAAACACCCTATTTTCACACACCCAACCTGTCCATCAGGTGTCATCTGAATCCATCCATAACTTTTTAAAATATCTTGCTCGCAGACAGACAGACAGACAGACAAATGAAAAATCACTCATAGAGCGACACTTGGTAAAACAGAACAAAGTAGAACAGCACTCGGTAGAGTGCATACCTCCGCCAGACTGATCAGTTTACGTTTTGTATTCCACTGATAGACTGGATCTGAACCAAAATCGAATCGGTTTGTTTTTGTCACCGAAGCAACTCATCCACCTTGTTTTGTCATAACTCGTGAACAACTTTTTTGAGATATCATGATAGATGGTATGTTGTTTTTGACCCTATCACTCAATTTTAGAAATTAGGCCGGTGTTGACCTTTTAACCTCAAAAATAATTGGTGGTTGAATTCATTGACCTGATATGCAAATCTGGTTCAAATTTCAAGTCAATCGGATGAAAATTGAGGATTTTTGAAATTCAACCTAAGTTGTTGACCTTTTGCCTATGTTGACCTTTTGGCCTATGTTAACCTCAAAAATAATTGGTTACTGAATTCAGTGAGCTGATGTGAAAATCCGATTCAAATTTCAAGCCAATCAGATGAAAATTGTCAATTTTAGAAATCTGGCCAATGTTGTCCTCGCAAAACTTTGTCGCTTGACCGTCACAAGGACGGTGCCAACAAATCTGCAAAAGTTTCAGAATGATTGGCTGAGCGGTTTGAGCCGTAGGCGAGCGGACAGACAGACAGACAAAGAAACTAACCAAACACATCAACTTATGTACTTGGCAAAAAAATTTTCTTCCCTGTAACAAACAAAACAAACAAACCAAACAAATCAACATACTTGGCAATTTTTTTTTTGCCAAGTAACAAACAGGGTTGAGTACATCACCTCCGTCCACCTTCGATGGCGGAGGTAAAGATGCCCAAGATTCATTTGACAACAAATTAATTTTATTCTGCTTAGAAATTTCTCCTTTTTATCAATTTTAAATGTAATGTTCATCACAAAACAGCATCTGATCAAATACAAATTTCCATTTTCATGCCTGGGTCATTGCAGCTTTGCCTCATGAGTGGGGAGATTATCCAGATGTCTCCCGAAATGAGCCTCATTTTTGAGGCGATGGACCTCTCGCAGGCCTCGGTGAGTTTGGGTTCAGCTGATGTTTTGTGACACGATATATATATTAGTCTTTGTGCATGATTCCCATGTTGGTTTGTTCATCCTTTTACTCATCTTTCTTGTGATATCTGTGCAGTATTTGTATGGCTTATTCATTTGTCATTCATTTTGTAGTCGTGAGGGTTGGGTTCAGGCTGTTGTAAAGGGTGTGCCTAAAACTTGCTTTACCACTCTCTAGTGAAGCATTCGTTCTTAAACTCTTTTAATATACAGTTTCTATTGTGCAGTACTTACAATAATTAATCAGTCATTGTATCTGCATGCGTGCCATCATTCTCCTTGCACCACTGAATTTGTCGCCAAGTCCTCTTTGACATCTTGGGTAGCTTTTGTGGAGTGACCTGGAATAGGCCACGACTGCAGTGCATAGTTCTTTAATCGTCCTATACCGGTTTGTTGACACTTTCCCTTTGATTAAGCGACACAAATATTGTCTGGAGTCGTTAGATCTGGACTATGTGGTGGCCACAGTAGAGGAGTTGGTGATGTTGGTGAGCTGGTGATGCAATTGCTTGGCCTGTGTGTGCCCTTTCATGCATCCAAACACAAGCAACCAACCGCTCTTAAACACTAACAACTTGTGTCCGCCATGCTGTCTAACTTCCTACGAGTCAGTGTTTCTGTATATCACAGTGGGGGAGGGAGGTGAGTGAAATTTAGAAAGATTAAAATAGAAAATGTTGCCTTATTTATCCCTACATAATAAGTGATGACACCTAATAATCAAATCCATTTCTGGTGTATGTTCCCCCTCCGTCCCCTCCCTTACCTCAAATGGCCGCACTGCTGATACTGCACGTGAAAAGGCTGAATGCGTAAACTCGGTGTTTGCATCTAAATCATGTGTCCGAAACCCATCGCTTTCCGTACCCACCTTACCCATTCACACCCTACTGTCCCTGGACTCTGTGTCCTTTTCTTCTGACAAAGTGGAGAGTTTGCTGTCAAACCTCGATTCAGATTGCAACCCGTCCAGACGGCATCAGCCCACGTGTCCTAAAAACCTGCTCCTCTGCCTACCCTCTCTCTGTTCTATTCGCCCTCTCATTTGCTCAAGGTCATCTGCCATCTGCTTGGAAATCAGCAAATATGCACCATGCCGGGTGTGGCTTCGAAGGAGCAACCTTTACATGAGCATCTTTCCCATTGGTGTGTGTCCGATGGGGGCTGTGGAAAATCTCCACGTCATTGAGCTTGACGGTCACAGGTGCTCCCGCCCCTCCCCTTTTGGCACGGGTGCAGCGAGGGTACACCTCCGCTTCCTCCCTCGCTTACGAACGTTCCTTTGTACGTGTGTGTGTGTGTGTGTGTGTGT
>CM068954.1:13731848-13734348 GCA_035128595.1 Eptatretus atami
GTGTGTGTGTGTGTGTGTGTGTGTTTGAGAAGCATTGTCTCATGTGACAAATGTAGGAGCACAGGGAAGGAAGAATGTGGGAATATAATTTGACCGGTCCAGAGGATTAATTTTCTATGGTGAGGGACAGATGAACAGATGATTAATTGTGAATCATAAAAGAATGAGTGGATCAAATGGTGAGGGAGATTGATACAGACGTACTGAAGGACGAGCATAAACCGACTGCGGGGTTGAAGGAAAGACCGGCGGGATGAAGGAGGGGTTGTTGGTTTGAGGTTTGGTGAAGCGGATTGTTGGTGGATTGAGGAGATTAAAAACGGGTAGAGAAGGGGAAGATCACACCATGGATACACAGACTAACGTCAATGCATTTTCCCCCTCAAATCCCTGGACACAGGGAAAGGATCTACTTACACACAAACTAAGAAATAACTCATTCTAGAGAATCCTACATGTACATTTCCCAAACTGTAACAATATAATCCCATCAACTGTTCCAGTTATTTTATGCATTTGCCGCTGTGCCTTCTTGAGGCTATGATTCTTGTTGGCTGTCTTCACGAACCCTAGCCTGCCACAGTGAGCCGCTGTGGTATGATCTACATGGAGCCGTCTCAGCTCGGTTGGGAGCCTCTCGTGGAGTCCTGGCTAAATTCCTTGCCAGAGCAGCTGCAGCAGGATGCTTCACGCACCCTCTTGCTCGATCTCTTCCACTGGCTTGTTCCACCGGCATTGCAGTTTATTCGCAAACAGTGCAAGGTACTTTTCCCTTCCCCCTCCTCCTTGTGAAATGCCTGGAAGCAAACATTGTTTCACCCAGTGTAACTTTCACTAAAATAATCACATTTGATTGCAATACTTTTAAAGTGTGACTGACATAGAATATGGCATTATGCAATTGCTATTTTTTTTATGCCAAGGTATATCCAAGCTGTTAGATATACCTTGCTGTTAGAAGAGGGGGAGCAATGTTTTGCTGAAAAGCAATGTAGTAACAAATTGAGGTTTACTTCGGCCAAGGCCGAGCGAAGTGAGGTCGGAGCCGTTTATTCCTGATACGTGAAACACCCTGCAACCCATGACTACAGAGAACAGACTTTTTGGAATGCTGGCTGCATTTTCCATCCAATCATCAAGTAACTTTGTCAAATAATTTGCATAATAGGCACTCCTATGTTTAAAGTGTTGTGTCAATCGCTCAAGTGGTTGCGGAGAAAGCAAATTTAAAGGCTAATAAAGGTGAAAAAATGAGGGCAGAAGAAAAAACAAAGGAATCCGACGTTCCACAACATTGCCAAGGATGGTCGTGGACACCTATTACTATTACAAACAAGGAAATGAAAGAATGAATTCAGAATATCAACCAAAAATGGCCTAATTCAGACCTCAAAGCATCTTTAAATGAAGAAGGCTTGCAGACGTAGCATGATAAAAGGTGTGTAATGATATTGTACAGCTCGACCAAATGTTTAGAGACATTGTTTGCTGCATAATATATTTTGATTTTAAGTATAATGTGAGTAAAATGCCAAGCTCAATCTTCCAAACGATGGATCCCTTGCACGATAGCATTTTAAAAAAACAGAATGTATCTTCATTTTTCAAACATTTTTTTTTTTGGCAAATACAAAACCATTAGGCAAAATAGCAACATTAGGCAGAATCCGGGACCTCCAAAGGACCCGCAGGCAGCCCCAGAAGTGTTAGAATATAGTAGCAATGGTAGATTCGTGGGTATCATGTCAGGTTGCACAATCAATTGTTTATCTTGTGTGCCGATGCACACTGGCTCAATCTTTACAGAGTCTAGTATTCCATTATATCTTTAACCTACTGCCACCGGCAAGGTAGATTCATATACACTCAGCTTATGAGTCACGCTTTACTCGAGCACTCTTTATTTGAAAATACCTCGATAAAACTCTTGAAAGAACAAGATTCTTTTCCAAACATTTATGAAAGGTTTGAAATGTCAAAACACTTCTCAGCAAAGCATTTGTAGAAAATTACTGAATAAAGAATGATCTTTGTGAAATATTTTTCAACTTTGCTGCATGAACTTCTCGCACAAATTTAAGTCAGTACTGCATCATTTGAAAATGTGCACAAGGAGTATATCCTTGATGAGATGAGTTCCGCAAGTGATCCTGTGGCAATTCAGTTGGTGCATTGTCAAGCTTTACCACTCATACACTCGTGAAAACTTACGACAAAGTGACTGCATGAATCAGATAAAATAATCCAAGCTTCTCATCAATGGAGCTTTAAATAAAGTTCACTTTTGCAATTGCACACAAATAGCGATCGTAATATAAATTGCATCCATGGTGATGTCAGTCGCCCTTTAAAACGGAAAGCTGAGTAAATTTCCAGTGTGGCTAAAGACTCGTTTGTAAAAGTTCATAGTTGCGCGATGTACCTAACATTTGATGTTCTTTTTGCAGGAACTCATACCAACGTTGAACAGTAACTTGGTGACGTCTCTCACAAGGCTGTT
>CM068954.1:13739348-13760768 GCA_035128595.1 Eptatretus atami
AGCATGGTCAAAACAACACTGGGAAGGCAATGACAAACCACCCAATATAACCCTTGCCAAGAAACTGCGCCATCAGCACCGACGCTCTGTAAAGAGTATGGTACATTAAATCAAATCAAAATCCTGTGTGTTACAAACTTTATTCTTGGTTGGCTGTACCTCTTTAATTTATCCCCTTCAATATTGGATCCATTCATCCATCCATTGGGATCATACTCTGTACAGAGCATTGTTGCTGTCAAAGCAGTCTCCTGGGCTATTGGGCACAATCCTGGACGGGTCGCCACTCTGACACAGTATACCAGCAAGCTGGTACTCATTTTGCCAACCTTGGAAGGATGACAGGCTGAGTCAACACCACCTGGTATTAATGCAACAGTTTAAGCAGGATTTGAACTCAGGACCCTAGGACCTCAAGCCTGCCCTGAACCATTAAGCCAACACCAGGCATTTTTTGGATCCCAACTCCCTGAATCAAATGTCGTCTCACATATGGCCACACATGGTATAACTGTTATTAACATTATTATATCGGGCAGGAAAAAAAATTTGATTTAAAAACGTGAAATCTATTCATACTAAACATGTAATAAATAGCCACAGGTGCTTCTTTAAAACGATTTCACTCCTGTGGATGTGCTGTACATCAATAAATTATTTCTCGGCTTGTATTGAATACCGCATTACCTTATTTTATACATTTAGGTGTGTTTATGTTCTTTACTCCACAAATTCATCCTAATTAATTTATAATAAAATTAGGTGCGTTTTTGGAACAGTACTCTTTTATGCAGGACTCGTATAAATGCCCATCAAAAATGATGGGTTGGAATGATTTTATTCGAAATATTCAGACTGAAAGATATGATGTTTTGTAGCAAGAAAAAGTGCAATTTTAAAACACTACATGTACAAATGGTACCCTATTTTCATTATCTTCTGGGACCTTTCATTTCGAGGGTACAGCCTTGTGAGCATTCCAAAGCCTGAAGCCTCGGCCTTGCGCCAGGTGTGCTTACATCTTCTTTATCTATTAGACATCGCACGTATGTAGATGAACACTTGTTTTACTCTGCGCACGTTACGCATCATGTGCAGTGAATTTCACCTCCCTGCGCCTTGTATTTATTGTTTGTTTTTTTAACGCTTTTGTACATCGTCATCGAAGCCCGGTTGCAAGTCACCCTCTACATTTCCAAAAGAAGAGACTTAATTACTCCTCAATGGAAAAAGTTTTTCGAGTTTTTTTATCCTGAAAAATAGACCATAGTGAACACACAGTCGTGTTAAAAGATTGGCCTTTAAAACCTTTCTTAAATCGTCCTTTTGAAGGGGGACAGACATCACACAAACAAATACACAAACACACATTGTGTTTTATATGGTAGATAGTTTGTTCTCGTTTTAAAGCCAAACTGCATATTTCCCTTAAGCCTGATTTGCTCAACTCCAGTTTGTACGAGTATGTCTTACTCCCTCCCCTCCCTCACCTTTCTCTAGGCTGGGTTTGCCTTTGCTCTGGTATGGTCTCTTGGGGCCTTGTGTGACTTTGAGAGTCGAGTGAAGTTTGATGCCTTCCTGCGAGATGCATTGACAGGGAAGTCATCTGAATGCCCCATCCCTGAAAGCGTGGGAAAATGGGAATGTCCATTTGATGATAAAGGGCTTGTGTATGACTACATGTATGAAGTGAGTATGACAGTACATATGCTTATCTTCAGCACTTACTTTCTAGTATTCGTCATACATGTTTGGGGATGTGTATTGTGTAAGTTGTCACAACAATTGGGCATCTGAATATTTGTTCCTGGCCCGGGTTTGAATCGCACATCATACTTAATAATTACGATCTAGTCTGCTGACAGCCACCCATATTATGAGCCCCCATTGGACTTAGTCCGAAATGGGGGCTTATGGATTTGATCTCGATTTTCGTGTTCGTGCATCCGTGCATGTGTGCGTGTGTCCGCAACCTTATCTTGGACATGTGTGGACCAATTTTATTTGGACTTGGCACAAAGACAACACATGATGGTATACATAAGCACATCCTTTTGTTTCACGATATGATTAAAGATGGCCGACTGGCGGCCATTTTAGTTGTTAAAAAACCCGATGTTGAGCACGTCCTCAACCATTTCTTGGACATGCATTTACTGATGTTGTTCAAACTTGGCACTAATGAATGATGGCTTATATATGCACATCGTTTTTTTTTATGAGATCAGATCCAAGATAGCCGACTGACAGCCATTTTGTTACTTAAATGTGTCCCCAACCATTTCTCAGACATGCACAGTCCGTCCGATTTTGTTCAGACTTGGCACAAGCATAGTACATGATGGCATATACGTACACCTCACTTTATTTTGTAAGCCTGGTGTTGGCTTTGTGGTTAGGGTGGCTGGCTTAAGATCTTAGGTTCCTGAGTTTGAGTCCTGTTGGCTGCTGGATTAACACTAGGTGGGGTTGACTTAGCCTGTCATCCTTCCAAGGTCAGTGAAACGAGGACCAGTGTACTCGTAAAGGGGCACAGCATCAGCAGCACAGCCGCTCTTCCTAGAAATGAGAGCTACCCTGGCAGCCAAGTTGCCACATGCAAGAACAGAACTTTATTTTGCGATCTGATCAAAGATGGCCGATCTTTGATCTGGCAAAGATAGACTTTCGATCTTTGATCTTTGGTCTTTGATCAAAGATAGACTGGCAGCCATTTTAGTTGTAAAACAACCAGGTATCAAACACGTCCTCAACAATTTATTGGACATGCATTTACCAATGTTGTTCAAACTTGGCGCACAGATAATGAATGATGGCTTACATAAGGATTTTGGGGAAAACGCCATTTTGTTTCGACATGAGATCCAAGATGGCCGACTGGTGGCCATTTTGTAACTTAAAAGTGTCCCCAACCACTTCTCGGACATGCATAGTCCGATTTTGTTCAAACATGGCACAAGCAAAGCACACGATGGCATACACTTGCACTTAACTTTGTTTTGTGATCTGATCAAAGATGGCCGACTGGTGGACTGGCAGCCATTTTAGTTGTAAATAAATATGGGCTAGCCGTTTAACTCCTTTCAACAAAATTACTAAAACAACAGGGGCTATGACATTTTATGTCATTTTTCCTTGTTTTATTTCATTTCCCTGCTAGCTGAAAGCTCGTGGACATTGGGTCCACTGGAAGGAATCTATCAAGAACCTGAACCTTGGTGATCAAAACACAAAGGTACAGGATATGATTGTACCAACCATCGATACAGCCAGATATACATACCTCATGGACCTCTGCATTCAACATGGCAGGTGAGTTTGATATTTTCATATGATTATTACTAAGTATGTAATGACAAAAGCTGATCATCCAGTTGGACCACATTAAAAAATCTGTTTATTACCAGCGACTTTGCTGAAAAGTTGTTTTTAATATTTTGTTTTTAATTTTCTGCATATTTTTTAGCTCACCTGGAACATAGTTCAGGTGGGATGGTGCATCATCTGTCTGTTACTCAGTCCATCCATCCATCCATCCATCCATAAACACTTGCAACTTCTTCTTCAAAACTGCTGATAGGATTGTGACCAAACTTGTCTCAAGTTTGGTGTGGAGGGTACCATGAACAAAACTCAAGTTTGTTCATGGTACCCTCCCCCTACCACCCCCCACCCCACTCCCACCTATAAGTAGGTCATCGTAAGGTTTACCGGCCCCAAAAGTACTTGAATTTCAATCTAGTTTAGCCGCCATTTTGGATTTTAGGGAAACCTTTAACAATCTTCTCTCAAACAGCTTAACAAATCAATGTAAAACTTTAAATGTGTGATCAACTACTGATGGAAATATAGTTTGTTAACAATATGGCTGCCACAATGGCAGCCATATTTCATCAGAGGAAAACCTTTAAAAATCCTCTTCTCTGAAACTGCTCAACTGATTGATGCAAAATTTTAAATTTGTGATCAACTTCCCATGGGAAACATTAATTGTTAACAATGATAACATCATTCACATGATATGGCAGCCTGATGATGGATTGTCTTTGTGTGTTGAGAAAATATAATCGGTTATGAGATGCGCTGGTGTTGGTGTTCAGTGCACCCAAAGGTTTCATCAGGGTTTTGGGGAAATAGCCCCCAGGAAAACAAGATTATGAGAATTATTTAAATGGGAATACAAGATGCGTGGGTTTTTGCCTTCTTGGAGTTCCCTTATGAGCACACGGCTCATTATACTGGAATGCTTGATGAAACTCCATAATCTGTGTTGGAATGTTCATTCTCTCTTGATGTCCTTGCGATTCATGTGAAGGTGCACTGATATCTCCTAAAAGTTTTCTTACTACTTGTAATATATATGTACACGTAAAGCTTTGCAATGGGCCTTATTAAGCAGTTGCAGTAAAGTAAAAGCATGCAATGGTCTTTTTCTTTATCTTATATACCTGCAGGCCCTTGCTGTTTGTGGGACCCACTGGCACAGGAAAGTCCATCTATGTGAAAGACAAACTCTTGAACCACTTGGACAAAGACAAGTTCTTTCCTACGTTTGTAAACTTCTCAGCACAAACCGGTGCCAATCAGACGCAGGTGATATTGCATCTTCATGTCACAGTCTCAAAATAATTAATTCATAAACTAATACATTCGCCATGAATTACTTGTTATGGTGGCTTCGCATTTGTCATTTCACTTTTATTGGTCTTTACGACTAAGTCCGGGTTTGCTCTTACTTATTTACCTCTGCCACCGAAGGTGGACGGAGCTTATGTTTTCACTCCTGTTTGTCTGTTTGTCTGTGAGCAGGGTATCTCAAAAGGTTATGGATGGATTCAGACAAAGTTGGTGGATTGGTTTGGTCTTTGACAAGGCCAAATTGATTAGACTTTGGTGAAGATCCGAATCCGGATCCGGATACGAGAATTCAAAAAATGTTTTTTGCGCAATTCTTCACTATTGAGAGATGGGGCCAAAAACTATATCAAGCATGATATCTCATAAAGTGATGGACAAGTTATAACAAAACTTGGTGGATGAGTTGGGTGTGTGACAAAAACAAGCTGATTATATTTTGGTTGAGGTCTGGATGCAGATTCGGACTATCATTGGGATACAAAATGTAACAATCGGACTATCATTCAACTCCCACACTCTCTTCAATCCCATCCCTCCCTACAGGCCTTCAAAACAGCTGTTCACCACCATCTGATATCTTCCACCATCCAAAATCTTGATCTTTTCTACCCCCGTTAATCCACCCCAAACTCACCTCCTTCAAATTCCCTGTTTTCTTTCCTGAAAGTCCCTGTAGTGTCCATCTTGTTCACTCCATGTACCCCACCCCATCCCTCTCCCTTCTACAGATCTCCTATCGTCTCTGTTCCCCACTGTTTTGTGCTTCCTTCCCCCACTCCTCTTGTCTCCTGCCTTGTTTATACATATGTTCTGTGTGTTAGTTCTTACACGAGCCTCAACATGATGTACAAAAAAACAAAAAAACAACTGTTCAGCCAGGTGGAGGTATGTGCTCTACCAAGTGTCGTTGTAATTATTACTTACATTAACAGAGTAGATCTAGTTACTTTTTGGTTGGATGCACCTTTTTCTTTAAAAAAAACAAACAAAAAAAACAAACAAAAAAAACAATATATTTATATATATTACAGGGTGTCCCAAAAAAAATGTACTCACTCTTTAAATGATAATAAATGCGTTGTTTATTGACTTAGAAACAATATTAATAGTTAAATGGATAAATGCATGTTTACAAATGTTCAAACTGACGACCATCACGTTCCAAACACAGCCGATAATGCGGACCAATGGATTCAACAGCGTTACGAATCATTTAATTTGGAACTGCAAGACATTGTCTTGCAATTTCCTCTTTCAGCTCATGGACTGTTGCTGGTTTTGAGCCGTAAACCTTATCTTTGAGATATCCCCATAAACAGAAGTCCTTGGAGTGAGGTCTGGGGAACGCGCAGGGAATTCAACACTACTCTTCGCCCAATCCATCTGTTCGGAAAGTTGCTTTGAGATAGGCCCTTACATCACGGTGGTAGTGGGGAGGTGCTCCATCTTGCTGAAAGTAAATCTCTTCGTCACCAAATATCTCTTCGACATGTGGACCGACGGATTCCTGCAGCAAGTTTAAGTAAACATCCCCAGTGACAGTTTGGTCAAAAAAGAATGGCCCTAGGATGCCCAATGCTGATATCCCACACCACACAGTAACCTCTGGTAAGTTTAAATGGTGTTCCATAGTAACATGCGATTTTCAGGAGCCCAGTAGGTGCAATTGTGTCGGTTAATTGAGCCATTTAACTTGAAGCTGGCCTCATCGCTCCAAACAATTTTGGATTGAAATGCTGCATCTTCTTCGCATTTGCCCAGGTACCACTCACAAATTCAGCTCTCCGGTCAGGATCGTCTTCATTTAGAGCATGGATTAATTTTGGAATGTAACTTTTCCAATTAATTCGCTTCAAAATGCGATTGGCGTTGGTTTTGGGATTCCTGTCTCACGAGCCATTTGTCGTACAGATTTCCGTGGGGACGGTGGAGGGTTCCTTTGCGGGGGTGGTTGATGACCGTGGTTTCCTGAACGCTCCTTATGGACGTCATGCACAGTTCCATCTGTTTCAAACTTATCTCGGATGCGAGCATTGGTGCGTCGCGTTGGTGGATCTTTGTGAAAATGTCTTCTAAATTGTCTTTGCACTTCCATGATGTTTTCGTGCTTCCAGTAGCACTTTATGATAAATTTTCTTTCTTCAAAACTAGTCGTACTTCTGCCATTATTAGGGTCAATTTGATCTGAAAAGAAATGAAAAATCCAATTAGTTATGAGGAGCTCCTCAAAACCTAGTCGTACTTCTGCCATTTAGAGTCAATTTGATCTGAAAAGAAATGAAAAGTTCAATGAGTTATGAGGAGCCAAAATGTGAGTACATTTTTTGGGACACCCTGTATATATACATATACATATGCATACATATACAAATACATACACACAATTATACATTTTGTTTGTTGGATATTAATGCATTTGTGTTTAATAATACAAATTTTGTTACTCTCATAAGGGGCCAGTCTTTCACCTCATCTCGTAGGCAGATCTTTGTTGTCGCCTACAAATGCTTAGAATCATCCACTCACAAACTAATTGGCAGCATTGCAAGTTGCAAGTTTTCTGCTGAAGCAACCTTTTTTGCCGCCAATGCAAGATTGTTTATTTTCCACTCTCATCATTTTAAAGCTTTTTTTCTTTAACTTCATCCGTGCAGACTATCATCATGGAAAAGCTGGATAAGCGCAGAAAACGGGTCTACGGCCCCCAATGGGCAAAAAGTGATATCATCTTTGTAGACGACCTGCACTGCCTGCTAGAGAAGTTTGGTGCTCAGCCTCAATAGAGCTATTGCGGCAATACTTCGACCACAAACACTGGTGTGTGGTTAAGGATCTTTTGCTATATTTGTACCACTTGAAACACTCGCTCCATTTTCGAGCATTGGCAAGTTGACTTGCCTCCCTTCCCCCCCACTCCCTCTCAATGGAGATCAGGCCAACCCTGGCTTTTTTCTTTGATTTTCAGATGTACCATTCATACATACATCCATACATATATTCAATTGCTTTATTTAATAGAGTGTGTGTGAGAGATTTTTCAGGGTTAAAAGATTAATCGTTATACAGCATGGCCACAGCGAGCATGGCCACAACGGAGATTCAGTTATCACAATATCTATATTTGTCTGTATGATTACCGTCACTGTACAAACACTTAATAATATCACCGAGCTCTTTGGGACACATTGCAAAGCTATTCATGGATGGTTTCACTCTAAATCTCGGTCACAGCATCCTCAAGTTTCTTAGTGGTTCCATACTTTAGTTGAGAGACCCTTCTCTTCAAAAATCCCCCACAATGTTTTCTCGCACATTGTCTGATCAGTGCTCTGGGATGCCAACAACATTGCAGAATCACATCCAATCCATCTGTCCTGCACTTCATTATCAAAGTACAGGTATTTAATCATGACCACTGAATAATGGACTGCAGCACCATTATGTTTCTTCCGCATACTATATATCTTAATATGTTTTTTGGGGGTTTTTTTCTATGCAGAGTCGAGGCTCGTGGAAGAGCAACAACACTAAATGGATGAGGACCCAACAGAAAAAAGCAACAGTGGAGGGGGTGGGGAGACACACCAACCGTGAAGTTGAAAAACAATGGGTATGGGGAGAAATTGTGGTTGGGGGAGGGGGAGGCAGGAAAGGACACATGGAGAGGGGGACTGGATTTATACAGAAGAAAAGTCTCAAGAAGAAAAAACTGGAAATTTAGAAGGAGAAGGCCTTGGGTGATGTGAGGAGTGCGGGTGAGGATGGTTATGGATAAGGAGGGTAGAAAAGATCATGGTTTTGGATTGGGGATGATCTGAGATGGTGGTGAACAGCTGTCTTGAAGACCTGGAGGGAAGAATGAAATTGAAGAGAATGGGAGAAAAGAGGAACGAATTGGAGGTGAGCAGTGGTCCTGGATTTTGGGAGTTTCACCAGAAGGGGGTTGATGGTGAACTGTGGGCCCCCTGCAGCAACTTGGGGAGGGTAAAGCACAGAAAGAGCAAAGGGTGCAAGACCAGAAAGGAGGTGGTAGAAGATAAAGAGACCATCGATCTCTCTGCGATTGGAAAGTGATCGTCCCATAGATTCAGCTTCATCACGGGAGATTCCAATGATCCTTAAGGCCTCAGTTTCCATGGTGTCAAGCTGAGATAGATGTGAGGCAGGGGAGCCAGCTCAGAGGGGAGAGCAGTACTTCATTAAGCTGCGGATGAAGGCCTTGTTGGTGGATTGGAATTCAGTTGTATCAAGGAAGGACTCTGCACAATGGAGGATGCCCAGTTGGTGATTGACTTTGGAGGCCAAATTTGAAAAGTGGTTTGTTCAAGAAAGATTGTCGCTGAGAGGGAGCCCAGGAGTTTGAATGACTGAACTTCCTCAAGAAGATTGTGGGGGGGAGGAGAGAGTGGGGGTGGGGGGTGGGGGGGGGGTTGCCAAATGGTCCTTTTGGGGAGGGGGGAGGGGAAGAGAGGGAGAGAGAGAGAGAGAGAGAGAGAGAGAGAGAGAGAGAGAGAGAGAGAGAGAGAGAGAGAGAGAAGAGAGGAAGAGTGTGAGAGATTTTTCAGGGTTAAAAGACATATTCCATGTGTTTTGACCATCTTGTGCTTTTGTCAAGGTCTGAAGAGAGGGAAGAGGCTGCAGCCTGCCTGTTTGAAGGATGAGGGATGTCACGGCAGAGGGTGGGGTCATCAGAAAATAGATGAAGAGGATTTTCCAGAGAGTCAGAGAGATCATTTAGGAAGATCAGGAATAAGGCTGGTTTCAGAACATCTTGACAGGGAGAGGAGATGAAAGGATTCCATTGAGTGACAGGGAGAGGAGATGAAAAGATTCATTGGATGCTAGAAGCAGAGAGTTTGGAGAGTAAGGTAGGATGCCAGACTGTATTAAAAGCATGAGATATGGCCAGAGATACGGCCCTGATCTCACGTCTGACACTGTGGCTCTCCATCCATTGTTGGGTGAGTAGAAACAGTATGTCCAAGGTGGAATGACCTGGTCTGAAACCATATTGATGGTCTGAGATGAGGTTGTTGGAGAAACGGAAGGATTTCGTATCAATTGTGATGATGGATTGACCTTGCTGATGATTGGAAGTAAGCTCATAGGTCTGTAGAGTTAAGGGGATCGATTTTTGCACCTTGTTCATTGCACTGCAGTGATGTTGGCTGACTTCTAAGCAGATGGAAGATGACCTCGGGCAAATGATATAATGGAAAGAGAAAAGGGTTCTGGATGTGGGGAAATTAATCTCAACAAATCGCCTCGTAAATAATTTGCTATGAAATGAAGTGCTAGTGCCTCTTGTCTTAACCATTTTTTCTTTCTTATGTCCATTTTCAGATCTATTTACCCTGATCCTGTGCTTAAGATGGTTTCACTCACAATTTCCCTTCAGCACCTACCAAACATCCTTTTTAATACAAGGGTGTAGGCTCATGGTGGAGCTAAATTAGATAGGTTGGTGGGTTTACAAATGACCAAAATGTATTGGGGGTGTGCAGGGTGGTGGAGGGGGCATGCATGGATGGATACGTGAGGAGGAAATATGGAATAAAACAAAATGATGTACCAATTGCCTGGAGAGGAACAGAATAGGAAAGAATCTGTGTGTGGATATGTATGGGTGAGCAAATGAGAGATAGGCAGGGCATCTGAAAGGCTGAAGTGAGGATGATGGACACAGGGAGATGATTACACAATTAGGAAAATAAGGGGACAAACGAATACAGATGGGCCACCAGCCTGGACGTCGGAAGGATGAGCAGATGAGGGTTTATTGAGGAATGTGTATGACATGCAGTGGCTTGGGGAGGGCAGAGATAGGAGAAGCAGGAGGAGCAAGGCCAGATGTAAGCTTGTATAAATATAGAGCCCAACAACTTGCTACTGGTGCAAGAATGACAATCCTTGGGAATCCACCTCCTGTCTTGTTATTCCAATGGGGGTGAAAGGCTTTGTTTTTGATTCCCTAGAGGAGCAATTTGGGAAGCATGAGCACCATTCCAAAGTGGGGAGCCATACTCCATGGAGCTCTGTACGAAAGCCTTGCACACCGTGATGAGTTCAGTGTGACTCAGAAATGGTTTAGCTCAATGGAGAATACCCAGACAGCGACTATCCTTTCATGTTAGTTTTGAGATATGATGCTCATACAAAAGATTATATCAAATAGTGAGGCCAAGGAAATATGATCGAGGGCTGTTCCACAATTTCCACCTCTCGGTTTCCTTACTAATTGGCAAAGAACTTGTCATCTGAAATAAAAAAACAAAATCTTCCAATGTTTTTATCCTTCCAGGTATGATATCAAGGAGAAGACAAAAGTCTCCCTTGTTGATTTGCAGTTCATCGCTGCCATGGGCCCCCCGAGTGGAGGTCGAAACCCGATCACGGCCCGTTTCACCCGCCACTTCAACATCATCTCCATCAATGCCTTCAGTGATGAGACCATGGTTCACATTTTCTCGAGCATTGTGAGCTTCTTTTTGAGGAAAAACCAATTCCCACCAGAATGCTTTACGCTTGGAAACCAAATTGTAAACGCAACCATGGAGGTGAGCCTTCGGATGTTAATTTTTTTTTTTGTATACCAAGTCGAAGCTTGTGTTATTATTTAATTCAAAGCTTAGAAAACAGAAACTCTGCCTCATATAATGTCCTTGTACTATTTTAATCTTCGAAGCCATTTATTACCTCTGTCATCGAAGGTGGATGGAGGTTATGTTTTCACCCCTGTCTGTCTGTCTGTCTCTGTGAGCAGGATATCTCAAAAAGGTGTAGATGGATTTGGACAAAACTTGGTGTACAGGTTGCATGTATAACAAGGATGAATTGATTCAATTTTGGTGAAGATCTGGATCTGGATACTAGAATTAAAAAAAACAAAAAAACGGATTCTTCATCATTGAGAGATGGGGC
Source organism: Eptatretus atami (assembly GCA_035128595.1). Taxonomy (NCBI): domain Eukaryota; kingdom Metazoa; phylum Chordata; class Myxini; order Myxiniformes; family Myxinidae; genus Eptatretus; species Eptatretus atami. The sequence goes on from CM068954.1 coordinate 13,750,908, forward strand.
CAAAAACACATGATATCTCAAAAAGTTGTGGACAAGTTATGACAAAACGAGGTGGATGAGTTGGTTAGGTGACAAGAACAAGCCGATTCGATTTTGGTTAAGGTCCGGATTCAGATCCGGCCTATCAGTGGAATAAAAAACATAAACTGTAGCTGAGGTATGCGCTCTACTGAGTGCCATTTGTAGTTTATTGTCAAAATATGGTGGAAATCTTGACAACCTCCCCATCTCTCCCTACTCCCCCCCCCAATCCATTTTCATGTGCTCCATGCTCAATTCATTTCATTCCTTTTCTTTCTCTTCCTTTTTCTCCTCCGAACCTACTTTTCCATCCATCTCCACTCTTACACCACCATCTCCTGAAGAACCCATTTGCTCTCCTCTCATTCTGATGTCTTCCTTTTCTCGATTCTATGACCCCCACTACCCCACCCCTTTGCATAAGTAATAAATAGATGTCTGCCAAAGGTTAATTGTAGGGTAAGGTCTTGTGTCAATGTTTGGCTGAATGTTCCAACTCAGCTTCAACTGTAAGTTTCAAGTAAATGTGAATTTAGGTTTTCATCTTCATTTCAATCGATGGGGTCATGGCAACAAAAGGCCCTTTGATTTTATGACAAAAGCAACCTTCAGTTGTAAAAGCAAGATCGAGACCACATGAGGTCAATATCATCAATAATCTCATCTCAATCAGATTGTGTGCTTTTCGTCAGGTGTACCAGAAGGCCACGGAGAACCTGCTTCCTACCCCGGCTAAGTCTCACTACATATTCAACCTCCGTGACTTTGCACGAGTTATTCGTGGCGTGCTGCTGCTTCGGCGTGAGACATATTCTGGCAAGATGTCCATGGTACGGCTGTTTGTGCATGAGGTGCTGCGTGTATTCTATGACCGACTCGTGGACGATGGGGACAGGGCTTTGCTATTCCAGCTTTTGCACACTCTGCTCAAAGACCACTTCAAAGAGAGCTTGGATGGGACTTTTGAGCATCTCAAGGAAGGGAACAAACTTGTAAGTAGAATGTTTTAAAAACTACACGTAGTATTTTCTTAGCAAAACAAAAACAGACAACCAAATGCTCAGAGTAAACCCTGATTATAATTTGAAATTGAGACTAGTTATACAGTCTGACTTGATCAAGTCCAACAGATATATAAGCTGTTATTTCTGATGATGAAAAGAAAGTAGAGCTCTCAAGATTTTCATGCATGCTGGAGATTAAATGTCAAGACGTCTGTGCAGGTAACTGAAGACAATCTACGGAACCTCATGTTTGGTGATTATATGGATTTGGATGCAATTGAGGATGACCGTTTATATGCAGAGGTTCCATCAGTGCAGGAATTTGCCTCCGTGGTGGAGCAGTGTCTGGAGATATACAACCAAACTCACAAAAACCACATGAACCTTGTCGTTTTCAGGTGTTTTGCCATTTTTTGATATCCACGATTCACAATATGTCACTGAATTTATTTCAGCTCGGTATAGTGCCCATTTCTTATGACCTGCTTCAAGAGAAGCTCAAGGAATTTTATTTGAGGTGGTGTTGGTGTTCTGCAGGTACATGTTGGAGCACCTTTCACGCATCAACCGTATTCTCAAGCAGCCAGGGGAGAATGCCATGCTTGTTGGAGTGGGTGGGAGTGGTCGACAGTCACTTACACGCTTGGCAGCTTCCATGGCTGACCTGACTTTGTTCCAGCCTGAGGTGTCAAAGAACTATGGCTTTTCTGAATGGAGGGATGATATGAAGGTAAATTATCAAAATATGCCGATGCAAGAAGGAGCATGCACCTTGACATGTTGTCTTCGTACAGCAGCACCAGAATGATGTGCTGTTTAATTCTTATTTTTGCAGTCATTGCTGAAGAATGCAGGGGCCAAAGGGAAGAAAATGGTGTTCCTGATCACAGATACTCAGATCAAACAGGAGGTCTTCCTGGAGGACATCGACAACCTCCTGAATACGGGTGAAATTCCAAATCTTTTTGCTCCAGATGAAAAGCAAGAAATAATGGAGGTAAGATGGAAAGATCTTTTCTACCCACATTAATCTTACCTATCCCAATCATCTTTACGATGCGTAAATAGTCGAGAGCAGTCATTTCTGTTCGGCCCGAGAGTTTCAGTTAGTTTCCGATGGGCACCACTGAAATGCTTGAGCAGATCAGCTAAGGAAAGGGCACATCATAGCAAGCCTCGGGAGTCCCGTGAAGAGTTACGACTACTTCTCAAACAAAAGCTACTGCTCATCGGTGATTGCAAAGGCAATGCAGGTGAGATCCTGAGGATGCTGGATCGGGACGTGGAGAGCGAGTCCGGGGGTTGCTGTGGCTAAGGAGGGATCCCAGCACAAGAGAGACTGTGATGATTAGGCAAACCAGAACCGACCCCCACAGAGCAGCGAGGGAGCCTCGTGAGTGGAGGAGGGCAATGGGTCGACCACGTGCTTCGTGATTGCATCGGCGTCTCAGTGAGATTGGGATGGACCAGGCGTCTGCCTGGGGGGGTGGCCAGACGGAGGCCCCTGGAGTACCGGCGGAAAGTGGACACAGCGACGCTCTGCTCTAGCATATGCTCCCCATACCTGACCTGATCTGAATGCAAACATTTACCTATCATTCATTGAATTTGTAAAAGTGTTCAGCAGTCTGAATAGAGAGGGAATGTGGATGATATTGAGACTGTGGAGTACCAGATACATTTGGATGAATGACAGACAGTATCTACAATGGAGACAAATGCAGTGTGATTTATAACAATAAGTTGTCATCCGAATTTGAAGTTATTACAGGGGTCAGACAAGGTTGCATTTTATTCCTTTCTCTTCTACTCGAGTACTTCCATGAGCCTCGATCATGTATTAAAAAAAAAAAAAGCACAACACCAAAACTAAGCTGATAACCTTCGACAACAATGTGAGGTCACTCTTCTTATTTGGATTTCAATCTTGGAAAATCACCAAAGAAATAGCAAACTGGACTTTTTCATCAACAGCAGCCATAAGAAAATCTTGAGCATCTTCTGGCCTGACATGGCTGTTAATAAATAGGTTGAAAAGTTACCAAGAAGGAAAAACATCATCGAAGATATAAAATTCAGAGGTGGAGATGGATTGGTCATGTGTTGCACATTGAGGATGAAGATTTAGCAAAAAGAGAAATATTCTGGGTACCTGACGGGAAGAGAAGGGTTGGACGGTATAGAGAGACCTGGCAACGCACCATCAATAAGGAAATGAAAGGAATGAAGGTCACCTCGGATAAAATCGGAATGTGAGCCCAAGATTGACAGAAATGGCGAAAGTTCATAAGAAGCTCCATATGCCACCTGGCATAGTCAATATCAATAGCCTTACTTGCTGTTTTCCTCCCTTCTTCTCTCTCCTCATTCACTTGCTTACTGTATCCACCCGTTTTCCCCACTGCCCCACTCTCAGTAAGTTGTCTCCTCAGTCTTCCATGAGCCTAGATTTTATACACAAAAATGTTTTATTGTTTTTAAGAAATCACTCTCGCCACAGGGTATAGTCGAGATTCGGTTGGTGATTCGGCCATCTTGTCCTACAAAGGCCCTCTCAGTGTTAAGCCACCTTGACGTGGTTCAAATGAGAAGCAAAGAGTAAATTGATAAAATACAACTTTGTGATAAAATGCTCCAATTTAACTATTCTCTTCGCACATTCTTCACATCCATTTATCGATTTATTGAAATCTTTGCAAAATCTCATTAATGCTATAAATAATAAAATCAATATCGATAATATTTATATTGTTTCAAAAAAGGTTTCAAACAAAACTTGTGAGAGGAGCATTCAAAAGGTTCTCAGAACGAGATATTTACAATCGTCCAAGAAACACCAACATCAAAAATTAAATGAACTTACTCGTATGCGTTGATATTGAATACTTGAAAACGATTGTGAGTATCTCGTAATTCGTTCCTCTTTTGACCCGCCTTTGAAATCAACTTCCACATCCTCTTAAATCTAATTTCCCCCTCAAGGTCACCACCATCTCAGATCTTCCCCAATCCAAAACCATCATATTTTCTACGTCCATTAACCCTCATGCCTGGTGTTGGCTTAATGGTTAGGGTGGTGGGCTTGGGATCCGAGGTTCCTGAGTTCAAATCCCCCTTTGCTGTTGAATTAATACCAGGTGGGGTTGACTCTGCCTGTTATCCTTCCGAGGTCGGCAAAATGAGTGCCAGCTTGCTGGTATCCTGTGTCGGAGTGGAGACCCATCCAGGATTGTACCCAATAGCCAAGGAGACTGCTTAGGCAGCACCAATGCTCTGCACAGAGTATGGTCCCAATGGATGGATGGATTAACCCTCCCCAAGCCCACTCTTTCTGGGTTTATGTTTTTCTTCCACTTCTGTGATTGAGAGTTTGTGGTTGGATCCACCTTGTTCACCCCTTGTGTCCTCTCCTACCCCTCATTCCTCCCCACATCCCTTATTTGTCCAAGACTCCCTCTATTTTGTCTCAACCCTGCTGCTGGTGTATTTCCCTCCTCTCTTTCTGCTGTTCCTTTTGTTCTGCTATATCAAGATCCATTCTGTGTTCCATCTCCTCAATGAGCCTCGACATTGTGTACAAAGAAATTCACGCTCAATATTCTATTCATAAATGTTATTATTGTGGCCTAGGATTGGCAAGATAGCTTGATAGTATTGTGTTTGCCTCTGAGCTATCCCACTTCGATTTCTGGAGAGCTGAATCCAATCAAAATTGAGTTGATTTCAAAGGCTCATGTTATGAATATAATCCTTTCATATATTCATGATCATGTTCTTTGTGCCATTCTAAAAATTACTGTGCTGATATGGCTGGGAAAACGCTTCCCTTCCAGGCTGTTCTGCCTTTTGCCCAAGGGACGAAAAAGGGGGAGGAATTGAGCCCCTTGACCCTGTTTGCTTTCTTCACAAGCCGCTGCAAGGAAAATCTACACATCATCATTGCATTCAGTCCCATCGGAGATGCTTTCAGAAATCGGCTGAGACAGTTCCCTTCGCTTATAAACTGCTGCACAATCAACTGGTTCCAGGTGCAGTTCTTGACAGGGCCTTTTGCTTATTTTTGTGGATTTGAGATAGATAATGTGCATAATGCGAGAATGCAAACACTGAAAATAATCGACTGTGGTTGGTACACTTCAGAGTGTGCAGAGATTTCAAAATGGACCTCTTCATCTTCTCTGACTCAACCTTGAGAGCTGGCTTAATTTCCCAGCTTTGGTTGAGTGTGAAGATTCCAGTGGAAACGCAGCACCATTGAGGTGTGTTAAACGTGCGTGTGCGTCCATTTACAGCCCTGGCCGGAGGATGCCCTGGAGAGAGTAGCAAACAAGTTTCTGGAGACCTCGGACCTGAGTGACCGTGAGAGGGCAGAGGTCGTTCCCCTCTGCAAGTTCTTTCACACATCTGCCATTGAGCTTTCTAAAAAGTAATGTTTAGTTCTTTATTCACAAAAAAAATGAATCTGCTGTTCAGAAGTTTTTTTCATTTCATGTGAAGATGTGGTTCATTTGCATCTCAAGGTGATTTTGAGTAAGGGTATCCCTTTCTTGTAACACAATGGTGCCTTGACAATGTATCTTCTCCAACAAGGTATCTTCTTGAACTGGGAAGGTATAACTATGTGACACCAACGTCTTATCTGGAGCTAATTGCAGCCTTCAGGCAGCTGCTGACACAGAAGAGAGATGCCATCATGGGGACAAAGAATTGCTACATCAATGGCCTTGACAAACTAGCCTTTGCAGAGTCTCAGGTCAGATTTACTATCTCCCTATGTCAGGAGGCTGTACTGTACTGTACTTCATTTCAAATGCAATAAATTTTCATGTCATTTTAATCATAGGCCTTGGTACAGCAGGGTATCCAAATATATTGCTCTATCTAAGTAACACACAAACTTGAAAATCCTGACATATACCTAGTGTTATCCACATGTCACCTTGTTCTCACTGCACTCAGAGTTAGCCTGCTGTTCAACCCATTTCCACTACATTCATTAACTTGTACATACCCAAAACATTGGCAATCAGTCGGGCCTTGCATGCTCAAACACGAGGTCCACACTTGGTCCACATGTCAAAACCTCTTCATGTTTTATGTCATTACTCAGCACATTCTGAATGTTTACAAAAATGGACTGACCATCTTCTCTTAGAGGAACCTTCGAGGTATATGATTTGAGTTATTGTATTTGAGTTCTGTTTAGGTTAAGAGTAGAATGTTCTGGATGGGCTGTTAAAGAGAATGTTTTGGGAGGGGTAATGACACTGGATGGGCATTTAATAAGTTGTTAGTTTAAATCCAGCTGAAGGCTGCAGCCAGTGCATAGGATTTGGTTTGTAACCATCTGAAACTGCAGTTGTTCTCAGGATAATTAACATGTGGCAATCAGTTTTTCATTAAAAACTAGAATGACACTCAGTACAGTGCATACCTCCACCAGGCTGAACAGTTTACGTTTTGTATCCCACTGACAGGCAGGTCGGATCTGCATTCATACCTTATCCAAGATCTAATCAGCTTGTTTTTGTCACCTAATCAACTCCTCTACCTAGTTTTGTCATAACTCGTCCACCAGTAGTGTCAAAAGGGAGGGTTTGATGCAGTAATGTGTCCCATTTCTCAGTTGCAATATTTGCTCGCTTACGCTCACTCAAATCTCTCCTTTTCAAACTGCAACACATTACTTTGCCAAACACCTCCCATTTTGACACTACTACCCTGCGGGGCTGTGCTTTGCCTTCCTTTCATGTGATCATTTCTTTAACCAAATTGAGTCGTCAAATAGAATCTTATAAATATTCTATTTTAGGGAATAACTTAATTTTCTTCGAACACTCATCACCATCGAGTTTACCTGAACTTGGTTCTTGGTTTAAGTATCTTTGTTGAGCAGAGATGAAATGACAAGCCTCTCTTAATGCTCTTGTCTGAGCACCTCATTTTGGGGGAAATGACAGCCTTGCCCAACTTGGATATTTTCCCAGACTTACCCCATTGTTCTCTTTCCTGTTTTCCAACCGCACCCAGTATTTTCCCAAAATACTGTCAGACTGTGTTTCACTTCCTCAAATACTTTTTACATTATAAAAAGCTGCGTTTCTCTAACTTGAAACATTTTGACCCAAGGAGATGAACGACATCTTGCTTTATTCCAATCTTCTGGTGATGAAGAATAACAACCCATCACAGCATGGATACGTTTTAACTGGAGAGTTTCGTCCACTATTAAACTGTTAATTAAAGCCTTGGATATGATTAATTATGTAAGTAATTATTTATTTTCCTTTTTATTACAGCATTTCAAACTCACTCATAGACAATGATTGTTATGCTAATGACCTCCACAAGCAATGGGCACCACAGAAGAAAGCCAGTTAAACTCAGCAAGAGATGAAATTGTTCAGAGTAATATTGTTGTGGGCCAGGGTTCGGTGGCGATAAACGACCACCAGGGGAGCAGTAGGGTCGTCTCCACCGAACACCCCGGAATTTAGGTCGTGACTCTCGGATAAGTCCGAAAGGTCACGGGTCCCTTAGCGGACCGTGGTTGCCAATATTCGACGGCGTGAGGTAGGGTCCACTTGTCTATTCCAATTTACCAAGTACTCACGCCGTCCACTACGGGAAACCACACCTCGGCCGACTCCGTCCGAACGAGTTGCATGCACCGACTCGGGTCCGGCGTACCGAGCGGGAGTTACCAGAGCCGCGCCGGTCCAATGACAACTTACTGCCCCAAACGGCCTCACTAATTCTCAATACACACCGTGCTGAGCCAATGGAAGGTGGTGACAGACAACGAGCTGGTACATTGAACAATTGGGGGTTTATTTATCAGGGGGGCAGGGGAGCACAAAGAGCAGAGTTATCCGACTAAAAGCAATGTAATGTACAATGAACACAGGGCACTTAGACAGTTTCTACTTACAGGACGGCGCCACACACCACACACGCACACACCCAAAAGAACTGCACCCCGTCGGGTCTTTATTTTGGCCTTTCAGCTCGGAGGGAAGGCAAGCTGAGGGCAGGAGCCTATTCTTGCACCTGTGCCTCGTGCGGTCTGGTCGAGCTTGTCCCGTGGCGGGACTCGAACCCACGCCACAACGCAGCACCAAGCACCAGGGACGAGGGAAAGAGCGTCGACACCAGCCAGCACGAAGGCGGACGAGTGAGAGATGATGAGCCGACCGGCGATTGAGCCCAAAACAGCTCCCTTGATCAGGCCACACCAGGCGAGGCAGACGCGTACAGCAGACAGAACGCCCCGATCACACCGCCTCTCTTGAGGTCCAAGGGATTTCTTTCCTCGCCACTCGCCTCCTGATTGGACGGTTGCATCGCGCGATCCGCTGGCTGTCCCTCATTGGACAGGCCCACGGTAGGCGGGGCAACTCCACCTTTCTGGGGCAGAGTCGGAGCTGAGGCGATTGTAACTCCGCCTACCTCTCACCTAAGGCTACATGTGTAATGGCGACGGTGGGGCGAGGCGACGGTCCGCTGTTATTGTTGTCGTTGATAAAAACCTAACTAAAAAATTAAACCCACAGGCACACATGAAATTCCCTTTAGACACAGGGGATGAATTCTAACTATACACATACTTATCGAAATAACTGAACTTAGGGACTGCTGTCTGTTTGTGTGCAAATGCCTTCCAGATTCGTAACAATATTACTAATGTTTAACTCTGGCTTGAGATAAAATTTTAGTATAAAATATTATACCAATGCTTAACTCTTTGGCTTGAGAGAAATTTTTCACAGAACATACATAGAAAATCACCTAAGATACACTGTATTTTAACTCTCGGGTTGAAAAGAAATTATGCAGAAAGTCTGTCAATTTTAAACTCTTTGACTTAGAGAAATTAGCAGAAGTCTTGTCATTTTAACTCTTTGACTTGAGAATAATTTTTAATATATTTTATATGATGTCAAAGAAAAGGAAAAGGAAAGAACCATTATTTAATTTTTTATTAATACATATATTTATATCCATTAAACCCATAAGGGATATTTATATCCCATTTATTCCATCACTCATTATATATCTTTTATTATCAAATGCTGTTCGAGCTTTCTTACGAACAGTCTCTGAGAATATTTCATGTTTATAATTTCAATAAGATCAATCTCTCTGTAAACATCTTTTCTCTTCCATATAACATTCAAGGCAATGTTCAAAGTTGATGGTCTCTTTTAATACACTTTTTTCGACCTTTAAGTTCTTTTCACATTTGAATTAATTTAACCTTTAGTTAAGTATTTCTAAGCATTGCCTTTGATCTAACACCCGACAAATTCACTTCGTATCTCTTCTCCTAATTCATCTTTAAATTTACCAATAACCTTTTTATTCTTATTTGAAAAGAGTTGGTTATTAGGAGCATAATTACTTGTATCATAAATATCTTCATCTTCTTTCATATCTTTACAAGCATCATCTGTAGTTATCTTTCGCATGAAGCTAACCGTATCCATATTTAGCAATACAGTATTCTCACCATATCTCTTCTTTAGATTATTATATTCTCACCATATCTTTTCTTTAGACTATTATAAAAGTAATCGTACATGAAATACTTTGAAAGATCTAAAACAGTTCTTCCTACATAAATCGGTTTATCCATCTTTATACTCTCTTTATTCAAACGAACAGCACAAAAATTATCTGTCAATATTTCTTCTCTGTTAAAGCTTGTTTAATTTATCAACTTCTTCACCTGCTCCCAAGTTGCAGCAAGTCTTACATTTTGTCTTTTCCTTATATTTTCCATTGTTTTACCAAATACAGAATTATCCATCAACTTGTAAAAGTCCTCCTCAAAATC
>CM068954.1:13763198-13777926 GCA_035128595.1 Eptatretus atami
CAATATTAGCCTGTTGGTCTCATCCTCATATTTAATCAGTCGCTTGTTTGCGACCACGGTACGAGACACCAGCTTGCACTCACAGGGGGATTAATCCCCGGTTGTCCCTCGAAGAGCCGGAGCCTGGGGCCACCGCTCACAATTAGTTGTGGTCTACGCGTGCGGTTTGTTTCTTAAAATCATTGCGAACGCCCCAACTCAGTTTAACCCCACGAGTTTCCAGCTTGGTCTAACACCTGCTTAAAATTATGACCGCGCTTAACTAGACGGGTCCAGAAAACCGTGGTTACCTGAGTCGGCGGAGCGCGCCTCGAGCAAAGCACCAATGCTTATCCTCGATTAGATTTTAATTAGGGTGAGGAGCGTGTTAAAAGACGCGCTGGTGCCTGTGGCCTGACATATTTTTTTGCAAATCCTGTGGTAATACCTCCACAGCTTATTGAAAAGTTCGGCAATGCTAGACCAAATGGAAGTCACAGGACTAAACACGGACGAGGTTGGAAGTCCCATAATAATCTCTTATTGCATATAAAATAAATAAATGAAAAGAACTTTTTAATTTTCTGCAGGGTAAATAAAAATAAATTTCAAACGCCAAAATCACATCACAAATGCCGGCAAAGAGACAAAGAGGCAGATGCCTTATCGGGGTGTGATTACATTGCAGCTAACACAGACAGCGGATACCAGTAGATCATTCTCGGCGGGGGGGGGTGGCGGGTGGGGAAGAGGTCCGTCTGCTGCACCAGAAGAGTAGTTGTCCGTGAAGCATGAAAACCGATCCTGAAATGCTGTGCCCGTGCAGTGTACGTCCGGTGGGCGAAGCGCCATCCACCCCGACGGCCTTTTGCCTAGGTGCACCCCTCTCGTCGACACCAACCTTGAACACCCAGCTCGACAACGTCTGGCGAGGGCACTCGAGATAATCTCTGTTCTGCAGGGTGGTTTGACCCTGGTCGCTCGCGACTAGGACGGGGGCAATCTCTCCATAACGCTCCGCTCTCCCGCTGCATCAAAACTATGGGAGTCACAGTGCCCTGAACCCCACACAGTCCTTCGAGTACTGACCGCGTCAGCTAACTCCGTGGTACACCGTGCTCAATCGTGTCGGCCGCATAGGTGCTCACACCTCCACACGCGGGCACCAAGCGCTCGCTTGCCTGCACTTGCACGCTTCACCCTCTGGCTCGCTTCTTCTCCTCCGCATTTGCTCTCAACAGGTTTCGCTTCGCTGTTCTGCGGCTCGCTTCCCGCCCTTCTTGCTCGCTTCTTTCCTCCTCTTAAGCTTTCTCTCCCCCTCAGAACGGCACCCTCCAATTCGTTTCTATTATTGCGGGCCCGTTCTCGGCGGGCGAGCCAGAGTCGCCTACCAAGCTCGACCCCACGCCCACGCGCCCGAGCGCGCACTTACGCATGACGCATCCGTGCGCTCTCAAAAAAAAGGGTGGGTCGTCTAGCGCTGCCTGAAAGAAATACGTGCATAACTTTGCTGAGAGAAACGAATAAGGGCGTGCCGCCATGCAGCTCCGCGAAGAACTGCCATAAAAATTGCTGCTGGAAAAATAAGGCGGCGTCAGAGCCGCGAAAGAAATGTATGCTTAACGTGTCTGTCGTAAAAAATCAAGCTTCCCATAAGAGACGGGATCTATTCTTTACCCTTCTTCAATGATCACATTTAAAATCCATAGACATGGATTGGGCCCTAATCTGAATAGTTCATTTAAGGAAATAACTGTCTGAGGACTGGATGTTGGATGCCATTCATCGAGCCGGATTCTGAATCGATAACAATATATTTCTTAACCAATGACGACTAAACTTTAGTGCTCTATGTACCTTTTTAACTTGTAGTCCTGCTTCTATAAATTGTTTTAGATTTTTGATGTAAGCATACTTCTCTTTATCAAACAATGGTTGTTCGTAATTTAGCGTAGGTCAATATATTTAAACTCATTTGAAGAACTGAAGAAATGTTGTTGATCACCACTAAATAGCCTTTTAATGTGGATCTCTTTTTCAGCTCCATAAAGGAAGGTCTTTATGTTTGTTGTGAAGTTTTCTAGGATACCTTAAATCGACTTCAAATACAATAATCACCATACATTTCCCCGTTATCTAAATCTTGCTGAGCCTTGTGGAGATTATATATTCTAAGATAGATTTCCTTGTCACTCGATATTCTTTCACCCATTTAAAATTACATACGGTTGACGATTTCAGCACATTGGCCCCAGCGCCATGCAATACAAGTTAGGAGCACCAAAAGCCAAGTACATTCACGGTAAATGTGGAGCCTTATGTCAGGTGAGGAACGCCCTGCTAGCGAAGATATTTATTATTTGCCTTAGCATATCTCATTGCACAAACTTTGTGAATATTGCTCCTCTTTTAGCCTTCTCAATCATCAAGCAGCATATCGACAGCTCACCTTTGAAGATCAGAGGGGTTGTTTCGTCAATTTTTGCAACATAGCACTCCAGGCGTCGCAGGTGGTGTCAGTGAGCTATGTATAACAATGCGACCAGATCAATGTCCATTGAATTTTATTAATGAACATTTCTCTAAATGTTTAAAACACATCTAACTAGGTTTTACCAAAGCCTCTGAGCATATATGCAAATCCTTGCTTCTTAAATTTTTTCTCTTCACAAGGAGATAGGTCAAGAGGCTTTTGGGTTTGTTCATACCCTGCGAATCTCTCTCTTGTGGACATCTCTTACAAGGATATGATTTATGCTTTGATTTATAAACTTTACTACTTACCAATCTAGAAAAGTTTTTGATATAAGCATAATGAGCGGTTTCTTTATTCGTGAAATAAAGGACATCTACATGCTGGTCATTTGATCAATTATCATTGGGTATAGTATTACTAACTCTGAGAATTTTGACTTTGTTTTTATCAGTTAAACCATAAACATTTATTGATAGGTTATTCATATTCTTAAACTTTGTTATGTCTTTTAAGCTCATGGGTTCTCCTCTGGAGATGCCTCGATCCCCACTTTCTAATTTATTCTCATATTCTTATACTTTTAAGCTCTTTCACAGTCCCTTTCCTGTGGATAAAGATGTGCTAAGATACTCCAGAGAAAGCATTTATTATCAGTATTTTCTATATTAATTATTGCCCTTTTATTCTTTATATTCTTGGGTAAATCAATCTCAGAAGAAGCCTTTGGCAGAGTGGATTTAAGAATATTGAGATCGATATATGAAACATTCCCAATGTTGAACCCATTACCTTGTTGTTCTTCTTCTAATTCAAATCTAATTAGCTCTTCAAAGATAGGAGATTTAAGGAAGCTCTCAATTGATGTAATAAGATGTGGTGGACTCGTTCTCATATATTTTTCTTCAACAACATTATCTTCTCTTGAGAAGGTAAACAAGGCTCCAAGATATATTTTGAATGATTTATGCTTTTTCAACATTCTACGAACAACCTTGAAAATTGAATCCTTTGAGATATGAATTGCTTCCCAAATGGATCTTACACTATCAATAAATCTTATAAGTTTTACCTCTATCCGATCTTTTAAACATATTTGAAGAGTTGTTATTTCAAATGGTTTCGTCTCAATGATATCTTCCTCTAATCCAGTTTTCTTCTTATTTCTCTTCAAGTTTCTCTCAATGTTGTTTACGTGTTTTTGTGATGGAAGGTGTTTTTTATCACTCTCTTTTAAGACATCCTGAGAACAGACATCACAATGTTTTGTTTCTCGTTCAAATGGAGATATCTGTTTGAAAAGATTGAAAGTGTTTGTTGGTTTGAAGGTGTTTTTTTATAACATTTATATTAATGATTACAAACATCACAGGACATTGTATTTACCATATTTATCTCGAAAAACTTTGCTTAAAATAAAATTTTCTTGATGAAAATTGCGTTTAATTTATAAGTGAATCTGTGCTTAAAACCATTTTACCCACCAATTTTTTTACCTTGATAAATACAATGTATCAAGATACAAAAGAAAAGTTTCACTCAATCTCTACATTTGTAAAATATGCTGAGAAATATGTCGAGGATGTAAAATTGAATAAAGATAAATATCACAACTATTGGATAGAAACAATTGTGGTTAATAATGAGTTCTTCAATTTCCTTCAGTAGAAGGGCTTTTAGTATATCTGGAAGAACATCAATTAAAGAAGCTCTAACAAAAGTTTCTCCTCTCCTTCTAGCAATATATTCAAAACTAAAAAAAGCAATGAAACAAGTAAAAGTATCAAAAATGAAAACCCTTGTGGATGCAGCTTTAGAAAGAGAAGATAAACCCATCAGCAATAAGGAGAAATTTGTATTTTTTTCAACAAACCTAAAGATGCAAATCTTTATGAAATAATGGATGTTAATATATAGGGTGAAATGACATTTTGTTCAGTAGTAGTTTGGAACCATTTAAAAATTACCTCCAATATAAAAAATGTAGTCATTGAATCTGTTCATGAAAAAAGTATATGGATACAGATGGTATTTTTTTTTCTACTCATTAAATACGAGTCATTTTTCAAGTCAAGATTTTGGGGATTATGATAGTGATGATAGTAGTATCTCTATTGGAACAGAACATTGATGATACCCAGAGTTTGTGTTCAAACCATCCATCCGTCAATTGGGACCATACTCTGTGCAGAGCGTTGGTGCTGCCTAAAGCAGTCTCCTTGGTGATGTGACACAATCTGGACAGGTCACCACTTTGAACACGGATCCAGCAAGCTGGCATTCGTTTTGCCAACCTCAGAAGGATGACAGGCAGAGTCAACCCCACGTGGAATAATTCAACAGCGAGGGAGATTTGAACTCAGGATTCTAAGATCCCAAGCCACCGCCCCAACCATTAAGCCAACACCAGGCATAAATGACCAATCACAATTCGTTATAGACTGTTATTGTTGATAGGTAGAAGGCTGGAAACAACAATTGTTTTAATGAAGCATCAGCCATTTAGACCAGTAATGAATATAAAAATAATTAATAAATGTCAATATAAAGATATTTTAACCGATATTAAATGAAAAAATATCAACCATTGTAGATGCTAATGAGAATTATTTTTTATTCTTGAAAGATGACAAATAGCTAAGATAATGTTGGAAGAAAATGATTTAACAAAGTGTGGTAAAAATTGTATTGTCTTTTTACAAACTTATAAATGAGAATCACAATCCTCAATTTCAATTTCACAATGAGTGATCACACATCTTTATTCCATACCCACTACAACTTGACACAACAAAAGAATATGAGGCATCTTTATTGTCTATGGAAACTTATAATACCTTGTTTAATGTCACAGAGAAAAACAACAAGTTTAGTTATAATCTTAGAAGCGAATACGAAACTATAACAGTTTCACCCAGAGCATACGAGATTTCCCAGATATCTTCTGAATCGCTCGCCTTATGAAAGAACAGGGTGATGAACCAAAAAATATTGTTATAGATATTCAAAACAATACTTCAAAATCACTATTAAACTTAAAAATAATTGCAAGGTTGATTTCACAATTGACAATTAATTAGAGTTTTTTTTTTTGTATACCTTGTCGAGGCTCGTTTGAGAGCTAACACACAAGCGCACATCAAGGGGGCATGGACAAGAGGGGAGGGAGTGGGAAGGACAAAAAACAGTGGGGAACAGAGACATTAGGAGACCTGTGGAAGGGAGAGGGATGACGGGGAACATGGAGATAGAAGAGTGGACATTACAGGGACTTTCACGAAGGAAAGCAGAGAATTTGAGAGGAGGTGGGCTTGGGTGGATTATCCGGGGGTGAAAAGATAGAGGATTTGGAGGGGATGATAAGAGGTGGTGGTGAACAGCTGTTTTGAAAGGCCTGGAGGGAAAGAATGGGAATGAATAGAGTGGATGGATTTATTCCAAAGCGGGGAAAAAGAGGAATGAAAGATGAAGGTGGCAGTGATCGATGATTTTGGTAGTTTTACCCAGAAGGGGTTTGTTGGCGGACCTTGAGCGCCCTGCGGAAATGTGTGGGATAAATCGCAGAGAGAGCAGGGGGGCAAGGCTGAGAGGAGAGGTAGAAATCAGAAAGACCACCGACCAACCGGTGGTGATTGAGTGAGGGGCCCAAAGACTCAGCCTCATTGCGGGAGATGCCAATGATCCGAAATGCCTTGGTTTCTACAGCGTGAAGCGAGAAGGGTGGGAGGCAGGAGCACCAGCCAGAGGGGAGAGCAGTACTTGCCATCAGGCTGTGGACAAAAACTTTGTAAGGTGGTCAGGCTAGTGGTCCGAGGAGACTTTGCACGACGGACGATTCACAGTCGGCGACTGCTTTGGAGCGAGGTTTGAAATGTGGCTCTTCCCAGGAAAGGTCATGGCAGATAGTGAGACCAGAAAGCTTGAAAGAAAGGACTTCTCCAGAGGATTGTTGAAAAGTGATTGGGGGGTTCTAAACGGTCCTTTCGAAGAGACATAGTGAGGTGTGAGATTTGTCCGGATTGAAAGACATGTTCCACGTGTTGGACCAGTTTGTGATTCTATCCAGATCTTGCAGTGAGCGAAGAAGCTGCTGCTTGCGGTCTGAGGATGACGGATGGTACGGCAGAGTGGAGTCATCAGCAATGAGATATAGAGGATTTTCCAGAGAGTCGAGAGATCATTGATGAAAACCAGAAAAAGAACAGGCCCAGAACGCTACCTTGAGGAACTCCACCTGGACAGGAAGAGGGGATGAAAGAACTCCATTTACGGCCACACGTTACTGTGACAGGAGAGGAAGTCTGCGAGCCATGAGTGGCGATGGCCTTGGATACCAAAGGAGAGAGTTTGGTGAGCAGGGCAGGGTGCAGACTGTGTCAAAAGCACGTGATAATGTCCAGGATACGGCTTGGATTTCCTGTCTGGCATTGATGACTTCCATCCATTGTTGCGAGAGCAGAAGCAGCATATCCAGGGTAGAGTGACCTGGTCTGAAACCAAATTGATGATCAGAATCAAGCCATTGGAGAAGAGGAAGGATTTGATTCTGAACGATGATGGATTCCATAACCTTGCTGGATGATGCGAGAAGGCTGATTGGTCTGTAGTTGCAGGATCTGTTTTTGCACCTTTTTGTGCAGGGCAGTGATGTTTTTACTGATTCCAAGCAGATGGCAGATGAACTTGAGCAAATTAGGGTGAATATAAAGAGAGAGGGTGAGCAAGAGCAGAGGAGCAGGCTTTGAGGAACAGTGGCTGATGCCGTCGGACCGGTTGCAGAATCTGAGTCGAGGTTTGACAGCAAGCTCTCCACCTTTCAGGAGAAAAGGACACAGAGCGTCCAGGGACAGTTGGGTGCGACTGGTAAGGTGGTAGAGAAAGTGATGGGTTTTGGACACAAGATTTAGCTGCAAACACTGAGTTTAGGCATTCAGCTTTTTCAACGTGCAGTATCAGCAGTGCCCTATGAGGAAGGAGGGGATGGAGGGGAACAACACCAGAAAACAGATTTATTAGACCCACAGGATTTTGAGGAGGAGAAGTTTGAGAGTTCAGACTTGAGATGAGAAAGATGTTGTTTTCTGGCTCTCTCTGAGTTGTATGATACAGCACTTTGTCCGAACTTTATGGACAGGAACTGAGATGGCCCTAGTGGGTTTGCTTCCCCCCCCCCATGAGGCAACAGGCAAGTTGTTTCAGACAGACTGCCACCAAAACAAGCTTCAGTGAAACCAAGGCGGGAAGGAAGTTAGGACAACTGAAGCGAGAGGCGGATAATCTGTGCATGAGGAGAGGCAGTAGTTCTCTTGAAAGAATTCCCAGGATGAGTTGAATGTTGGAGAAAGTAGCTGATAGGAGACCAGCCTATAAGTTTGGAGGGCTGCTTGGAGACCATCAGTCAGCTTGAATGAAATCCAGACTCGAACGGCGGTGAGCGTGGTTCTCTGATAATAGCCAGAGAGATGTCCACATTTGTTGAACAATGGACAGTGGTCAGAAGAAGCGGATTGGAGTGAGGAAGAGCAAGCAGAATATTGTAAGGGAAATTTGTCATAAATCAGACCCATGAAGAGATGGAGTAACCATTGGGGTTGAGATCCGGGTCCGTAAGTTGAGCGCGATTGATGTCAGTCCCCAATGAGTTACGAAAGCTTTTTGCGAGGTGCCATGACAGGTGAGAGAGGTACCGCACGACCGTAGCCAACTGGCATGAATGCCAATTGAAGTCGCCACATATGGGAAGAGAGAGTTTGGATGAGAAATATATAGTTTGTCCATACGTTTCGGATTAGTGGGAGGTTAATATGGATCATCACTATTTAGATGGACGGTACAGTACAATAGCAAACATGTAGGTGGAATTGGAGGGGGAAGCCGTAGCCAGAGGTATTTCCTGGGGTGTGGGGAGTGAGGGCAGTGCATGAGAGTGAGGAATAGAGTCCTTTGGATGAAGAAGAGTCAAGTCCTACCACCAGTGACAGGCTCCAGGTCTGTCAAGCCGGAGGAGGGAGTATCAGGGAGAGCCTACTTGGGGAGTCAGACACGTCCTTGGGGGAGGAAAGTTTTCGTGTTTAGGCAGATTTGTCTGGGTTTGTCAGTGGCCAACTCTGGATGGATAAGATTGAAAGGTTTGAGTGAAGGCCTCCGGATGAATTTGAGGTCCACACTTTGATGAAGAGGGAGGGGAGGAGGCTTTGGGTCAGGGGTGGGGGGAGGGAGGTGAGGGACAAGGGGAGAGGGGGGTAGGTAAGGAAGGGTTGTTTGAAGAGTGTGGGGATTCGCAGAATAGCTCGGGAGGGCCGGATGAGGAGGAGAAAAGCTCTGTTGTACTCGGGGGAAGGTGGGACAAAGAGAGGGGGAAGAAAGGCATTTTTGAGGCCGTTGGAGTGAAGAGATGGAGTGAGAGGGCAGTGGATAGGAGGCAGCTTTGGTGGATGAGAGGGGGGGGCAATACTTTGAGAAGGATGAGTGAGGGGATGAATGGGTGGGAGAAAAGTGAGGGGGGGAGTTTTGGAGAGAGTTGAAGAAAGCGAGGCTGGAGGGAGAAGAGTGGATGGTTGCTTTGGAGTGAGGGGTGAGAGGGGGTGAGTTTGGCACTGAAGGTTGGAAAAAAAAGATGGGTGAGTGGAAAGCGAACATTCATCGAGCAAACTGGGTTTTTAAAAAGTTTAGGTCAGAGATGCGATTTAACACAATTCTTGGTGGATGCAATAAAGGCGAATTCAGAGAATGGAGAGAAAAACGCGTAACTAGTTGGCATTTTTAGGCAAGGTATGAATGGAAAAGGTCGAATTGGAAGAGCGTCTGTTTAAATATGAGATAGCGATAGTGCATTTATGATCAAGTAAAGGTACCCACGTGTGAACGAGGAAATGTAAGCATTGAAGTCTGGCACCTTGAAGTTTTGTGGAATGTTACATGTTTCTGTGTTGTTCCTAGTTGTTGGGTTTTCTTCTCAAAAAAAATTGAAACGAATGGAATTTTTACAGGATAATGTTTCATTAAAAAATCCCTCTAGGTATATAATTTCCGTATTAATTCATTTGTGATTTTGGACTGATGGTGCTTATAATCGATGGAATAAGGAACAGAATCACAATATTTTTCATTCAGTTCATACTCACCCCCCCATTGCTATAATAAGAATTCAATATTAGAACCAAAAAATCTGGTTTTGGTCTACCTTGGTTGAAAAACCATACACAGAGTACATTTTAGGATACACTGGACTCAAGATAATCGCAATGATTTTATTTTAATGGAGAAATGATAATCCATCAGAATTCATAATACTCGGTTTTTCAATAAATAAATATGGTTATTGTGAGGAACCATGGTTGGGGAAATTTATACTAATGAATTACGGGGAGCGGATGTTCCTTTCCCTCATACTATAAGTGCGAAGGTATGTAATCTGGAGAGAGGAACAATAAACCAACAAAGACAAATAGGGTGTAGGAATCAATTTAGAAATAGAGATTTGGAATAATTGATACTTCTAATCGTCGAATGGGTATTAGGTTCAACTGATTTATTACAGACATAAAGACTAATAGGTTCAACGCGCTTCTGCTGTGGGAAATGTAGCAGGTGTTGTAATGAGCATAAAAGATGCGCAAAAGGAATCCCATAAATTACAAGCAATGAAAGAAATTAAGAAAGGCAAAACTCAGTTGTTCCCCCAAGAACGACATAAAATAATTCAAATACTTGGGTGATTCAAGGGTTCAAAAGAAAGTAAAAACAAATAAATTCAACCCGGTTCTGGTTGGAGCGGTCGACAGCTCTCTCAGGCTCCTGCCGACTTCTCAAAGGGATTCCGGTGTTACTCCCGTTAACCTGAATCCACTACATTTCGTGTGTGCCTATTCGTTTTGTTCAAAAATCGCGCTATTTTGAGTTTCGTCGACCTGCACCGGGTTCTAGCCGACCACCTCCCTTCGATGAATGACTGTTACTGGTAGCTCTACGATTACCTTCATGCCCTATTTCCCACTTCCCCAACTCCCCACCTCCCAATTAACTGTTCTTCGTAAATCCAAAACAAAAAAACCCAAACAAACAAAAAAAAAACCTATCCTTCTCCCGCCCACACCACTGATCCCGACCTTCTGCTCTCCTCATCCCTATCCCTCGGCTTCCTCCCTATCTTTCTTCTCTTTACTCCCGGCCAGGCACACATCTTTACTACGCCGCCCCACGCTGCCAGTGCTGCAATTTACCACACACTGACTCCTTCAAGCCGCCATCCGAGAAACATCTACCATCAGGCGTTGACAAAAGAAGACAAATCATACCATAGTATGAGCCCTCGAACAGCTAATCGATCGGTTATACATCTGCCCGGTTTCTCAGGTCGCATTGAGCACTATTCGACCATTCATCCAGCCCAGCCTTCACCGCGTTACATTCCAAACTCACCATGGACACTTCCGACCAGTACTTCACCCGGTGCCTGTAACCGAATGTTATCGCAATTCCTAATGAAAATTATAAATAAAATTCACTTCTTCTGATGAAACATCTCTCGAAGGGACTGTTGTCGCTCCCAAAGCCGAGATTTGTCTTCTCACCCGCAAGTTGACGGACCATGAACCACATCACCCACAACTCCTCGACAACACTTCCAGTCTGAATCTATGAAACCTCTCAAACAATAATGAAAAGAAGGTAATAATAAACAACGCTTATAGAATCTTCATCTTCCCTCTTTGAGAGTTGACACACCGGTGCCCTATCGTCGTAATACTGATCTGTAGCACAAAATTGCACTACTCAACACACCACACAGCTACTAGTGACGTCAACAGACTAAGCATCTGAATGAAAGCCATTCCCTCAACAACCAGTTCCGAAGCAGAAATATAACTCCATACGGAAAATAGTCTCACACCAACTAGCTCGCGTTGAGCACAACCTGGGATGCGTGCGCACCTCCGCTCAATGAAATGTCGTTGACAAAACAACGACACTCTTAAGACAAAAAAAACCCAGAGAAAAACAACCCCATTTTGTCACTAATAATGCGAGTGCCATCAACCATCCAGTACACACTATATCCCAACTCACCGACCCAACATGGCCAACGCCTCCACCCCTCCTCCAACTCAGCAACCATCCACTCTCTCACCCAAGCCTCCTTCACCCTCCAAAAAACCCTCCTCACCTTCTCCCAACTCCCCACCACCCTTCTCCACCATGCCACCCCTCATTCCCACCCCCTCAAGTTGCCCCCCCCTTCATCCACAAAGCCCTGCCCCTGCCCTCGCGACGACAACCACTCATCCACATCCCACACACACAGGCAAATCACATCTAAGGCCATACTCACCAAACCCTACCAATCTGCACGTCTAACCCACCCTGCCCTAACAGTATGCCGCGTCCTCACTCGCATCACATTTGCTCCATGTACGGCAAGCCCCGCTCACGTCATTGCCCAGCCGGCCCCTAACCTACGCACTCCACGCCCTAAACCCAAGCACAACACACTCTCTTACAGTCATCGTTAGTAAATAATGGCGCAGCCCACACCAGCTGCCTTCATCGCCCTTCCGAGTTGTAAACCCTCTAAATGGCCATAACTGGGCACTAAGCCCGATTTCCAATAGTCCCCCTGCACCCAATAACACTCACTCCCCTACACACTCCACTTTAATAGAAAGGGACCCAAAAAATAATATCCTCCCTCTCAAATCTTCAGATTCTGATAGAAGTTCTCCAGCTGGAAACATAAACTCGCGGAAAACAGGACCAAAACATGAAACTTCCTCTCTAAAGACTCCAACTCCATAGTAAGATCTTCCTTGGGAGCACGTCCGCTTACCGTAGGATGAATACGTCAAGAAAACCGCTGTGACACCCGGAGACCAGTCGGAAGCACACAGCCCTCCAAAACCAAACACCACATCACAGCCCTCACTCTCCCCTCCATCAACGCACTCACTCCCACACCACACACCCACCACACACACACACATAAGTATGACTGGAACTAACGGCCCGACTACCCCCGCAGATCGACGCTCCCCTCCAATCAAACTATAAACTGCGTAGCGTGCCACCATTCACGACAGAATCAAAAAGCAAGGTGAAACAACACACTCTACACACACCACAGATCCGAAATACATGGACACCAACCTCGTTAGTCCTCCAACCATATGGAATCCTCCTCCTTGTCCCGAGTTAGGGCGTATTTGCAACCATTGCGTCATTATGTGCCAGTGGCCACGGTGTTTTTTGTACCACCGCTGTGCGGTGTTATAAACACAATTGGGTCGCCTTTCACATCTTTGTTCCGTGAATCCTGGCATAACAAAAAGACTTCAATCACTTAACATCGGGTCGAGCCACCGTAGAGAATAGGAAACATCAAACAATAACAACACAACAACACAATACCCTGGGCAAGTAATAAAAAGAAACCTCCGAAATGCTGTGGCCCCGGAGTAACCTTGTCACTTTTTCCGTGACCCTTTTCGGATTATTTCCAAATCAAGGTTCTCTTTCCGTTTCTGATCTCGATTTAAGCATAATTATCCCGAAAATTATTCTGCTCTTTTTCTCGGTTCTCACAGCAGTCTTCAAACTAAACATTCCCGGTCACTAAGAGGGGAGGCAGCAACTGACTAGCAAGTCGGCTGTAGGTAGATCAAAAAGAGGACACAACTCCGTCGGACCACATGGAAAGACCCCGCAAATAAATACGTCCATATACCATCGTGCCAATAACTTGCCGTACCTCCTAACACCACTCGAATTCCAAAACAATATAAACAGATAGTCCCTAAACCGCATTACACCCAACACAATATCAACTCAAATCCTGGTAACCGATTCAAAATGCATAACTTGCTCCCCCCATGCATTCTACAATTGATTAAATTTCCCCGTACTTCCAGCGCTGGATTCCGCACCGACCAGGCCCCCTGAATAACCGGACCAACTCCACCAAGCGGGACACACGGAGAACGTGGCATTTCCTAGGTACATAAATTTAAACTTTCTCAGGTATAGCTCAGAAGCAAAATGAAGAAAACTACGTTCGCTCTATGGAAAGCAGACCGATAAATCTGGTTTACACATTCCTTTTCTAAAAATAGCCGGTAACAAGAGATCTGGCCTGTCTACTACCAAGACAAGAATACAGAGCATCTGTAAGGCAGTCTAATGTCTAAATCTGGAATCAAATCCCGCTCCCCCGCCACAAAGCAGAAACTGCTAATCAAAATTGTAAGCGGGTAAACCACCACACTCTTTCAAGACCTCGCCAGATACCCATCAAGATCCTGAGCAGCGGATTGATCTCAGTTGTTTGTGTGAGACTGTGATAAATGTAAAGCGTGCTAAACGAGTGTATGCTAGATACTGAGCGATATATAGGTATATAACAAACATAACTTTTCCTAATCCCAGCGTATCTGAGCCCTGTCACGCGGCAGCGGTGCCACCGTCAAACTCCCGGAGTAACCTCCCTAGACATCCCCTCCTTGATAACCAAGAAGCACCCGTCGAGTGCGGCGTGGCGAGACTGCCTTCGGCAAGATGTCCAACCGGTTCCAGATCGGCCTACCGCACAATCAACGTACCAAAATCCCCGCGCCTGGGCTGCGGTCTGCGTCACACATGTCCCGTCCCACGTTATATCACTCCTCTCATTCGTCGCACACAATGGTCACGCCGCTATTCCTAAGTGAAGATAAACTAACAACATTTACGGCTTTCTGCATAATCCCAAAACTGAGCACCAACACGCAACTCTACACTCCCAATCAGCGCAGTTGTGTCCAGCAAGTTACTGATAGATGCAAGATGCTATACGCATGCAGCACACGCAACCCGTAACAGCTCGACTAGCATTCACCAGCGCCGCATTCCGCAGTTTCGACTAGGCCTATTAAACCAAGGACACTCTAGCTGCCGCTCTGAATCAGATAGCTGCTTCCCTCCACCACATGTGTGAGGCAACCCTAAGTGCCTGGTCCCCTCAGACCAAAAAATGCAGACAGCCATATCCTCCACGACAATATTCCTTACGGCTGCGCAACGCTCAGCACCCCGCCCTTCCCATCCTCTCTATCATCCCCTCTCCTAGGCAACCATAGACACATCCGGCCACCCCTTATTTCGCCACCGGACAAGACTCTCCCTGCTGGCTGGTCGCCCATCCACGTCTGCACTTAAACTGGCAGTTCTATTGCAAGCCCCCTTCCTCCAGGCTGGGATTCCCAAACGGTAGCGCTCCGGTCCCGTTGCTTGTCTGGGTTCCTATCA
>CM068954.1:13781599-13798593 GCA_035128595.1 Eptatretus atami
GTTGGAAAGACATAACAAAGAGTTTGAGAAACAAATTAGTGGAAGTGATGTAATTGTAGATTTTGCTGAAAAACTTGAAAGCCTCCCTGATAAAGCGAGATTGTTCGTTGGAGATATGCTTTCTTCGATCACACAAGCTGGTGTAAAATTAACTAAAAAGGGGTAATGGATGATATCTTTCTCATAAATAAATGAGCATTGATGAGTGGTTGAAAGAATTTTGAAGGATACATCAAATATAGAACTTGGCAAATATTGTAATAAAAAAAAAACTTAATAATATGGTTGTTTGTTTGAGAGATGAATTCACAAACTTGTCTAAATATACAAAAAATGTTATTATGAATTTAGAAGATAATCATGGAAATGGTTCTCATTTGGTTTGTATTTAAAATAATCATGGCAAATATTATTTTGATACTTATGGTCTTGCACCACCTGTTGAAGTAATGAAATTCTTTCAGAATAGTGTTTATCAAACATTTCAAGTCCAATAATTATATTCCAAGTGTTGTGGTCATTTATGTCTATTTGTGTTATTTCAATCACAGTGAATTAATTTTTATAAAGTTATTTTTAATCTAATATATATGACATGTTGGAAAAGATGGTTCTACCTTTGATCTAACCCAAGAGTTAGATATTGATTTGTGAAATTATTATACAAAGGCACAGGCTGAACAACAAAAATACAATCCAAGAAAAAAATAAATATGAAAAATGCTTATCAATTAATAAATTTTCCAAGCTTTACAGATACAAATGACTTGGTGAGATTAAGTGATTTATCACAATATATATCCTTAAATGAAACGGCTGTGAATTCCAAAGATACAAAAATATTGATTTTTTTCCTCCAGGTCATACAGAATTCACAGTTCCAATTTAAATTAAATTTTATAAAGAAGGGCGTATAGTTTTTATGAGAATAGAACCTTGGATATATGATATGAATGATTTAGGGTTTAATTGTTTATTTAAAATAAACATACAAGACCTGAAAGAATTAAATCAGTCTCTTAAAGAAGAATATTATCCACTTGGTAAAGATAACTTGATTTATGGAAGCATTATGAGCAAACAACAAATAAAACAATTTAATAAAGCTAAAATCAATAATGGTTTTATGATAGTTTATGTAATGAAAACACAAAGAACAGGAATTTACATAGGAGGTAAGGGAATACAAACTGATTTACAATAGAAGGTGAGGACTTCACCTTCATATATCTTATCTGTCATATATTCTGATACATAAATTAGTTTGTATAGTAGAAAAATGGTCAAATTATCAATACAAAGCAGTCCAAATTTGCATTTCTGTTCTGCAGGCTTTCTGATCAAATCTGCCCGATTGGCCATTTGAAAATCAAATTTTGAAAAATTTGAAAAAAAAAAAAAATCTTCAAAAAAATTTGAAGTCACAGCTGCCTGAAATCTTGAACGCAAGTGAACATCCCAGACAGAGAACCAAGGGGAGATGCATCTATCATTGATGCTCAGCACTTCATCAATGCCTACCTCCACGCACTTCAATATATTGATACTATGCTAAAGAAGACATCATCCCAAAGTGGATTCCTATGGTTGCCAGTACAGAGGTGACGTCGTTTTGATGTGTACGAGAAGTCAGTCTGAATCCGAGGCAAGTCGAAAAGGGGCAAGGAATCCGAGAAGAAGTGACAGAACCAGTAAGACCCAAGTAACTGGAGAAGCTTCTCCGATGACAGCAACAAGACTGAGCTTTTTCACTTCCGCGAAAAGATGTGTAAGCACAGACGACAAGCACAGTCATTGTCACAAAAGGAGAAGATGCCATTAGCAACACAGAAGTCACTGGATGCTGTGTCTCCATGTTGGCATGAAGAAGCTGACACTCGAGTATTTGTACAGCCAGGGATGCAACGACGCATGTAGCAAAGTCCATTATATCATGACTAATGACACGACTACTAGTCATAGCAATTCTGTACTGCCATCCTTACAGAACTAGGTCTTGAAACATGTGGATTGCCTTTGGCCAGGAGCCAAGGCGCGATAGAATCCAGTCCATGAGGTAGTTTCTGCAATAGGGCCTAGAAAGCTAGAGGGATCCCATACTTCCATGCGTTCACTGATGTGACCGTGTCTGCCTCCGCGGCGTAAGGAAAAAAAAACTGCATGGCAGACTTGGAACGTCTTATGATGTTTCTAAACATTCACCATCTCACCAGCATCCCAACATTGATCGTGATCTGACTTTTTGAAGTTTTTTTTCTTCAAATTTTCAAAATTTTGGATTTCAAATGCCAATCAGGCAGATTTATTAGAATCCCCTGAGAACAATGTGGCCAAATTGATGCTGTATCATCATTTGCACTATTCCTCTCAACAAATTGCTTATCTGCCCCACTAAAATGACAGCAAGAAGGCTTCAAAAAATTATCATTTCTGTGTCAAGCACACCTCCAAGAAAGGTATTCGCTATTTTAATAAATACGTTCTACAACATAAAATGGGTGTTTTCAATACAAGATTGGCTTTATATTGATGTTGATAAACCAAACAAGTTTGATTTAACTAAAATGTTAAATATATGAAAAGGTTTTAAAGTTGATAAATACAAAGTCTTTTACAATTCAGAGAAATTTTATTGGTTTCCTGCAGTAAAAAAATTATTTACTACACGAATATCCCGAAATCCAGATGAATATATGTATGATATTCTATGGGGTGAAAGTGGTTCAAGGGTTGTAAGGGATGAGGAAGGAGTTGAAGAAAATGAGGTAAGGGAGAAGGAGAGGGAGAAGACAGAGGAGGTGGAGAGTGAGAAAAGAGAGAGGGAGGAGAGGGAGGAAAGAGAGAAAATGAATAAATATAATAATATGGAAACCAGTGAGATTATATAAAGATTGGAGGTATTGCAGAAAATACATCAATCTCAATTCACTAAGGAGGAAAACAAGGAATTATCAAGTCGATCAAAAATATATGGGTCAAGAATATTAACATCAATTTCAGGGAGTAGATTTAAATGAGAAAGTGGAGATAAAGAAGAGAAAGAAGGAAAAGATTGCATAGTTGATGATGATGGTATTATTGACTTCGGTTAAAGTTGTACATTTTTTTTTCTTAAATAAATGAAGGAGAGAGCAAAGGCATTTCTAAGGATTCTTTAAGCTTTAAAAATTAAGATTCAAATCTATATGTTGGAAACTAAAAAGGTTTTCGCACTCTGTTGGAATTTTTTAACCTGGTGTTGGCTTAGCGGTTAGGGTGTGGCTTGGGATCCTTGGGTCCTGAGTTCAAGCCACATTGGCTGCTGAATTAACACCAGGGTGTTGACTCAGCCTGTCATCCTTTTGAGGTCAGTGAAATGAGTAACAGTGTAGCAGCCAAAAGGCTGCACACGAAGGGAAGGGGTATTGATGGATTTATTAAATCTGGTATTGGTATGGTGCAGGCATGATGGGCCAAATGGCCTCCTCCTGTGCATAATTTCCTTGTAATTTCTCATAAATAAATGAGTTATTGTCTCAAATGTAAAAATAACACTGATACTAAACATATCTCACATGTTAAAAGTAAAAATAATAGGGTTATACAAAAAGGGATATGTTCGGTGTGTGGCTCGAAAAAGAGTAAATTTATCTCCAAACAAAAACATGGGGGAGATATACAAAAGTTTTTTGGGGAAGTAAATTTACAACAACTGGAATACCAGGGGAATTACATCGACCAGGATATTCTTTATGTGGTCCTGGCACAAACTTGGACAAAAGATTGGATGAGAGTAATAATCCTAAACCTTGGTCTAAACCTCTAAATTGGGTTGATGAAGGAAAGAGAGATGATCTAACACCGAAAACCCCAGTTGTATGAGTGTTCAACTTTCCATCACCATTCCTTTTTACCAACTCCTCAGTGCCACACCTCCCCTCATCACCCTCCTCTCAAAGCACCATCACACTCTTCCCCTCGCAAGCCTCCCTCTCACCTTCTAATCCGCCCCACCTTTCTCCCTCAACTTTCCCACACTCACCCTTCTCCCACCATTCCACCACCCTCATTCACTCCTTCCTCAAGTTGTCCCCTCTCTCATCAAAATCGCAAAGCTGTTTTCCTCGCCACTCTCACCTCCATCTCATCACTCACCTCCTCAAATTCCTCACTGCCTTCTGTCCTCCCTCTCTTGCCCCTCTCCCCAGGCACCAGCAGAAGCCTTTTCTCCTCCTCATGCCGCCCCTCCCGTAGCTATCCTCTTGCAATCCCCCACACTGGTCTCAACAACCTCCTTCCTCCCCCACTCTCCTTGTCCTACCCTCGCCCTCCGTCCCACCCTTGCACCCACAAGCTCTCCCTCCTCTTCATTAACAGTGTGGACCTCAAAATATCCGGGGCATCGCTCAAACCTTTCAGGTCTCTCCATCCAGGCTGTCACTGACAAACCAAACATAATCTGCCTAACAGAAACTTTCCTCTTTCAAGACATCTCTGACTCCCAAGTATCTCTTCCTGGTACTCCTCCTCCGGAGGTATGACAGACTGAGCCTCGTCCTGGTGGAGGAGTTGCTTCTCATCATCAGACTCTATTCGCTCCCTCTCCATGCACTGCCCTCACTCCCCCACACCCAGGAATACTCTCTGGCTACGGCTTCCCCTCCACTCAACCTCATGTTTATATGTGTGTACTACCTCCACCAACAGTTGATGACTCCATCTACACCTCTATCCGAAAACATGGACCAATCTTCTATCTTCTCATCCAAACTCTCTCTTCCTCATATGTGGTGACTTCAAATTTGTCATCATGCCAGTTGGCGAGGTGTGGGCCAGGTACCTCTCTCACCTGTCATGGCACTTCAGCAAAGCTTTCTGCGACTCATTGCGACTGACTCAATCGTCAATTTCGTGCCCCGGATCTCAACCAATGGTACTCTTTCTCTTCTGATCTGATTTGACAAATTTCCCTGAAAATATCTGCCTGTTCTTCCTCCGCTCCAATCGTTCTTCTGACACGTCTGTCAAGTGACTATCTTCTCTAGCTGTTATCAGAGAACCACCCCTCTGCCGTCCGAGTTGGCATTTCACTCAAAACCGACTGCAGGTGCCTCCAAGCAGCCATCAAACTTATAGACTGGTCTCATCGCTACTTTCTCAACATCAACTCATCCTGGGAATTCTTTCAAAGAAATCTTTCAATTTCATCTTTCAAATCTTTTTCAAAATTTTCAAAGGAATCTTATCAAGATTCTTATCCCCTCTCGTCTTCAGTTGTCCTACCCTTCCTCTTCATCCCGCCCATGTTCACTGAAGCTTGTGGCGATGCTGTGGTTTGAAATAACTTGCGCTTTGCCTCATGGAAAGCAAAACCCAACTGAGGGTAATCTCAGTTCCTTCCATAAAAGCTCGGAACAAGTGTGTATCTACCCTCAGCGAGAGCCAGAAAACAACATCTTTTCTAAGGCTCAAGTCTGAACTTTCAAACCTCTCTCCCTCCTCCAAATCCTGGTGGCGTCTAATCTAATGTGGTTCTGGTGCATGCTCCCCCTCCATCCCCTCCCTTACCTCAAATAGCCGCATTGCTGAATACTGCACGTGAAAAGGCTGAATGCCTAAACTCTCTGTTTGCATCGAAATCTTGTGTCCAAACCCATCGCTTTCTCAACCCACCTTACCCAGTCACACCCAACTGTCCCTGGACTCTGTGTCCTTTCTCCTGACAAGGTGGCAGCTTGCTGTCAAACCTCGACTCAGATTCTGCAACCGGTCCAGACGGTGTCAGCCCACGTGTCCTAAAAACCTGCTCCTCTGCTCTTGCTCATCCTCTCTCTGTTCTACTCACCCTCTCATTTGCTCAAGTCATCTGCCATCTGCTTGAAATCAGAAACATGACTGCCCTGCATAAAAATGTGCAAAAACAGATCCTACAACTACAGACCAATCAGCCTTTCCCAATCATCAGCAAGGTTATGGAATCCATCATCGCTTCAGACATCAAATCCTTCTCTTTCAATGGTCTGATTTCCGATCATCAATTTGGTTTTAGACCAAGGTCACTCTACCCTGGATATGCTGCTTCTGCTCTCCGCAACAATGGATGGAGGGCCTTCAATGCCGACATGAAATCAGAGCCATATCCCGAGACATATCACGTGCTTTTGACATGGTCTGGCACCCTGCCCAGCTCACCAACTTCTTCCTATGATATCAAGACCATCTCACTCATGGCTCACAGACTTCCTCTCCTGTTGCCTCAACGTGTGGCCCTTAATGGAGTTCTTTCATCCCTCTTCCTGTTCGCAGGCTTGGAGTTCCTCAGGTAGCTTCTGGGCCCTGTTCTTTTTCTGGTTTCATCAATGATCTCTCCGACTCTCTGGAAAATCCTCTTATCTCTTTGCTGATGACTCCACCCTCTGCTGTACCATCTGTCATCCCTCAGACCGGCATGCAGCAGCTTCTTCGCTCACTGCAGATCTGGATAAAATCACAAACTGGTCCAAAATGCAGAACATGTCTTTAATCCAGACAAATCTACACTCTCACTATGTCTCTCCGAAAGGACCGTTTAAAACGCCCCCCCCCCATCCACTTTCTCAATAATCTCTGGAAGAAGTCCTTTCTTTCAAGCTTCTGGGTCTCACGGTCTGCCATGATCTTTCCTGGGAAAGCCACATTTCAAACCTGGCCTCCAAAGCCAGTGCGCCGACTGGGAATCCTCCATCGTGCAAAGTCATTCCTTGCCCACCTGAGCTCCTGACACTTACAAAGCTTTCGTCCACAGCCTGATGGAGTTACTGCTCTCCCCTCTGGGCTGGTACTCCTGCTCCCACCTTTCTTGGTTCACGCTGTGGAAAACAAGGCATTTCGGATCATTGGCATCTCCGCGATGAGACTGAGTCCTTGGGCCTCTCACTCTTCCACAGGCATGGTCAGTGGTCTTTCTGTCTTCTACCGTCCCTCTCCAGTCTTGCCCCCCCCCTGTCTCTCTGCAATTTGTCCCCACCACATTTCCAGCAGGGCGCTCAAGGTCCGCCAACAAACCCCCTTCTGGTACTACCAAAATCACGAATCACTGCTCACCTTCACTCTTTCATTTCTCTTTTTCGCGCCTTTGAAAGAAACTCCCTCACTCTATTCAATTCCATTCTTCCCTCCAGGCTTCAAAACAGCTGTTCACCACCACCTCTTATCATCCCATCCAATCCCTTGATCTTTTCTACCCCTGTTAATCCACGCGCAAGCCCACTCTTTCAAATTTCGCTGCGCTTCCTCCTGAAAGTCCTTGTAATGTCTATCTTGTATTCCCCTTGTTCCCCGCCCCATCCCTCTCCCTTCCACAGATCTCCCAATGTCTCTGTTCCCCACCGTTTTGTCCTTCCTCTCCTGCCCCTCTTGTCTATGCCCCCTTGCTGTTGCGTTTGTGTTTAGCTGTCATACGAGCCTCGACAAGTATACAAAACTAATAATAAACAAGAATGGAAGCCATTGATAGTATCTATGATTTGGATGATACCATTATCATCTCAAACTCTACTAAAAAAGAGGACTACTTCAACGTAAATGCAGACTGAAATACAAACGGAACAAAAACCTTTTTGATAATGAATCAACAAGCTTACTTGAATCTGCGATAGTTTCTTGTTGTGTCAACTTTCATTCACTAAGGCTGTTCAAAACACAATCGTTAAACTCGTAAATTATTTTTTTCTGGAAAATGTTTGATCGTGTTCGTTTGTATATTGGAACACAAGAAGTTGAATGTGGTTCATCATGTCTCTGCAACATCTGAAATGATGAAATTTACACTATATTCATTTCGTGATACAATGGGAAAGTGCGCTGTCAAAGTGTTTTATTCCTGATATAACAATGGGAAAACGCAGACCCCAGTTATAGTCAAAGAAAAGGAATGTATAACGATGATACAAAAGCAAAAAATAGTTTGACCGTGGCAGTTCCCCTTAAAGGTATATTTGGATTTTGTGATTACGATAAAGTTCTTGTATGGACTTAAAATTAGATTTCAACCACAAAGGAATGATAATGAAAATGATTACTTTTGGTGTGGTAATGCTTTTTGGTGTTCAGAATAAATTGTTATGATGAAATGGATTTAGTGTATCACTGAATTGTACTGCCCAATCTTACAACAGAAGAATGTTGAATAGAAGACTTAACTCAAGAGATAGCCACTCAATGTGTCATACCTTAAAAGAAGATGCCAACATGTTAAACTGAACCAAACCACTTACACGTGAATTTGGTGTTCTAGAAGGAAAGATACCTCTGGCTCATTTTTAAGAAACCAGATGGAGATGCTGCTTCGATAAGAATATGCATTGAGTGATAATGCTAAGGTGAAACAATTTCGGGTTTCTCTGATGGAACATTTTATCCATGAGATAGATTGAATTTGATTTGGAACAAAACAGATTATGCCGAAGTCTTACAAGTCTTACCAAAAGGTGTGCGAAAGCAATGGTAATAAAAGAACCCATTTTGGATATGGTAGCGGTTAAAAACTTGATACAATCTATGCAATTGACCTGAGTGCTCAAAGCAAAACTTAAAGTCTAATAGAGGAGATTACATCCCTATCCATTGAAAGACAAAGAGTGAAGAAGTTGATACATATTGTTTGCTTTTGGAAGAAACAGAATTACAGATTGATACAGATAATGGTGGTTATAATTAGTTCTCACATAATTTTTTGAAAAAGTATATGTTAATCAATCAATCATAAATAATCTACAATTGTGCATCTCAAAATCAAAGACTTTGGTATGATAAATATTTGTACAATTCAGAGAAAAGGAGCTGTAAGAATTGATGTTTTGGCTCACAAGAGACAGGTGAAAATCTTGAACAATACTGGCTCGCTGAAAACTGAAATGTCAAAACCGATGTTGAAGAGATATTCAGTCAGGGAGACAAGTGGAGATTTATATATCCCTCCCTCTTTTATTGGCAGGTCTTGGTGCAGCGGGAGCATGTATGGGTGGTATTTCAGCAGCGGTTTAAATTACTAAATGAAAGGAAGGTTAAATACAGGCTCAAAAATAGTTGGAAAGACATAACAAAGAGTTTGAGAACAAATTAGTGGAAGTGTGTAATTGTAGATTTTGCTGAAAAACTTGAAAGCCTCCTGATAAAGCGAGATTGTTCGTTGGAGATATGCTTTCTTCGATCACACAAGCTGGTGTAAATTAACTAAAAGAGGTAATGATGATATCTTCTACATAAATAAATGAGCATGATGAGTGGTTGAAAGAAATTTTGAAGGATACATCAAATATAGAACTTGGCAAATATTGTAATAAAAAAAAACTTAATAATATGGTTGTTTGTTGAGAGATGAATTCACTAAACTTGTCTAAATATACAAAAATGTTATTTGATTTAGAAGATAATCATGGAAATGTTCTCATTTGGTTTGTATTTAAATAATCATGGCAAATATTATTTTGATACTTATGGTCTTGCACCACCTGTTGAAGTAATGAAATTTCTTTCAAATAGTGTTTTTATCAAAATTCAAGTCCAATAATTATATTCCAAGTGTTGTGATCAATTTATGTTCTATTTGTGTTATTTCAATCACAGTGAATTAATTTTTATAAGTTATTTTTTTCAATATATATGACATGTTGGAAAAGATGGTTCTACCTTTGATCTAACCCAAGAGTTAGATATTGATTTGTGGAAATTATTATACAAAGGCACAGGCTGAACAACAAAAATACAATCCAACAAAAAAATAAATATGAAAAATGCTTATCAATTAATAATTTTCCAAGGCTTTACAGATACAAATGACTTGTGGAAATTAAGTGATTTTATCACAATATATATATATATATATATATAATATTATATATATAATATATAATATATATATATATTATAAATATATATTATATCCTTAAATAAAATGGCTGTGAATTCCAAAGATACAAAAATTGATTTTTTTCCTCCAGGTCATACAGAATTCACAGTTCAATTTAAATTAAATTTTATAAGAAAGGGCGTATAGTTTTTATGAGAATAGAACCTTGGATATATGATATGAATGATTTAGGGTTTAATTGTTATTTAAAATAAACCATACAAGACCTGAAAGAATTAAATCAGTCTCTTAAAGAAGAATATTATCCACTTGGTAAAGATAATTGATTTATGAAAGCATTAGAAGCAAACAACATAAAACAATTTAATAAGCTAAAATCAATAATGTTTTATGATAGTTTATGTAATGAAAACACAAAGAACAGGAATTTACATAGGAGGTAAGGGAATACAAATGATTTAACAATAGGAAGGGTGGGGAGCTATTACGCTGTTCATCATATTTATCTGTCATATATTTCTGATACATAAATAGTGTTGTAGATAGTAGAAAAATCGTGCAAATTATGGATAGCAAGCATGCAAATTGGCATTTCTGTTCTGCAGTTTTGCTTCCTGATCAAATCTGCCCGATTGGCCATTTGAAAAATCAAAATTTTGAAAAATTTGAAAAAAAAAAAATCTTCAAAAAAATTTGAAGTCACAGCTGCCTGAAATTCTTGAAGCGGCAAGTGAACATCCAGACAGAGAACCAAGGGGAGATGCAGTCATCATTGATGGCTCAGCACTTTATCAATGCCTACCTCACGCACTTCAAAGATTTTGATGACTATGCTAAAGAAGACATCATCCAAAGGTGGATTCCTATGGTGCCAGTACGAGAGGGTGGACGAGTGTTTGATGTGTACGAGAAGTCAGTCTGAAGTCCGAGGCAAGTCGAAAAGGGGCAAGGAATCCGGAGAGAGTGACAGGACCAGTAAGACCCCAAGTAACTGGAGAAGCTTTCTTCGAGATGACAGCAACAAGACTGAGCTGTTTCACTTCCTTGCGGAAAAGATGTGTGAAGCACAGACGACAAGCACGTCATTGTCAAAAAGGAGAAGATGCCATATTAGCAACACAAGGAGTCACTGGATGCTGTGTTCCATGTTGTCATGAAGAAGCTGACACTCGAGTATTTGTACACGCCAGGGATGCAACGACGGATGGTAGCAAGTCCATTATCATGAAGGCTAATGACACGACGTACTAGTCATAGCAATATCTGTACTGCCATCCTTACAGGAACTAGGTCTTGATGAATCATGTGGATTGCCTTTGGCCAAGGAGCCAAGGCGCGATAGATTCCAGTCCATGAGGTAGTTTTGCAATAGGGCCTGAGAAAGCTAGAGGATCCCATACTTCCATGCGTTCACTGGATGTGACGTCGTGTCTGCCTTCCGCGGTAAAGGGAAGAAAACTGCATGGACAGCTTGGAACGTCTTTGATGATGTTTCTGAAACATTCACCAATCTCAGCCAGCATCCAACTTGATTCGTGATCTTGACTTTTTGAAGTTTTTTTTTTCTTCAAATTTTCAAAATTTGGATTTTCAATGGCCAATCAGGCAGATTTGATTAGAATCCCTGGAGACAAATGTGCCAAATTTGATGCTTGTA
Organism: Eptatretus atami; assembly: GCA_035128595.1. Classification (NCBI taxonomy): domain Eukaryota; kingdom Metazoa; phylum Chordata; class Myxini; order Myxiniformes; family Myxinidae; genus Eptatretus; species Eptatretus atami. Next base: position 13,793,086 of record CM068954.1, read on the forward strand.
TCATCATTTGCACGATTCCTCTCAAAATTGCTGTTTATCTGCCCACTAAAATGACAGCAAGAAGGCTTCAAGAAAATTATCATTTCTGTGTCCAAGCACACCTCCAAGAAAGGGTATTCGCTTTTTAATAAATACGTTCTACAACATAAGAATGGGTGTTTTCAATACAAGATTGGCTTTATATTGATGTTGATACCAACAAGTTTGGATTTAACTAAAATGTTAAATAAATGAAAAGGTTTTAAAGTTGATAAAATACAAAGTCTTTTACAATTCAGAAGAAATTTTATTGGTTTCCTGCAGTAAAAAAAATTATTTTGATACAGGAATATCCCGAATCCAGATGAATATATGTATGATATTCTATGGGTGAAAGTGGTTCAGAGGGTTGTAAGGATGAGGAAGGTTGAAGAAATGAGGTAAGGAGAAGGAGAGGAGAAACAGAGGAGGTGGAGAGTGAGAAAAGAGAGAGGAGGAGAGGAGGAAAGAGAGAAAATGAATAAATATAATAATATGGAAACCAGTGAGATTATATAAAGATTGGAGGTATTGCAGAAAATACATCAATCTCAATTCACTAAGGAGGAAAACAAGGAAATTATCAGTCGATCAAAATATATGGTCAAGAATATTAACATCAATTTCAGGGAGTAGATTTAAATGAGAAAGTGGAGATAAAGAAGAGAAAGAAGGAAAAGATTGCATAGTTGATGATGATGGTATTATTGACTTCGGTTAAAGTTGTACATTTTTTTTTCTAATAAATGAAGGAGAGAGCAAAGGCATTTCTAAGATTCTTTAAGCTTTAAAAATTAAGATTCAAATCTATATGTTGGAAACTAAAAAGGTTTTCGCACTCTGTAGGAATTTTTTAACCTGGTATTGGCTTCGCGTTAGGTGGTGCTTGGGATCCTTGGTCCTGAGTTCAAGCCCATTGGCTGCTGAATTAACACAGGGTGTTGACTCAGCCTGTCATCCTTTCGGGTCAGTGAAATGAGTACCAGTGTAGCAGCCAAAAGGCTGCACACGAAGGGAAGGGGTTATGATGGATTATTAAATCTGGTATTGGTATGGTGCAGCATGATGGGCCACAATGGCCTCCTCCTGTGCATAATTTCCTTGTAATTTCTCATAAATAAATGAGTTATTGTCTCAAATGTAAAAATAACACTGATACTAAACATATCTCACATGTTAAAAGTAAAAAATAATAGGGTTATACAAAAAGGGATATGTTCGGTGTGTGGCTCGAAAAAGAGTAAATTTATCTCCAAACAAAAACATGGGAGAGATATACAAAAGTTTTTGGGAAGTAAATTTACAAAACTGGAATACCAGGGGAATTACATGACCAGGATATTCTTTATGTGGTCCTGGCACAAACTTGGACAAAAATTGGATGAGAGTAATAATCCTAAACCTTGGTCTAAACCTCTAAATTGGTTGATGAAGTATGTATGAAGCACGATATTGATTATGGAAAAAGCACGACGTTGGAGAAAAACACGAAGCAAGATGAGAAGAATGTATAATTTGTCTGATACAAAATCCAGCCTTGATAGAAAAAGTTGATAGGTTCATCATGAAGAAGATAAGTGCTAAATTGAGACTTGGACTTGGTTATCAAAAAAAACGATTAAGCTCTGATGATGTCATTAAGATTGAAGAGCAATTAGCAATTAATTACATAAACCAATAATCACAAAGTTTAAAAGTAGTAAGGTTTATTCAAAGAAGTTGATTATATCTGACTTGCTGACTTGATTGAACTCTTTAATGATAAGGGGTACAAGTATGCTTTAACCGTTATTGATTGAGGAGTAGATATGCATAGGTTGTTCCTTTGAAAAACAAAAGGGTTACACTCTTATGTTGCCTTCCAACAATATTTTATAAAAGAAAGAGAAAACCTTATAAATTGTGGAGTAATGAGGGAACAGATTCTACAACAAAATATTTATGAATTTTCTAAAGATAATGGTTTACTTTATACAGCACCTTTACCCTCAACGGCACACCTGGGTCAATTTGACCCAACATGTCGGTTTTTGTTGTGTAAAAAAAAATATTAGCCTGATATCAGCCATGGTCTCTGTTTATCCTCACCCATATATGTATGTTCTCGCTGTAAAATTTAGCGAATATAGGGTAACACATATGGAGATATTTGCAGGAGAAAATAGTGGGTCTATATGACCCACGCTGGAGAACTCCAAAAAACATTTACATTCATAACTATGAACACTTTATCCCGTTTTCTTTCTGGAATTGTAATTATTTCTCGAATATCAATAAAGGTGTTTCCCAATTGTTTTCATACTGTTATATCTGTATCATTCTGTGACAAAAATGGGATTGGAACGGTTCTGGGAATTGCTCTTTCCTGGAAATGGGATATTCCAGAACTCGAAACTGCAGTTCATAACGCTAGTGTATTAGCATTTTCCTTCAAACCATGCCAACCAACGGAGAGCACAGGTATTCTGTTGCTGATGTTTTAGACAAATATTGAAGATGAAAGTGACAGTGAGTCTTTATCTGATTCCAAGCGATGATGATTCCTACATCCCAGATCAGGCTGCAGTCCGTATACATCAGATGAAGATCAGGTTTCTGACGTGATGAACAGCCAGATGAAATATCTGCTGATTCTGGACATTCTTACAATCAGTCTGATAATGAGAATGCTCAGCAAGGCCAGGCCATAGCAGAAAGGCCACGTGGTCGCGGTCGTGCCAGGGTCGAGCTGTGGCAGAGGTCGTGCTCCTGGTCGTGCTGAGGGTGTATTGTTCAACCAGCTGCCCTACTGATAACCATTTTACAGGAAAAAATGGCAAGTTAGTGTACCGTGTTGTCTAGCTAATTGCATCTGAGCCTAATTGTGTTATTGGTTGCGAAAGTTTGATTGACATTTTGTACGTCGAAATCTTGTTCATATTGAATGTGATATTTATGGTATTTTTCAGTATGGGATGTCAATCCACCAGCACCACATAGACGGAATTGCAAGACATTATTCGCAACCCACCTGGTGTTACAACAAGGCAGTACCGTCCAGGAAATGGAGGCATCATATGATTTTTCATAACACCAACTATTTTGGATATCATCATGAGAGAAACTAATAGGGAAGCAACTCGAGTTTATGCTGAATGGAATGCTGCAAACCCCAATAACGTGAAACAGTGGACGCCTCTTTCAATCCCTGAGTGAAGGCCTTCATTGGTTGTTACTCGTTGTTGGTCTACAACCGAGCACATATGGAACCAATACGTGAATATGTTCCTGAGACTGGAAGACCCATTTTTGCTGCGACAATGTCTCTAAATCGCTTCAAAAGTCTGTTGAGATTTCTGCGATTTGATAATAAAAACAGCCAGAGCTGTAAGGAGAGCAACAGTAAGTTGCCGCATTCTGTGATATATGGGAATTATTCCAGGATCGTCTGAAGTTGTTACATTCCTGGACAGATATGACGGTCGATGAGCAACTTGTCCATTTAGAGGTAGATGTCCTTTTAGGCAATACATACCAAGCACCTGCAAAATATGGTATAAAAATATGGTGGAACTGTGATGCAGAAACCTCTTATCCACTAAAGGTGGGTATATCTTGGTCGACAACCAGGTGAGGCCAGACAAGTTGGTCTCGTTCAACTGTGGTGTTGAATACTAACTGGCCCTTGGCTTCGCAGTGGCAGAAATGTTGTATGTGATAACTTGTTACGTCCATTCCTCTGCAGAAAATTTGCTTCAACAACAATCAACAATTTTGAACTCTGCCCGTAACAAAGCTGAAATACCACCTGAAATGCAGCTGCAAATAATAGACCCGAGCGTTCGTCTTTGTTGGATTGCTGGTAATCTGACAATCACATCATATGTTCTGCTAAAGGTAAGGCTGTTCTGGCATTATCACCATGCATCACGATGAAACTCGGAAGGGAAAAAACAGAAACCTTCCATCTCCTCACTATAATCAAAAAAGAGCGGCGTGATAACATGATCACCTGGCTACATTACTGTCCTGCAAGCGCAAATCACCCGATGGCCTATGGTCTTGTTTTACAACCTGTTGGATGTGGCTGGAGTTGCTGGATTTGTCATATGATGTCTCTAAATCCTGAATGGGCTGCAAAGACAGAAAGGTCGACGCTGTAAATACTCAAGCAGTTGGCATACGTCCTCACCAACGACTGGATTGACTTGCGCATCAGAATGTTCATGTTCTCCACCGGCTGTAGTGACCGCATTACATCAACTTGGAAAGGTTGCTGCAGCAATCCAGAGACCACGTCAGGCTAGAAATCCTGCAGAACGATGCATTAGCAGAAGGCACAGGACAATAAGACCTCAACTGTCGCTGCTCAAATGCAACAAATATGTTTGTGGTACTCATTCAAACACTGTACTACTTGTACAAATGCGAGCGTAACTAGAACAATGACCCTCATAAATCTAGACACTAATGAAAAATGACTCATATTTCTTTCATTATTATGGAAACTACCATATTTTAGTTTGTATGTTATGCTGTTGTGCTTTCTGTGTAAAAAAGTTAATTAGTAAAATGTTCGCCATTCGCAATTAATTTCCGATTGTTTTTGTTACGGATATCACTAGATATTGAATACATTTCATATTATCATCAACTCTCAATGTTTTACACTGTTTTGTACTAACTAGGTTATGATATATTTGAAAAATGTTCAACATTTGCTTGTGTATCGACCAAATCAATGACCGATTTGAAGGGGTCAAAATGACCCAGTGTGCCAATGTGGAGTTTTGGTATGCGTGCCGGTGAGGGTTAATGAAGGAAAGGCAGTTGTATTGAGCATTTTAATCGCACTTTAAAGAGAGACGAGATAAAAAATTCACTCAACCTCAGTCTCACAAGGATATCTTTAATTCAGGACATTGTAGATCATTACAACAATACGATTCATCCCTCATCAAAATTGAAACCATCAAAACATTGCAAAATTAGAATTGAAGGGAGATTAATCTGAGAAATCAAAGTTTACGATTGGTGATGTCAATAAGAATATATCGTGGGAAATCACACTTAAAAAGGCTATACTAATGATGGACAATTAACTTTTAAATTGTTGCTGTAAAGATAAGTCTTGGATTTACAAATATATCGATTAAAGGGAAAGAAATTGGTCATTTTATTCACAAAGAATTACAAAAGAAAAATGAAAATAATAAATAAACCGTCCATCCCACAATTCACATCATACACCATCAACATCCATACACACATCATACTCCTCATCCAATGATTAGTTTATAGTTCCCCACAACAACATGTTTTAATATAAAATTCCTCGCCCCTCCTTTGCTCACCCTCAAACCACGACACCACAACGACCAAACCCATCCCATCACCCTCCCTTTGTGGCCCACCTTTGACCACCCCTCACTACCCCACCCTTACCCCACACACATGGGAGGGCGAGGGGGAATGGGAGGTGAGTCGTTGGTGAGGACACTCCTTCTTTCC
>CM068954.1:13798618-13816225 GCA_035128595.1 Eptatretus atami
TGTGTATGAAGCACGATATTGATTATGGGAAATAGCACGACATTGAGAAGAAAACACGAAGCAGATTGAGAAATGTATAATTTGTCTTGATACAAAATCCAGCCTTGATGAGAAAAAAGTTGATAGTTCATCATGAAGAAGAATAGTGCTAAATTGAGACTTGGACTTGGTTATCAAAAAAACGATTAAGCTCTGATGATGTCATAAGATTGAAGAGCAATTAGCAATTAATTACATAAACCCAACTAGAACGGGCACTCGTAAGAGCGCATACCTTCGCCAACGCTACAATTTTGCCCCCCACCGCCCAGAAACCGTTGATTGTGAGGGTATTTTCCCATACCACATCTGCCATCTCATATTGTGTTATGATTGGCGCTTAAAACATTTAAATTTCTGTGTCATATGTATTATCAACAAGATTGGGCATTGAATTCACAACATTTTTTGCATTGGCTTGCATCAAATTGCGATAAAAATCGACCGCACTATGGCAAAATGACGATTTTGACCTTTTTCATGACCTCGACCTTCACCTTTGGTACTCTTTAATTTTGTAATTGGTATTAGAGTGTGGGGAAACAGAACAGTCAACATTTTTGGTGTTGGTTTCATGCAAATCGGATAAGATTGACCGTGTTAGACTAAAACCGCCACATTTTGCGAATAGTCGTGACCCCCCTGACCTTTGACTCCCAACCGCTAATAGGTTATTACGTCATTGTTCATGTCACATATCGCAAGATGGGGCATTGAATCTGAACATTTTGTCATTAGTTGCATGCAAATTGGATACAATTGACCGCGCTAGGTAAAAGCGACGATTTGACCTTTTCATGACCTTGACCTGACCTTTGACCGATCGCTCCCAAAATCTAATCAAATGCGTCTCGGATAATAACCAATCATCCCACAATTTTCTTTGCGATTCAGTTCATACTTTTGGACTTATGCGAATAACAAACAAACAAACAAACACACATATCACAAATAAATAAATAAATACGCAGCGATCAAACATAACCTTCCAACAAAGTTTGCGAAAGGTAATAATCACAAAGTTTATTTAAAAGAAGGAAGGTTTATTCAAGAAATTGATTATTCTGACTTGCTGACTTGATATGAACTCTTTAAGATAAGGGTACAAGTATGCTTTAACCTTATTGATTTGAGGAGTAGATATGCATGGTTGTTCCTTTGAAAAACAAAAGGGTAACACTCTTATGTTGCCTTCCAACAGATATTAATAAAAGCAAGAGAAAACCTTATAAATTGTGGAGTAATGAGGGAACAGAGTTCTACAAACAAAATATTATGAATTTTCTTAAAGATAATGGTATTACTTTTATACAGCACCTTTAATGAAGGAAAGGGCGTTTATGAGCATTAATCGCCACTTAAAAGAGAACAGATGAAAAAGTCACTCAACTCAGTCTCACAATGGATATCTTTTATTCAGACATTGTAGTCATCCTTTATTCTCTTATTGTAATTTGAAAATTAAATAATTATAAGCAAAACAGATATAATTAATACTTAAAACATACAATGTATTACAAATTAAAATATCTACAACAGATTTTACTATATAATGTTTGTTTGAGTGAGAGAGTGAGAGGTCTTGAATCATCTGAGTGCTTCTTTCCTGTTAAAACACACACACACACACAGGTATTAATATTATATAACACACATGTGAATACCTAAGGAGGTACTGGAGTATATTATATTGTCAATAAATAAATATATCCTAACTCTCATGTATTAGTTTCAGTCAGAGAGATAAATTATTAATTACCTGGGGTAGTCGCTGTTGACTGTCTGGAACAAGAGGCAACATATCTGCGCTTTCTTCGTGATTGACACTGTAAAAGCAACATACACACAGTTCAAGGGAATATATAGTGTGTTTAAGAGAACAGGCAGTCTCATTTAACATCATCATATTTTGTTATGTATAATACCTTTCACGTAAATCTTCAAAGAACGTTAAAACATTGGGTAAATTCTGTGATCTCCATCTCGGAGGCAGGTTATTAATACATATATTTAGGTTGTGATAGTCTTCACGAACAAACTGAAATTCTGTCAGGACCTCATTTAGAGATTCCCATTGCTTGTGGAGGTCATTAGCATAACAATCCACCTCGTCTATGAGCGAGTTTGAAATGCTGTAATAAAAAGGAAAATAAATAATTAGTTACAAAATTAATCATATACAAGGCTTTCATTAACGGTTTAATAGTGTATGAAACTCTGCAGTTTAAAACTTACCAATGTTGTGATGGGTTGTTATATTCTTCATCAGAGGAAAGATTGGAATAAAGTAAGTTGTCATTCATCTCCGTTGGGTCAAAATGTTTCAAGTTAGAGAAACGCAGCTTTTTATAATGTAAAAAGTATTTTGAGGAAGTGAAACACAATCTGACAGTATTTCAGGAAAATAGTGGGTGCAGTTAAACAGGAAAGAGAACAATGGGGTAAGTCTGGGAAAATATCCAATTTGGGCAAAGCTGTCATTTCCCTGAAATGAGGTGCTCAGACAAGAGCCTGAAGGGAGGTTTGTCATTTCATTTCTGCTCAACAAAGACACTTAAACCAAGAACCAAGTTCAGGTGAACTCGATGGTGATGAGTGTTCGAAGAAAATTAAGTTATTCCCTAAAATAGAATAAAAACAAATATTTATAGGATCTCTATTTGACTATTCAATTTGGTTAAGGAAATGATTACATCAAAGGAAAGCGAAGCCCAGCCTCGCAGGTTGTATACGTAGTGTCAAAGGGATGTGTTTGACGAAGTATGTGTTCCAGTTTGAAAAGGAAAAATATGAGTGAACGTAAGCAGAGAATATTGCGACTTTGAGAAATGGGACACATTACTGTGTCAAACCCTCCATTTTGACACTACTCACACCGTTTTGAAGCATCGTGCTATATATCGTTTTTGCCACATCTCTCAATGGTGAAGAATCACTTCAATTTTTTTTTTAATTCATGTCTCCAGATCCGGTTTGGATCTTCACAAAATCGAATTGATGTGTCTTTGTCACACATCCAACCTGTCCACAAATTTCGTTCTGAATTCGTCAACGTTTTGAGATATCGTGCTATATATCTCAGTTTTGGCCATTTCTCTCAATAGTGAAGAATCACTGAAGAAATGGATAGGTGTTGGCTTAGTGGTTAGGGTGGCTGACTTGGGATCCTAGGGTCTGAGTTCGAGCCCCGTTGGCCGCTTAATTAATACCAGGTGGGTTGACTCAGCCTGTCATCCTTCCGAGGTCGGCAAACTGAGTACCAGTGTACTGGTAAAAGGGACACTGCATCAGTGGCTTAGCCACGTCCTTCACCAATGATGCAACGCGCAGCCATAAAGGCACTGTCACACTTGACGATTTAGCCAACGTATGCCTGACGTATGCAAAATTGGGCTAAAACGCCGGCACACGTCGAATACGTTATGGGTAAGTTTGTATACGTTAAGAGCACGCTGAAAAACACTGCCATACGTCGTAGTAGCTGGCTTTCATCGTTGTACTTTGCGGTTGTCCTGCAAATTTTAGCATGCTTGAAATTTTACGACGTATGCCAGCGTATGACTCACACGTTCCGCTACGCTGGCCATAAGTTGTAGGCACTTATGGCGATCGTTGACACACGTCGACACACATTACTCGTAGTTACTCATAAGTCGAAACACGTCGAGGTAATGATTAGCGTACCGGAAACTTATTTATAACCTATGAGTAAAGTGTTGTAGGCACGTTACAACGATCGTTGCAACACACGTCGAGGCATGTTACTTGTAAGTTACTCATAAGTCGAAACACGTCGAGTGATGCTTAGCGTACCCAAACTTATTTCTAACCTATGAGTAACGTGCTTTGAACCTATGTGTAACGTACCTCCAACGATATTGACGTATGTAGACGTATTTGATTGACGTCTTCCGGACGACCACAGAACTTGCTGTGAACGTGTTTCTAATTTACAGCTACCGTATAATGGCGTATTGGCAGCGTTTAAAAAAACAACAACAATAACTTCCGATATTTCGCACGTGCCGTTACGTCACGTCGATTCTCTTCAGTTTGCTCATGTCTTATTCTTAGTTCCTCCTCTGTGAATATTTTCTGTTTGAGGATATTGTCACGTCGACGTCGAAACTTAAAAGCAAATGTCCGAATATATTTTAAAATTCGTGATAGATAAAAAAAAATAATAATAAAAAAAACAACAACAACAACAACAACTTCAGATATTTCGTCACGTGCCTTCACGGAGCCAAGGAGAAAAAAGAAAATGTGCCTTGAGGAGAAATAAGTTTCGGGTATACTAACATTACCGTCGACGTGTTTCGACTTATGAGTAACTTACAAGGAACTTGTGTCGACGTGTGTCAACGATCGCATATCGTGCCTACAACTTATTCCCAGTGTAGCGGAACTGTGAGCCATACGGCGAGTACGTCGTAAAATTTTCAGCATGCTTGAAATTTCACGACGTACTAAACGTACCACGAAATATGACAGCATACTTCATCGTTTTTCAGGGTGCTCTTAACGTATACACAACTTACCCATACCGTATTCGACATGTGCCAGCGTTTTAGACACATTTTTCATAGGTCGGTATCGCTGGCTAAATCGTCAAGGTGTGACTGCGTGGTTGACACTTCCAATTCTCAGGCGGTATGATTAAATCGGCGTGCGGCAGTTTTTAACAGTGCTCGCCACAAGTTCGTCGGCGATACGTGCAGCGGCGTGTGCCTAAGTTAAACTATCTTGGGCATAGGTTGTGAACGCCGACAACAGCGCAAGCATTCGTTGGTATAAGTTATCTATAAGAAAACGAAACGTTCTGTGCCCGTTACTAATATGTTATGCATAGACCAACACGTTATGAATACGACCAAAACTTAAAAAAAAAAATCAAAATTTCAGCGTCGCCAACGTTTTACATACATTTTTATACGTTGCCATTGCTGGCTAAATCGTCAAGGTTTGACAGCGCCTTAAGGCTGCACTCTAAGAGAGAGAGAGAGAGAGAGAGAGAGAGAGAGAGAGAGAAGAAGAGGAGAGAGAGAGAGAGAGCTGAATAAATTCTTGTATCCAGATCCGCATCCGGATCTTCACCAAAGTATAATCGATTCGTCCTTGTCACACACCAAACCTGTCCTCTAAATTTCGTTCATATCCGTCCATAACTTTCTGAGATATCCTGCTCACAGACAGACAGACAGACACAGACAGACAAACAGACCGGAGTGAAAACACAACCTCCATCTACCTTCGATGGCGGAGGTAAATATAACCTACATATGAATGATCTTCACAGAGGGGCCTACCCTGCCTGATCTGGGTACATTTGGTGCCAGTTGATAATTAATGGCTTTACAGAAACTTGTGATGGTCATCAAATAGCACGATAAGGCAGTGCCACTTAAGGCCGCTCTCTCCAAAAAAATTATAACTGTTGCTTCACATAGTCTCTGATTCAAAGTCATTTATAATGATGCTAATTTTTCAAACAATTTTTGAATTCACCTGACTCCTGTGCTGTGCACACAGGTCAGTGAGATGGAGAAGGAGTTGAAGCATCTCCAGCCTCAGCTTCAACAAGCAAAAGCCGATAATGCCAACATGATGATGGTATAATGTACCAACTTCTGAAAATTGACTTATCTGTGCAGACATATACTTGTACAGCTACATTATATATACAGAATTGATTACAATGCTGGAAATATATTATTCCTCATCAAAATAATAGGATACAAGCCGATGGTACAGAATTTGGGATTTAGCCAGGGTGCCAGCGAGAGCTCTCCCTTCTTCACCGGGAGATATTTAATGCCCACTGATTATTGAGACAATAGGAGATCTGTGGAAGGAAGAGGGATGGGGCGGGGTACACGGGGTAAACAAGATGGTATGACAGGGACTTTCAGGAAGGAAACAGGGAATTTGAAGGAGGTGGGTTGGGGTAGATTATTGGGGTAGAAAAGATCAAGATTTTGGATGGGGGAAGATATGAGATGTGGTGAACAGCTTTTTTGAAGACTGGAGGAAGAGCGTGATTGAAGAGAGTGTGGGGTTTGTTCCAGAGGTGGGAAAAAATAGGAATGAAGAGTGAAGGGAGTAGTGATTATTGATTGTGGTAGTTTCACCAGAAGTGGGTTTTTGACAACCTTGAATGCCCTGCAGAATTATAGGGGGACAGAGCACAGACAGAGCAAGGGTGGGGGGGGGACAAGGCTGGAGAGGAGACAGTAGAAGACAGAAAGCCACTGACCTGCCTGTGTGAGAGAGTGAGAGACCAAAGACTCAGCTTATTCGCGAGAGATACAATGATCCTAAAAGCCTTGGTTTTTACAGTGTGAAGTCGAGCGAGGTGTGAGGCAGGAGCACCAGCCCAAAGGGGAGAGCAGTACTCCATCAGACTGTGGATGAAAGCCTTGTAAATCGTTAGAAGCTCAGGTGTGCCAAGGAAAGACTTTGCACAATGTCGGATGCTCAGTCAGCAACTGGCTTTGGAGGCCAGCTTGGAGATGTGGTTTTCCCAGGAAAGATTGTGTCAGTCAGTGAGGCTCAAAAGCTTGAATGAAAGGACTTCTTCAAGGGGATTGTGAGAAAGTAGATTGGGGGAAGGGGAGGGGATTTTCAGATGAACCTTTCGGAAAGACTTAGTGAGAGTGAGATTTGTCAGGATTGAAAGACATATTCCAAGTGTTTGACTAGCTTGTGATTTTATCCAGGTCTGCAGAGAGTGAAGAGGCTGCTGCCTGCCGATCAGAGGGATGAGAGATGGTTCTGCAGAGGTGGATCATCAGCAAAGAGATAAATGGATTGTCCAGAGAGTCTGAGAGATCATTGATGAAAACGAGAAAAAGCACAGGGCCAAGAACACTGCCTTGAGGAACTCCAGCCTGGATAGAAGAGAGAGAGAGAGAGAGAGAGGAGAGAGAGAGGAGAGAGAGAGAAGGAGAGAGGAGAGAGAGAGAGAGAGAGAGAGAGAGAAGAGAGAGACATTAAGAGCCATGTGTTGACTGCAACAGAAGAAGAAGTCTGCAAGCCATGAGTGCGAGCAATTCCTTGAGATACCATAATATGAGAGTTTGGTGAGCAGTGCGGGATGCCAGACTGTATCTAAAGCTGTTGGTGGGAGATATGTCTAGGGAGATGGCTCTGCTCTCATGTTTACCATTTAGGATATCCATCCATTGTTGGGAAAGCAGAAGCACAAGCAGCATGTCTGGGTAGAGTGACCTGATCTCACTACAAATTGATGGTCAAAAAATCAAGCCATTGGAGAAGAGGAAGAATTTGATGTCGGAAGCGATGATGGATTCCATGACCTTGCTGATGATTGGGGGCAGGCTGATTGGTCTGTAGTTGCAGGGATCAGCTTTTGCACCTTTTTATGCAGAGCGGTAATATTTGCTGATTTCCAAGCAGATGGCAGATGACCTTGAGTAAATGAGAGGTTGAGTAGAACAGGGTGAGGGTGAGCAAGAGCAGCAGAGCAGTTTTTAGGACACGTGGGTTGATTCCGTCTGGACCGGTTGCAGAATCTGAGTCGAGGTTTGACAGCAAGCTCTCCACCTTGTTGGGAGAAAAGGACACAGAGTCCAGGAACAGCTGGGTGCAACTGGGAAAGGTGGGTACAGAAAGTGATAGGTTTGGGACACAAGATTTGGAATCAGAGTTTCGGCATTCAGCCTTTTCGCATCCTTTTCACATGTTAAAGCTACTTGCATATGTTAACGCAGCAATTATGTTCGACTTATTGGTTTTGCTAAGTGTGCATCATCAAATATTGTTGCCAAAATGCCCACGTGATGAAGATCCACACCTTTGCCCATTGGAGTCTTGTATTGCATGAAATTCGGAATGATTCCATAAACACACCATCTTGCTTGCATTGACATCAACTTGTCTCTTTAAACACCTTGTGAGTGGTTTGTATATGTTTTTTTTTCTCTGAAAAGGCATGAACCATGAAATTGCACTAAAAAATTGTTTCCAAGTTATTTAACTAACCGATGTGTGGTGCACTTTGAATTCATTCCAGATAGTTGGGTGATTAACCTCAATTATTGCCAAAGCGTCCTGCAACATCAGGCTGAGGATCAGGGTCAGATTAATGCTCACAGACGCTGTCACTAAGACTGATTAATTTTTTTGCCACATCATTGCTCCTTTGCACACAGTTATGTCAGTATTGAATTTTCATTTGTAGCAAAGCATCGGGTTACAGTTGTCACACATCCTTCCTTATTGCTTTATCAGGTGAAGTCATGATTTTCTGCTCTTCCATGAGCCTCACTGCTTGTATCTAAAAAAAAACAACTGTAAACCTGTAACTGCTTCCCGATTTTACATTTTTCACCAATGAAGATACTCCAAAGTTCTGAGACCAAGTGGTTCCTCAATATTCCAAAGGAGACATTTCTGTAGATGTTCTTAGCAATTCCAAAAATCGTTGAATTGTGACATGTTGCCAAAAACTTTAAAGTGGATCAAGTGTCACTAGTTCATAAAAAAGTGCATTTTAAAGATAATCAAGTCCTGGAATTTTATGAACTCATGACTTTTTTTTTCTACATTTGAGTTAACATTCTGCTCTTACTGCAGATGTAATGTGGATCTTAAAGGCTGATTTCTTACACTTTGAGCGATCATTTTTATTCGTGTTGTGTTGTGTGCTCGTCTCAGATCATTGAGCAGGAATCTGCTGAGGTGGAGGCCAAGAGTGCACTGGTAAAAGCTGAAGAATGGGTGGCGTCGGAGAAAGCTGCCGTGGCCCAGGCGCTCAAGGTGGAATGCGAAAGTGATCTTGCTGAAGCCATTCCTGCACTCGAGGCTGCTAGGGCAGCTTTGAACACACTCAAGGTCTCCTTTATCCCCAGCATCCAGTGTTGTAGCAGGAAAGGGGTGCTTTGTGCTTTTGTGTGAGTGGTTTTGCTTCACGATTTTGAATGAACTCTCCATGTCGTCACCAGCCCACTGACATCACCATCGTTAAGTCCATGAAGAATCCTCCAGCTGGTGTGAAACTTGTAATGGCAGCAATTTGTGTGATGATGGACATCAAAGCGGAAAAGATCAATGACCCAATTAAACCACGGAAAAAGGTTATGAACAAATATTGAGTTCTGAAAGGCAAGGAGAGGTGTGTGTGTGTGTGTGTGTGTGTGTGTGTGTGTGTGTGTGTGTGTGTGTGTGTGTGTGTGTGTGTGAGGAGTGAGAGGAGTTAAATGATTACCGCGTATTGAGTTGAAATTCAAAATGATTCCTGCACCAGAGTTTTGCATCAGTGATATAATGTGACTCATGATTTTATGATCAGTGAGCACCAGGTATTAGGGCTGGACATGGCAGCCCAGAGGTGGCATACTTGCCTTTGTGCTGTGCAGCCAGGGTTAATTCCTAGCCCAAATAGAAATTGCTATCCTGGTGCTACACAGGCAAGGAGTTGCATCAGTGTGTACCCAATCCATTCAGATGAGACATTAAACCAGATGTCCCATCTGCTAGCATTTGTTTGTTAGATGTTAAATGTCTTCTGTTTGTACCTTTAAATAAAAGGAGGCTATTGTGCGCCAGTTCCCTTTCCAAATTTACAATTCCTACTCTGGTCTTTAGAGGCACTAAATTTGCCTTAATTTGGCATATAGCAACCTTTAGATTTGATGGAACAATAAGTAGTTAATTAAATAATAATAAAAAATTAAAATCTGTCTTGTAATTCTCCTGTAGTTGCTGGTGTGCTGCAAGGCAGGATTTTAGAACCAACTTTATTGTTGGTTTATATCAACAGCTTCTCTGCTTCCCAGGAATATCCTCGATGCCATTTTTTCTGACGACTCCACCCTGTGCAGAACAGTACATGCTTCTGAGAGGCAAGCGGGGGCAGCATCCCTGTCTGGGGGGAAAAAAAACTTCTGTGTTCAAGTATCTGGAACATGTCTTTCAATGCAAGAAGGTCATAACCTTTCATTATTTGCTTCCAGAAGGATTTGCTATCAAATTCCCCAGTTAGCTTTTCTAGTCAATGCCTGGAAGAGGTGCAATTCCTAGAATTCCTAGAACTGACTTTCTATATCAACCTTTATTCAGACAGATCACATCCTCAAACTGACCTTTAAGGCTGGCCGACGCCTTTGTATTCTCTGTACAACCAAGTGGCGTTCATCTATAGTGCGATAGAATATGGCTCGTCAAAGGAGGCTAGTTCATCATACTGTTCCCCTGGAGATGATCAAGTCCAGGGACCTCAATGTTATTGGCCGTTGGGGGAGTATACACACCATGGGGTTTCCTTCCCTTTAGTGTATGTATGTTGTTCGTGGTGCCGAACCCAGCTCATCCTTTAACGGCTGCAATCCAAGGTTTGAGCTTCACGAGTATCAACGACCATACCAGTCGGTTACCAATCAGTTGGATCTTTGTCAGTTGGTGTCTGTGACTTCTGAGTGGTGTTGCAGTGACCACATCAACAGCATAACGTTTTTGAAACTTATATTTCAAATAAACAGACACAAAGTCAAATGAGGAAGTTCATTATTACATACAATGTCCAACTCCGATTCCCACATTGGGTTGCTTCCACCTAGTATCTCTGTCCTGCTGGCTCAACTCCCGCATGTTCACCTCATTCACCAGGGCTGTTGAACGATCGAGTCTTGTCGCGTTGTTCTTTCTCGTATGCTGACCCATCCAGAATGATTAAAGAGCTCAAAGGAATTCTTTCCCGATAACAATCTGAATGAATTTTAATCAACCTGATTATAATCAGCTCGGCACGTTAACAACTGCTCTGGACATTTACACCTGTTCACTGATCAGAGTTAAATCGAGCACGGGGACGATCGAACACACGGTTCATCACATGTCACCCGTCTCTCTACACCTCCCTCTCGAGGGTTTATATAGTAACATGGAACAATCCCGTGCCTTCCAGTAAATGCGATTCTCGTTCATCCTGGAAGTTTCATCTGAGAATTTTCCAGCACCTTCACAAATCTCACCAGGCAGGTTACAGTACGATACTGCCCTCTACAGTCAAGCAGTTGATATATTGCAATTCACCAATGTGTGCCACAGCAAACCTACAACATGCCACCAATTTTACTCATTCATGTTTCGGAATTTACTTTTTGGCTTATTCACAAATACCACAACGAATGATTACTCGCCATATCCTCCAGCTTATAACTCACAAATAAACCCCACACCTTTAGAAAAATATTATTGCAAATACATATATATATATTTTTTTTTACAACAGTCAGTTAAAATTAGAGGATGCAAAACAAACAATCATAGTTGACTCATACAATCAGCTCCCATATTCTCAGATCCCTTAATGGCTTGAATACAGAACCAATAGTTCTGGAGGAAAAAGCTTGGTGTTAGCTTAGTCATTATGGTGGCAGGCTTGGAATCTTAGGGTCCTGAGTTTGAGCCCTGTTGGCTGCTGAATTAACACCAGGTGGGATTGACTTAGCCTGTCATCCTTCCGAGGTCGGCAAAATGAGTGCCAGTGAACTGGTAATAGGGGCATTGCATGAGTGGCGCCTTCATACTCAGTCGCAGTGGTGATGCACTGTTGATCATTGCCAGTTGAAAGCATGAAATCATGCCACCACAATAAGTGGAAGTATTAAAAAAAAAAGTTCTGGAGGAACAACGCCCACCACATTATCTTCACACTGTCAACCTTACACTTCTGTATGTACGACAGAGACTGAAGATCAGTCTGTATGATGAACTCTTGTCCGTAGATGTACAGTAGTTCTGGAATTTAACAGCAAACACAATTGCGAGACATTCACGTTATATCACATAGTAGTTCCTTTCCTGGGGCAGAAGTTTCTTGCTGGCATACATTACAGGAAAGACTCCATCCTTGTACTCCTACAACACCGCTCCGATTCCGACATCGGATGCATCCACTTGCACGATGAATGATCTGGAAGGGGCTTGCAAAGAAGGTTATTGATCCTTTCAAATGCCCTCTGTTGGGGTGCCTCCCACGGAATGTGGTCGGGCTGACCTTTTTTGATGAGGTCAGTGAGAGGCACAACTTAATCTGCTTAGTTTGGTATGAACCTCCTATAGTACTCTGCCAAGCCCAGGAACGATCTAACCTGTCTTTTGTTCGTCGGTACTGGGGTGTTTCTGACGCAGGTGAGTTTCTCTTCCTCCATCTGTACCTGACCCTTTCCTACTTGGTATCCTACAAACTCCAGTGTGTGAAATCCAATGTAACACTTGAAAGGCCGAAGAGTCAAACCGGCTTCCCTGATCCGCTCAAAGAGTTGCCGCAGTGTTTTGACATGGTCTTCCCATCTGACTGTGTGCATCAGAATGGTATCCACATAGTGGTCGATGTTACGTAAATCATGTAGCATCTTCCTCATTATTTGATTGAAGGTTGCCACTGAGTTTACCAAGCCAAACGGCATCTTCTTAAATTGGTACCAACCATCTGAGGTTATGAATGCTGTCTTTTCCTTTGAGACTTCCTCCATTGGAATCTGCCAGTAACCCTTGCTCAGGTCGATCGTCGTAAAATACCGATCTCGCTTCAGCTTTGCCATGATAGCTTCAGGATTCCCCATGGGTTCAGTGTCAAACTTTGTGACCAATTTCAATCTCGAAAGTCAATGTAGAAACGGTTGGTTCCATCCTTTTTCCTCACAATCACCACCGATGAGTTGTAGGCTGCTTTCGATGATGTAGATGGTTCGATGATGTCTGTTTCCAACATCGCTTCCACTTCCTCCTTGATCACAGCTTGCATAGCATATGGCATTTGGCGCCGTTTCACTCCGACTGGCTCATTTGTGGTGGTCTCAATCTTATGCTCTTCCAGGTTGGTAGTACCTGGGATTCCAGTGAGAACATCCACAAAGTCCTTGAGTAACTCCTGGACTTCCTCCTTCTGCCTTGCTGACAGATCCTCGCTGATGTTGATATCCTCGTGTGTCTCTCCGTCAGCCCTGCATCTCATCAATTCCAGCATGTCTTCATTCGCCAAGACACATTCTTCATGACCATCCAGCTCTGGGTCGATGACCGCCATACTGGCCACATCTGGCTGTAACGTGATATCAGTAGCTTTGTCAGTTCTCTCATGATAGATACAACTTTGAAAGGTTGGCATGGTAAATTTTGGTCTTGCCTTTGATACAGATCTTGTAGTCCATCCGGTTGACTTCTTCCTGAACTTCATGTGGTCCTTGCCATTGGAGTGTCAACTTGTGCTCTGTTGGTAGTGGCAATAAAACTCTGTCTCCAACCTGGAACATTCTGTCTCTGGTTTTCTTATCATAGAAATGCTTCTGACTGCCTTGTGCTGTCTGTAAACTCTCTCGTGCCAGTCGGCAAGTTTCCTCCAGTCAATTCCGCAAGTCAAACATATCGGTAGGCATTATGAACCTCCGACGTGTTCTCTCCAGTCCACAGTTCCTTCAACAACTGCATGGGTCCTCTTACAGTTTGTCTGTAGAGTAGCTCAAATGGTGAGAACCAAGTACTTGCTTGAGACACCTCTCTGTAAGCGAATAGCACCACCTGCAGGTACCTGTCCCAATCATGTGGTCGCTCTTGACACATCTTCCTCAGCATGCTCTTCAGAACTCCGTTGACCCGTTCACAAAGTCCGTTGCACCTGGGATGATATGGTGTCGTGAATAATTGCTTCATCGCAATGAGTCAACACACCTCCTTCATCAGGTCTGATGTAAATTGAGTACCTCGGTCGCTCAGTACCTCTTGTGGGAGTCCTACTCAGGAGAAGACTTCTAGTAATGCTTCCACGACCCTCTCCATCTCAGTCATGGGGAGCGCAATTGCTTCAGGGTACCTAGTGGCAAAGTCCACAATGGTCAAAATGTACTGGCTGCCATTGTCAGACACTGGGGACAACAGTCCAATCAGGTCCACGTCCACTCTGCAAAAGGGCTCCTCTATCAACGGCATGATTCTCAATGGTATCTTGGAAACCCTCCCTTTGGGGATGGTTCTCTGGCAGATGTCGCAGTACTTGCAGAATCTGATGAAGTCACTGGTTATCCCTGACCAATGGAAGTTGCTGGTTATTCTGTCAGTTGTCTTCTTCACTCCAAGATGACCTCCCACAATCGATTCATGTGCGACTTCCATCATGGCCTCCCGATACTTGGTCAGAACGATGATTTGCTTCACCTCGGTCGTGTCAGTTGTGTAGATATGGTGTTAGACAACTTAGGTGGACTTCGAGCCTGTACTTGCTCTTGTCCTGCATCTGATGATCTCTGTTATCCTGCACCTCCTTCCACAACCTTTCAAGTGAGACATCTTCCTTCTGAGCTTGCTCGAGCTCTTGCACAGTCACCTTAGGAATGTCAGATTGTGACACATTCAATTGTTTGATGTCGTCCTTGTTGTGCTTGGTCTGTTCCCGAGTCACTGATGCTTGTGCCAACTGTGGAATCCAGTTTGGGTCTGGATCCTTGACCTCTCGTGCTCCCGGTATATTACCGATCACAAAACCACAAATGGGGTCCTCTATGCACATGACCTCCACCTCTCCTACATAGTATGGTGTGTCCACGTGGATGTTTGCATCTGAATAGTGATGCAATGCACTATTAATCAGCTTGCAGGAGTAGACCTTGTCAGTCATCTGCTTTGTAGTCACCAGGTCTTTCTTCACAGTTGCACTATTACATCCTGAGTTTCGCATTTTTTAACTTTCTGTGAACCCAAGCAGCCTTCATCCACGGTGATGCTGCCATTGGCGATGCCAGCGGTTGTTTTCTCACAACTGCTGAAGACCATACATGTTGAATGAAATCCTCCTTTGTTCACCCGGATATTTTCAGGACACTGTTGTCTGTTGCACAGCTGATGCAGACTGCTCTTTTGGCTCTGCACTGCACATAACATCTTCCCTCTGGAAATCGTGCACTGCACTGGTGGCCTTCTGTTGTGACCTCATCTGAGCTGCCTTCTTTAATCAACATCGGCCATCATGTGGCCTTTCTTGTTTCAATGGAAGCATTCCCTCTCGCTTCCACTGAATTGGGGCTTTGTCGGCTGAGATGGGTCAGTCTTGTGCAGCAAACTATCTGACCTTGTGACATCCTTCTTGACTGACCTCACAGTAATACACCCTCCAAGTACTTCAGTATACTGCTCAGCCAAGGTTGTCATCTGTTTGCTCTTGCTCTTCTGTTTGGTCTTTCAAGTTTCATGTATATCATTGACTCATGTTTCTCCCATACCCATATCTGATCTTTTTCCCTCTCGTTGACCCCACATATATCTATTCATTTAATCTTTTTTCATTTTCACTCTTCCATTCCTGCCCTTAATGATTTGTTTGGATTGTTACTGTGTCTTTTGTCTCTGTTTGTTCCCCTTTTGCCCCCTGCCAGTTTTAAAGATCTTATCCTCTGTGGTTTAGCTTCTCCACGATATTGCACATTGTAACTTCTGTATAAAATTGCATTTTGCAGTTTATTTGGATATGATAAGCATTTGTTCAATAAATGAGATGTTGGAGATTTATAAAGTATACAGGTTGTGATGATGCTGTGGTCTTTTGCAGGTGTGGGATTACTGGGGGCCTAGCAAACGCCTCCTTGGTGACATGACCTTCTTGACCATGTTGAAGGAATATAATAAAGATAATATTTCGGTATGTGCAAAACACACCTGAATTGGTACATCACTGCGTTTACTGTTTCGATAGCAAAAGGTTGCTATACAGATTCCACCCTAATCATCATGTTGAGTGATTTTTAGTTTGGTATTTTCACTTCACAGGCAGACTGGGATGATGAGGTAGGCTTAATGTTTTCCTCAGAATGGTATCCCTGAACTATGGATGGCTCTCCTCACTCCTCACTGTAAGAAAATGTTTTGAGGGCTTTCTGCTACCCTGGTCTACCTGGCAATGGAAATGCATTGAATTCAACATAACGTTTATTTGACTATCTTGAAATAATTGCTTGAATTTTTCATGTACAGTATATCTAGGACATTATAAAGCCTTAATTTTGATAATAGTTGAAAGTTATGTAGTTCCTTGGTTGCCTAATTAATCACGTATCGTTTTCAAATCAGGAGGCCATTATGCAGACTATACGTTTGGAGTACCTTACAAACCCAGACTTTGATCCCACAAAGGTGGCAAAGGCATCTTCAGCTGCAGAAGGGCTCTGTAAATGGATTCGTGCCATGGAAGTTTACAACAGGGTGGTCAAGGTTTGTGGTTTGTTCTCTTTAAATAGCTCTTATATATAATATCCACTAAAATGTTTCAGAGTGTGTTGATATGAGGGTTGGTACCACATTGGCCTGCTGAGTGTGGAATGAAAAGCGATGCCATCCACATGACGTTGCTTTTCTCTCTGCACTCAATGGGGGCAACTCAGGAGGAATTTCCTCCTCTCCATGGATGTCAACCTGTGGAGCTTTCCCATGCTCTGTCCTTCAAATGCTGAGCGTCAAGCAAGGCAGCAGCACGTGCCATATTTAAAGGCTTTGGTATGACTCAGCCAAGGTCTGAATCAAATCGTCGATGTCTCAGACTTGTCGTAGACATTCGAACTATTATACCACCGACTAGATATTAATGTACTCAGATAATTCTGTTTTTGAGATCCTAGATTGCTTCATTCAAATAAAAGAGCAAAGTATAAGTGCATGGCTCACAAAGTGGGTATGCTGTGGTATGTTTGTGGGAAATTCCACATAAATCTATTATGAGGTATTTAGACAAACCATCAATGGTCAGAAATGAAAGTGGACATCTTGGGGAACCTGTAGAAACCGGCAATATCATACTCTCCATTTCCCTGTTTTATTAAAGATGAATTAAAGCAACAGAATATGGGTATTGTAACCTTAGAAATGTTACAGTTTGATTGGTAAAATTTTTATTTTACTGTACGTTTCTTATGTGACAGTTATTTTGAGTGTGGTGACTCAGAATGTGAACTTTGGTGTCTCTTTTATGTTTTGATGATGTTCTGTCTCCCTATTCGGGTTTTCTGGCATCTACCCTATCTGATGAAATAATGGATTCGTACATAACGCTTCGTGTCCACTGCATTGAGAAAAATAAGGAGTCCAGTGTTGATAATGTTTCTTATGATTTTTATTCCAAATCTCGCTTAATTTCTTGGAAATATGAGAGTCTAACGGCAGAAAAATATAGATCAAAATTGTGATCAGAAAAATAAAATTCGGACCGCAAGTAATCCCGTCTTGATTTTCGTGTCAGTCCCGTTATGTACGAATCATCATCTCTCGTCGGACGCAAATAACGCTAGCATTAGAAAATCTTGTCTTGCAAACTTCCCCGATTGATGGATATAATAGGCACTTGCAAGCCTGTCAGCACATTTCCATTCACCGTCGAGCGCAGCGTTTGTCTTCGTGTCTGTGTCTTTGCGAGAGCCGTAACGTACGAATCCAGCATGAGGACGCCGAGCCGAACAAGGTGACTCGCATTTGTCTGATAATTCCTCATTTTAACCAACGCTAGAATTTTTTTGGTGCTTCGTGAGGAGCCGAGAGGTAAGAATTATGTTTTTCTTTTCATGT
>CM068954.1:13827931-13859523 GCA_035128595.1 Eptatretus atami
CATCTTACAGTCGTCCGTCCATCAAACCTGCGGATGATGCCAGTGCTGAAGTTGAAGGATGTGGGATCATGTGAGAGAATATAGTTTGCATGGCAAACAATACAATGCTTGTTTCATTTTGCTAAAAACAAGCCCCATCAACCACTGCCAGTTTCACCGTTTGGCATTTTGAAACTGAAGATATTTGTTGGAAATTTGTGACCCTGTCCATCAGCAGGAAATTTTTTCGGATATCCCTGATGGCCTCCTCTCACACAGCTTTCTACTTCTGTCTGGGTTGGAATTTCAAAGACTTGGCCGATGACAAAGTTTGCACGTTGGAATTTGAGGCTGCTCTCAATGTTCCGTGAGAGTTCATGGCCTTGTGCTAATGATCCACCATCTCTCTCTGTTTCACTTTCAATTCTACGAATGCATTGTTCTTTTATATCATCAATAACGTTACCACCTTGAGATTTCTCACAAATTGTTTCCGTCACTTGTGGAATAGTAGGTCTCCAGTCACTTGATAGAGAGACTACTGGTCCTGAATTAACACCGACATGGAACAGAGTACGAAAGCCTTTCTGCCGTTCTTTACCCCGCTGATCCTTCTCATGTCTTTTCTGAGCACCGGACTTGTGTTGGTAAAAGCAGACACTGGCTTACTTTTTACAAGTTACGATAAGTACAGACTGTGCAGCGCAGTGTACAGGATGTACTGCATTTAGACTGGCGAAGCAATTCATCTGACATCATATTATATCCACTGTCATTGGTTGGAACTTGGAAGTGCCGTCGTCTACACATCACCAGAGATCTTTGCTCTCATGGGTGAACTTCCACATGCACACAGAAATACCATATATATATATATATATATATATATATATATTATATATGATATATATATATATATATATATATATATATATAAAATAACCTATGGGGAGATTTTCTTATTTTCGTTGTCAGAAGCACATACCGTGGGAAATTGGGGGTGTTATTCACTTTTTCCTATATGCGGATTCCTTTCTTAACTTATTTCACCCAGATGGGGTTTGCAATGACGTCATTGCCGCGATTATCATTATGTAAATTGTTCCCACAGTAGTTTATTTTACAAGGGAGGGTGGCAATAGCATAATACTCCCCCATGGCAATGTAATTATTTATAACTGTAATTAAATTATTTAACACATAATGAAACAAAAAATTAATTACATACATTACATACAAATAATTACAGGCCCCGATTGGGTCCAGGCCCTGGGGTAGTTACCCCCCTTCCTCCCCCCCCCTCCCCCTCTCAGCACCCCTGCTCACAACATTCTCATCCCAGCAGACGCAAACTTTGTCATTAAACATGATTCCAGGTTGTTTAAACCAGACCTATAATCACGGATCGGTGTGTGTGTGTGTGTGTGTGTGTGTGTGTGTGTTCTGAGCCAATTATATCCAGACTTTTTCCAAAGGATCAGCATGACCCCAGTTAGTGCATTGGGTTATTTTTATATTTGCCGGTGGTCTTGGAGGAGGTGGTGGGGGGCGGACGCAAATTCTCCATCTAAATGTGTATCGTGTAGCACCACCTCCAGATGGGGGAGGGTATTGCAAGTCTCCACCCTTTACAGTACAGTACAGTATTCCTGTCCCCAGGTTTTCCAGTGCAGTGAGGTGTTTTGAATTACACAACGAGAGATATTTCCGAGAGGTACTTTGAATTACACGTTTGAATAAGGATAACAACATAAGCCCCCTGGCCTCTCTCGTAGGTGGTGGGTGCTGCTAGTGTCAATAATTTGACATCAGTATTGGAGCAGAGTAATGTAGAGTACATTGAATACAATAAATACAAATTCACTCCAAGAGACTCTCTTCCGTTATTTCGTTCAACTTGCATTTAACTTGGTACATGAGTATGAGGATTTCCATGACGTCAGTCCTCCTTGAGATAAATGTACTGAATTGAAATTATCTGTTGCTATAAAGTACAGTTTTGATATTTTCAGGAAAAGAAGATTTCTTGTTCAAATGAATTTTCGCTGAGTAAGACTCTCGGTGAACCCATCAAGATTCGGGAGTGGAACATTGCGGGCCTGCCCACAGACAACTTCTCCACCGATAAATGGCGTCATGTTCATAACTCCGAGGCATGGTAAGAAAGTGTGTGTTGTGTGTGTGTGTGTGTGTGTGTGTGTGTGTGTGTTGTGGAAAATCAATTGCACTGTTTCTTATATATTGATGAAATATTGAAATAAATACCTTTTTAAAGTATTTTCATTGGTTGGTAGGGGTTGCAGTAGAGTACGTGGGAAATCAGTTAAAATGACAGCTTTTGTATTTGAATAATCTCAATTCAGTGGTAAGGAAGATGGACGTGCTGGGTAAACGTCAGTGTGATCTGCAAGGTCAGGTATGTGCGGTATGTGTTCACCAGTAATGTAAGATAGTATATTTTTTCGTGGAAATGACTCCTAGTCGTTTAAAGATCCTGAGAATAACTCCAGTTATTTCTTAGTGCGTGTTTTAGATCAGGGTATCGTAATTAAATGTAATGTCAGGTATGCATCTCGATCACATTTAGAAAGACACTGAACCTTCCATAATGTCTGTGTCTAAGAATCTTCATTTCTATGAGCATATGTTTTTTGTTTTTATCCTTCATTATTGGTCCTAAATGCTATTTTAAAGCACTCGCTAGGCCTTGCAGCGTGAGTCTGGCGGGAAAAATATCAAGCGCTGTCAACGGCGGTTGATTTACCTCATAGAGCTTGTGGTGCCGCCATTATGGCCGAGTCGCCCCGCCCATCACGCCGATCAATGATTAATGCCAAGTGAGATGGGAGGGCCGAGGGCTTTATCAAAGATGCACATGCCCGACCCGAAGTTATAAAAGGCAGGTGCGCCAGGAGAAAGAGGAAGAGTTTTGTCTTGTCCCTGGCACTGCTCACTGCGCCAAAACCTGCGGGAGAAAACAGCTGCGTCATACCTCACCGAATGAACCGTGTCTTTCTTGCTCTTCTCAGCCAGCGGCACGGAGCAATCGTCCAGCCCCTCCGCCCACCGTGACTGAGACATCTTGCCATGCTCTGCTTGGGTTTGCTCGCCAAATTTTATTTTCTTGTGAATTTCCAAATGTCTATCTCCTGTGGCATGTCTGAAAGGCCTTTAAGACAAATAATTAAGGAATCCCGTTTGTTCGTTGGCATCAAGGGCGGTTATCGGTTGGGGTTAAGTGGTTATTTTATTGCCCTCACCAAAGGAGAGGGTATTCTGTTTGGGTCCATTTGTTTGTTTGGTAGTCGATCTCGTCGAAAAAAAAAATTCTGATTTTTTTTCTACCCTTATTATCAGTATTTCCGTCTATGTTGGGTAGTCGATCCAGTTGAAAAAAATTTTTTTTTTTAATTTTTTGAAATTTGTTCTACCCTTATTATCAGTTTTTCCGTCTATGTTTGTCTGTTGGGTAGTCGATCCAGTCGAAAAAAAAATTTTGAAATTTGGTCTACCCTTATCATTTTTTCCGTCGATATGTTTGTCTGTCCCTCTGTTCGATCCAGTGCTCCGTTAATACAATGGCGATTTCGATGAAACTTGGTTGGTAGGTTCATACCATGACCTAGTTGTGTGCAAATGAGAACCGTTGCTATGGACACCACCGTTGCCTAGCAACGGGACTTTGAAATTTTTGAAAATCATAAAAAAATTATTTTTTGGAATCAAAAATCGGGCCACGAGTGACTGGGCAGTACATTCAGCCATATTGTCAAAAATTTCCAGCCGGATCCTATGAAAACTGTCGGAGAAGATACTTTGAATGAACCCTGGTCGAAAACAATAAAAAAACGAAGTTCGTTATATCTCAGAGACTATGAGTCAGATATACATGAACTGGTATGGTAGGTTCATGGTATTTTCTAGTTATGTGTGAGAAAGAACCATTGCTATGTACCCCTCCGTTGCCTAGCAACGGCCGAAAAACCTCTAAATGTGGGGTATTTTAACGAAAAAACAATCTGCAGCATTAACCCTTGAAGCTCGAATCATGAATTTTTCTTGTGCTTAATCCTCAGGTCATTCCCATCGAACGGCGCCATCGCGTCAGGTTATATTGGGTAGTTGACTACCCATGTCCGCTACCGGCTTGTCTGTCTTTCTGTCCCTCTGTTCGGTCCAGTGTCCGTTAATACAATGGCGATTTTGATGAAACTTGGTTGGTAGGTTCATACCATGACCTAGTTATGTGCAAATGAGAACCGTTGCTATGGACACCACCGTTGCCTAGCAACGGGACTTTGAAATTTTTGAAAAATCATAAAAAATTGATTTTTTCGAAAATAAAAATCGGGCCACGAGCGACTGTGGGCAGTACATTCAGCCATATTGTCAAAAATTTCCAGCCGGATCCTATGAAAACTGTCGGAGAAGATAGACTTTGAATGAACCCTGGTCGAAAACAATAACAAAACGAAGTTCGTTATATCTCAGAGACTATGAGTCAGATATACATGAAACTGGTATGGTAGGTTCATGGTATGTCCTAGTTATGTGTGAGCAAGAACCGTTGCTACGGACCCCTCCGTTGCCTAGCAACGGCCGAAAATCCTCTAAATGTGGGGGTATTTTAACGAAAAAACAATCTGCAGCATTAACCTTGAAGCTAGAATCATGAATTTTCTTGTGCTTAATCCTCAGGTCATTCCCCATCGAACGGCCCATCGCGTCTGGTTTTATTGGGTAGTCGACTACCATGTCCGCCTACGGCTTGTTGCGTAGTCGATCTACTCGAAAAAAAAAATTAAAAAAATTTTTTTTTGAGATTTGTTCCACCCTTATTATCAGTATTTAAAATGGCGATTTCAGTTATACAATGGCGATTTCGATGAAACTTGGTTGGTAGGTTCATACCATGACTAGTTGGTGTGCAAATGAGAACCGTTGCTATGGACACCACCGTTGCCAAGCAACGGGACTTTGAAATCTTAGAAAAATCATAAAAATTTATTTTTTCGAAAATCAAAAATCGGGCCACGAGCGACTGTGGGCAGTACATTCAGCCATATTGTCAAAATTTCCAGCCAGATCCTATGAAAACTGTCGGAGAAGATAGACTTTGAATGAACCCTGGTCGAAAACAATAAAAAAACGAAGTTCGTTATATCTCAGAGACTATGAGCCAGATATACATGAAACTGGTATGGTAGGTTCATGGTATGTCCTAGTTATGTGTGAGAAAGAACCGTTGCTATGGACCCTCCGTTGCCTAGCAATGGCCGAAAAACCTCTAAATGTGGGGGTATTTTAACGAAAAACAATCTGCAGCATAACCCTTGAAGCTAGAATCATGAATTTTCTTGTGCTTAGTCCTCAGGTCATTCCCCATCGAACGGGCCCATCGCGTCAGGTTCTCTTGGGTAGTCGACTACCCATGTCCGCCTACCAGCTTGTCTGTCTGTTTGGCTGCACATAACTTTTGTGTTTTTCTCCGCAACCGCTTGTCAGATTGAGACAATTTTCACCATAGGTGCAACTACTCATGTAGAATGATCTAGTCGTAATTATGATATCATAGGTCATGGGGTATGGCAGTCATGTTGAAAAACTTTGGACCTCTTTTTCTCTGAAACCGAAAATTGAAACTTGGCACACGGCAAGTACTCCTCGTGGGGAATAAGGGTGATTTTTTTAATGATGTCATTGGTGCCTTATTTATGACATCATAATTGCATATGTAGAACACTACATCTGATCATTATGAAAATTTTTGAGGGTCATCTGTGGATAAAATGGTCTACAGAAAAAAAATTGATGACGTCATCGGTCAAGTGATTCGGCAGCCATCTTGTTTTAAGAAAAAAAACCTTCAAAAATCTTCTTCCCTGAAGTGGCTGAACAGATCGAAGCGAAACTACATATATTACGTACCCCATATCCCTGAGGAAAAAAAAGGTTCAGACAAATGACATCAAAGGTCACATGGTTTGGCAGCCATATTGGATTTACCCTTAAACGTATAGATAAAATCTTCTCCAGAACGGCTGGACAGATCGAGGGGAAACTTCACACAAATGTTCCCCAAGCCTTGGGTGTACAAGTTTGTTAAGAAATAATTGACAGGTCACATGGTTTGGAAACCATATTGGATTGAAGAAAATATTAAATAATGTTTTCTCTGGAACCACTTAATCAATCTATATGAAACCTCATAATTATGATCTAGTAATGATGGGGATTACATGTTTTGAATTTCAACTTGATTGGACACATGATCTGGCAGCCAGAATTATTTATTTATTTTTACCCGAGTTCTTTTTGATGTATGTATGTATATATATATTTTTGAATAAGGCTCACTTGGATGTGCCTGGATGAGTTTGAGGGTCGAGGAGTAGCAGCTGAAAGTGAATCCTATCAGGTTCCTCCTGATGACTTCATTTTTTTTTTGCTTGTCGGGTTCCTTTTGATTACTCCAATGCAAAACTGTACCTATTTGGTCTTCCATTTGATTTGATTTGAATTTATTTTAATCCCATTCTGAATTCCATTGAATAATAATTAAAAAAAACGTCATGGGTCAGGGTCAGGTGTCCAATCAAAGCGGGACGTCTTGGTACCGGTCATCACTGCCAGCATTATAAAGTGGCAGTTCTAATTATGTCTCTTATTAATTACGTAACACACCAGTACACAAACACACACAACACACCACACAAAACAAATCCTGGCGAGGATCTGCAATCTCTGATTGCTCTTTTTCTTGTTGTTTGTTACATCATTTATTTTTGTGCATTTCTTCATGCTTGTTTCCTTTCCCCATGCCATTTGCTTTTATTAAATATACCTGGTCGTGGGATTAATGTTGGCTGTCATGGTTCCTCTGGGGGTGGTCAAATAACAACCGCTTAGAGGGTAATTGGTCATGGCAATCATCACAAGCACACTTGGTCAGCACCAGCCACCTCCGGCTAGCTTGGCCCGATTGGTCCAGCACGGTGGTGCTTAAATAGCATAGAGCTTGGTTGGCTCAACGGGTCAAACAGGCAAGGTAGCGGAGATCAAAGGCCGCGAACCTACCCGGAACCGCCGACTCAACTGACCTCTACGGTCGTGATAAAAACGACTCGTCAGGTTGGTCAACTGATGACTATTACAATATGTATTATATAATGGAATGTAATATAAGGGCTAGGAATGTATAATCCATAAAAGCATTTAGCAAGGAAGGTAAACATCTATTGGTCAAGCAATATGCCAACGTTTGAAAGGGAGATGACATTGCTGGATTGACTGACTGTTTGGACATGGCTGAGGTCGTGGACCCAACTTTTGGAGGGTTTCAGGGTCGAAAGGCTCAGAACCAGAATGAAGAATAGAGTGGGGTGTATGTGCTTGGTGGTGGACATTATATTTCAGGTAAGATATACTTGATTTAATATATTGTCTTGGTCTTGAGGAGTCTCAAAGAGATCTCCCAGAGTTAAAGTAGTTATTTAATCGTTATATTGCTTCGTTTAACTGTCTAGCGTCTGTGTTGATAGATCTGCGTTGCGATTGTGTATTTAGAAATCCCATATGTGTCATTTTTCCCATTCCATATTATTTTTTCCAAGCCATTTGCTGCACATTTTCCTCACACATGAACACATTTTCCAAAAACACGAACACACAAAAAAGGATATCGCACCAAGGCCCAAGGCGAAGGTGGCTCTTCCCATGGATGAGTGGGGGGGGGGGGCAGGCTCGAGCACAGGGGCTTTGAGGAGCTATAAAAGGCTACGTGTTGAGCCTCTGGAGAGGAAAAGTGTAGAAAGGCTAGGAGGAGGATAACAGACTTGGAGATCTGAAGCTCTCGAGGGTTTTCAGACTCTGTTGTAGACTCCATTATTATTATTGTTGTTATTATTATTATTTGCATGAATGTGAGGGTCCTCTCGTCTTTCTCCATTTGCATCCTTCTATCTGTTATTCCTTTTGCTTTGCTCGCTTGTGTTTCTTTCTTTCACTCTCCTTGATTTGTTGATTCATTTCTCATCGCACCATTTGTCTTCATCATTCATTCTTTCCTGCATCTTCTGTTTCCGTCCTTTCAAGCTCTTCCTTTTTTCTTCACCTTCAGCCCTTGTACACCTTCACTTTCATGTTCCCACGTCTGATAGCTGCGTTGCTGGACCCTCTGCCTCATCTACAGCACCCAAAGATCAATGTAAATAATAACAATGTACCTAATGGTCTCTATAAAAAAATATTTGAGTTTCTCTGTTGAACCCCCATAACTCCAGGCCACTCATGATTGACCCAGAAGGCCAGGCAAACAAGTGGGTGAAGAATGCCGAACGTGATAACAAGCTGACGGTGATCAAACTAAGTGATGGTGACTACATGCGCAGCTTGGAGAACTGTGTGCAGTTTGGCACACCACTTCTGCTTGAGAACCTGGGCCAAGAACTGGATCCTTCGCTGGAGCCGCTTCTGCTCAAGCAGACTTTCAAACAGGGTGAGTCCTATTTCCTAATAGTCAAATGTTCCTTTTCTATTTCCTTATGTATCACAAACCAAGGTGGTGCTTGCACTGCCTTTTTTCTTCTTTGGTATCTTTGTTTCTCAATACCTCCTCCATCCAGGTGGTGTGGAGTGCATCAGGCTTGGGGAAAATGTTGTTGAGTATTCGAGAGATTTTCGTTTCTACATCACTACCAAGTTAAGGAATCCTCACTACATGCCAGAGCTTGCCACCAAGGTCTCACTGCTCAACTTCATGATCACTCCCGAGGGTCTGGAGGATCAACTTATTGGGATCGTAGTAGCCACGGAAAAGTGAGGACTTAGTGTATTAGTTGGCATCGTGTAGATGAGCCACAAACACTTTCTTTTCACTTTATAGACGGCCACATTTGGGACCCTAGGATCCTAAGCCAGCCACCCTAGCCACTAAGCAAACACCACGCTAACAGTCATTTAATTGTATCAAACCCCAACTCGAACTAAACAAGTTTATCATGACCATCCGAGTCTGAAACTGCTTTTTTCTGCAGTTATCTTTATCTCGTGCCGGAGCTGTGCATATATCACCAGCATGACATTCGGAGATATCATTAATTTTAGAACTTCTTCTTCATTTGTACGCAACTGTACAAATCTGTGGGGTAGCGTCATTGGCTGAGGGTATGGCTGTGCTCTTGATCCAGTGCCTCCTGCTGGTTAGGGCAGGAATTTGTAATTTGTTCATGGTGCCGGCGATAACTCACCTACTCTTCATGGAGGACACTATGGGATCTTTAACGTCTACCAACAAATGCTGGCAGACGCAACACCGGTTTAACGTCCAACCGAGGGACGGCACACACATTGATGAATCAACCTGTCTGTGAAGCACTACAATGACAGTTTACAGTTGGGTCGAGATTCAAACCCAGGCTGGACAGCTCAGAGGTGAGTGTGCATACCCCTAGGCCATCCTGTTAGCCCTTTCACATGAACTACAAGGACATTAGTAGAAAATGGACAAATCAACACAATGTATGGGGATTTAAACCAGATTTCAGAGGGGAACTCCAAACAGGCTAGCCAAGCACATTTCCTTTGACAATCATATGACAACTCTATGCCCTGAAAAAAAACCCAACTTTGTTCTGTCAAGCCCACTTTTATCAGAACCTTTTATGATGTCTCGGCATGGTTATCCCCTATTTGTCTAGACCTGAGCTTGAAGGCGAGAGAAATGCTCTGATTATACAGTCTGCCACAAACAAGCGGCAGCTGAAGGAGACCGAAGATAACATTTTGGAAACCTTGCATTCGTCTACGGGTAACATATTGGAAGACGAGTCGGCCATCGAGATACTGGACTCTGCAAAAATCATGTCCAACGAGATATCGAAAAAGCAACAGGTAATGAATGGTACAGAGGTATTCATTTGGCATGTAGTATTTTACCAGGTAACTTTGTTATAAATAGTAAGTTCATTTAATCCTAATTGTAAGCTGATAAGTTTATGAGTCACTTGCCTCCCGAGATAATGCTTCCGAAAGGTTGCTTTAGACTCGTCTCTTCATCATCAGAGGAGGTTTGATGTTTCTCGGGGAAATGTGCTGTTGATTGAAAACGTGTCTGATCTTCATATTGCACTGCGAAGATTGCCGAGAAGACCGAGCTGAAACTGGCAGAATCTCGTGAAGGTTACCGACCCATAGCTCAACACTCTTCCACACTCTTCTTTACCATTACACAGCTGGGAAACATCGACCCCATGTATCAGTACTCACTCACCTGGTTCGTCAATCTGTACGTCAATTCTATTCACGACAGGTGAGTCAGGGATAGCAACATGCCTCCACATTGAGCAGATTGCCATAAAGCTCGACAAGATACGTAATCAGATGTTAAACTTTGATCTTAAAACACTTTTAAATGACCTACTTATCAATGTCTTTCCTGTAAAATTCATTATGTAATGAAGAGGATACACATTGAGGCAATGATGTCCCCCGTACAGATCATTTCATTTGTTATCGAGGATTTCTCCACCTAAGCCAACTGTACGTAGCAGGAATATGTGGCAGAAGATCGTATTTGTCATTTTAACCACCCTTAACATCATATTGTTTTCTTCGTTTTTATCTCCTCCCTCATCATTGCCAGTACATTTCATCTCCTGCCAAGCATGGCCTTCATTGTAGCACAGGAGGTGCGGTGTTTCGATGGCACAAGTTTAACCTCCATGTAAAACTCATTTCGAGAATACATCATCATCATCATCATCATCATCATCATCATCATCATCATCATCATCATCATCATCATCATCATCATCATCATCATCATCATCATCATCATCATCATCATCATCAACAACAACAACCACAACCACAACCACAATCATCATAATCATCACATTATGCAGAATGATGGGACAAACGAATCAGTTACTAGGCTACAATCCTGGTTGGGTTGTCACTCTGACTTAGGAAGTCAGGGCAGGATTTTGGAATTTGTTCATGGTGCCAGTGATAGCTCACCTAGTCTTCTTGAAGGACACTGTGGGATCTTTAATGTCCACCAACCACTGCCGGCAGATGGGATGCCAAGTTCAACATCCATTTGAAGGACGGCACACACAGCGATGAATCACCCTGCCTGTGAAACACACGGATGACGGTTTACATCTGGACTGAGATTTGAACACAGGCTAGACAGCTTAGAGGGGAGTATGCATACCTCTAGGCCATCTTGCCAGCCCTCAGACCATCTCACAGTGTCCAAATAAATTTTCTGAGTGGAGAAATTAATATCTCACCTTGAAAATATTATTTCTTTATCCGCAAATGCCGCTGGAAGCATTGTGTATGAGTGGCTTTCTATATCAAATGTCAAATGAGAAAGCCAATGAATATATCTATACTAAGAAATGGCAGTGTGTGTGTGTGTGTGTGTGTGTGTGTGTGTGTGTGTGTGTGTGTGTGTGTGTGTGTGTGTGTGTGTGTCAATAACTCCAAAACCATGAAACCCAGTGGCCTGAAACTTTGCATGCTTACTAAGAAAACTCCAAGGAAGTGCAAGAGTGAAAATTTGGTGTTTGGGTTAATTAAAACACCCCTTTTGAAGAAAATTAATAGCCTTATTTAATTATATCCTGTCTATGGCGTCTTAAGGCGTATCCGAGTTAACCTCGCTGGGGTCTGAAGCTATCATGTTTTTTGGCCTCCTCAAACATGTGTTGACTTGGAACAGGCTGCAACGATTTCTTAAAGATAAAGTTTTTTTTCACTTTCCTCACTCATATTATCGAATGCCTGTTCATCAAAGCAACGAATCACTGTATACATCACTTTTTTAAGTGGTGTAGTTTTCAAATTAGGAGCTTGGAGCGATTTCATGCATTATATGATACGATTTTCCACGATCCACTCTCACGGACTAATTAAAATATATCATCAAAATAATATTTCGGTTTTGAGGATCGGGTATCATCCGGACTAAATAAGTGTCGAAATCAGGAGTGAAATCTGATAATTTAAAGAAATAACTAAGCCGATATACCTATTTACTTTAAGCAAACAAGGCTACGTTCCCTTCAACATACGTACACAAGAAAATGTGAAATTTCCAAAGCATTAAACATATGTTTTTCTACTGTTTGGAGAATTATATTGAGTGAACAAAAGATTTAGGAATTTGCCAAAATTAACCAGCTTTATTGAGCTGGTTTCATTGACTGCAACAAAAATAATTAACCAGCGGGATGGACACGAAGGCAGCCGCTCCTGGTTACTCCGTGGGGAATGTCTGGAGTTATGAAGGCAAAATAAATTCAACTAAAGATTGAATTAAAAGAAATATCGAACGACTAACATCATGCGAGGATTAGGGTGAGTGAAGCAACGGATGAGGTTGAGTAAAGCAACTTTGAAAAATTTCCACTCAATTATGCATTTCTTCTTTAACACATCTTAAAAATCAATGGGATTTTGAAGTTCCATTTACATGATATTTTCTAGGAATGCATCTATGATGTAAATACCTGGAAGTGCCTGTATATAGGTGTGTGTTGATATGACATAACATTATTTTTGACTCTCCCTCTCGTCCCCTTCCTCACTCTCCTGGCTCCCCAATTCCGCCCCTTCCCTCCTCTCTCTCACTCCCACCCCCCTCCTCGCACCCCCTTCCCTTCCCCTGGAGTGTTTAACGACATGTGGTGAGCTATCACTCTCCCCTTCATTGTTGTCCCTCTCTTCTTTGCTCTAGCCCTTCCTCCCCCTTCCTTACTTCCCCCATTCCTAGCCCCCACCCCTCCTCACTCTCTCCACCCCCTTCCTCGCTCCCACCTCCCCTCCGGAGTGTATAGCAACATTGGTGAGGCGTCGCTCTCCCACCCCCCTTCCTCGCTCTTCACCCCCTTTCCTCGCTCCCCCATTCCTACTCCTCCTAGATCCTCCACCCCTCCTCCTTCCTCCTTTCACCCTCCCCTCCTCCTCTCTTACTCACTCCCTCCTCTCTTACTCCACTCTACTCTTACTTCCAACATCAACTCATCCTGGGAATTCTTTCAAAGAAACTTGCTCTCCCTCATGCACAGATTTATCCCCTCTCGTCTTCAGTTGTCCTACCCTTCCTCCCCCCTTGGTTTACTGAAGCTTGTGGCGAGGCAGTTGTCCTGAAACAACTTGCCTTTGCCTCATGGAAAGCAAACCCAACTGAGGGCAATCTCAGTTCCTTCCATAAAGCTCGGAACAAGTGTGTATCTACCCTCAGGAGAGCCAGAAAACAACATCTTTCTCATCTCAAGTCTGAACTCTCAAACCTCTCTCCTCCTCAAAATCCTGGTGGCGTTTAATCAAATCTGTTTCTGGTGTATGTTCCCCCTCCATCCCCTCCCTTACCTCAAATGGCCACACTGCTGATATCGCATGTGAAAAAGCTGAATGCCTAAACTCGATGTTTGCAGCTAAATCTTGTGTCAAAAACCCATCACTTTCTCTACCCACCTTACCCAGTCGCACCCAACTGTCCCTAGATTCTGTGTCCTTTTCTCCTGACAAGGTGGACAGCTTGCTGTCAAACCTCGACTCAGATTCTGCAACCGGTCCAGACGGCATCAGCCCACGTGTCCTCAAAGCCTGCTCTTCTGCTCTTGCTCACCCTCTTCTGTTCTATTCACCCTCTCATTTGCTCAAGGTCATCTGCCATCTGCTTGGAAATCTGCAAACATCACTGCCCTGCATAAAAAAGGTGCAAAAACAGATCCCTGCAACTACAGACCAATCAGCCTTCTCCCAATCATCAGCAAGGTTATGGAATCCATCATCGCTTCAGACATGAAATCCTTCCTCTTCTCCAATGGCTGGATTTCCGATCATCAATTTGTTTCAGACTAGGTCACTCTACCCTGGATATGCTGCTTCTGCTCTCCAACAATGGATGGAGGTCCTCAATGCCAGACAGGAAATCCGAGCCGTATCCCTGGATATATCACGTGCTTTTGACACAGTCTGGCACTGCCCTACTCACAAACTCTCTTCCTATGGTATCCAAGGCCTTCTCCTCATGGCTCGCAGACTTCCTCTCCTGTCACAGTCAATGTGTGGCCCTAAATGGAGTTATTTCATCCCTCTTCCTGTCCAATCTGGAGTTCCTCAAGGTAGCGTTCTGGGCCCTGTTCTTTTTCTGGTTTTCATCAATGATCTCTCCGACTCTCTGGAAAATCCTCTATATCTCTTTGCTGATGACTCCACCCTCTGCCGTACCATCGGTCATCCCTCAGACCGGAAAGCAGCAGCTTCTTCGCTCACTGCAGATCTGGATAAAATCACAAACTGCTCCAACACGTGGAACATGTCTTTCAATCCGGACAAATCTCACACTCTCTCTATGTCTCTTCGAAAGGACCGTTTAGAAAACCCACCCATCCACTTTCTCAACAATCCTCTGGAGAAAGTCCTTTCTTTCAAGCTCTGGGTCTCACTATCTGCCATGACCTTTCCTGGGAAGCACATTTCAAACCTCGCCTCCAAAGTCAGTCGCCGACTGGGAATCCTCCGTCGTGCAAAGTCCTTCCTCGGCCCTCCTGAGCTCCTGACCACTTACAAAGCTTTTGTCCGAGCCTGATGGAGTACTGCTCTCCCTCTGGGCTGGTGCTCCTGCCTCCCACCTTTCTCGGCTTCACGCTGTAGAAACCAGGGCATTTCGGATCATTGGCATCTCCCGCAATGAGGCTGAGTCTTTGGGCCTCTCACTCAATCACCGCAGGTTGGTCGGTGGTCCTTCTGTCTTCTACCCTCTCCTCTCCAACCTTGCCCCCCCTGCTCTCTCTGCGGTTTGTCCCACCACATTTCCTCAGGTCGCTCAAGGTCAGCCAACAACCCCCTTCTGGTAAAACTACCAAAATCATGAATCACTGCTCACCTTCACTCTTTCATTCTCTTTTTTTGCCCACCTTTGGAATAAACTCCCTCACTCTATTCTTTCCCATTCTTCCCTCCAGGTTCAAAACAGCTGTTCACCCCACCTTTATCATCCCCCATCCAAATCCTCGATCTTTTCTACCCGATAATCCACCCAAGCCCACTTCCTTCAAATTCCTGCTTTCCTTCCTGAAAGTCCTGTAATGTCCATCTTCTATTCCCATGTTCCCATCTATCCCTCTCCTTCCACAGATCTCCTAATGTGTTTGTTCCCCACTGTTTTGTCCCTCCACTCCGCCCTCTTGTCTAATGCCACCTTGATGTGCGTTGTGTGTTAGCTCTCACACGAGCCTCGACAAGGTATACAAAAAAAAACCTCCCTCCTCTCTCCCTTCCTTCCTGCCTCTCTCCCTCCCTCTTCCCTCTCCCCTCCTTCCTTTCTCCCTCTCTCCTCCCTGTCCCTCCTCTCTCTACCTCCCTCCTCCTCTTCTCTCTCCCTCCCCTCCATCCTCTCTCCCTCCCTCTCTCCTCTCTATTCCTCCCCCTTCCTTACACCACACACTTAATATTTCCTTCAGTGAAGCGACGGGTTGCATTTGCGAGTTGTAAATTAAAATACAATAATAAATATATACCGATACATCCCACTCACTGCCTTTGTTCCTTGTGCAGCAACAAGTCCAAGATTCTGAAAAAACGTCTTCGCTACCTGAGTGATCATTTCACGTACAATCTCTACTGCAATGTGTGTCGCTCTTTGTTGGAGAAGGACAAGCTTCTGTTCTCCTTTCTACTCTGTGTCAATCTCCTTTTGTGAGTTGTAATGATATGCACACTCTCAAAAGCACTCGAAGTGTGGCTCTTGAGGAATCTTTCGTTAAGGTGTAATGCTGTTCCACGGATACTATGCCAAACACAGGGCAAAGAAGGAAATGGACCCCTTAGAGTTCCATTTTCTGCTTACGGGAGGTGTCGGTCTGGAGAATAAGCAGAAAAACCCGGCATCGCATTGGCTGTCAGACAAGAGCTGGGATGAGATCTGCCGCATGAGTGACTTGCGAGGACTTGAAGAGTTCAGGTGAACAATTGATTGTAAAATTACATCTTGCACTGGCCTGTCTTTTCTCCGCAGGAGTAAAACCCACAACCATCATTTTTTTATGCTGTCAAGGTTCAAGTTATAATTGCAGCTAGATGTAGGTACAGTGAGAAAAAAAAAATGGAGAACGTTTTGGAGAATTTGATCGCTCGATTGCTTTATTAGTCAGGTTCACTATGTTAACAAATATAATTTTGTACAAAATTTTTGGAGATTAGCAAAGCTGTACATTTTTAGAATCATCAGAGCATGAAGAATCTGAAAATCAATGTTGGCATTTGCATAGACACCTGCATGGCCGCCATTTTGTATTTTCAAAATGGCCACCATAAAATACATATTTTGCGCTATCTCGGCTTCTAGTCAATCTAGAAACGTAATTAAGTATGCTAATCCTATGTGTTCTGGGTCAAGGAATCTAATAAAGGCCTCAAAATAGTGCTCAGGATTATAGAAAAGTAACAAACAAAGGTAATTGAAAACCATTGTCTTTATATTTGTGATATAACTATTACATAATACATGTTGCAAGTCAAATTGGAATTGAAAGTTATTTTGAACTATATCGCAAAACGACCTGTGGTTTCACAGTGCCTTGGTTCTGAAATTTTACCCGATTGTGCATGCGCCAGAGAGAATGAGAATTTTTTTAGTCTGTCTACCTGTCTCGCGAACTAAATTGAAAATCTTTCAAAACAGGAAACTTACTCTTTTTAAGGACATCATAAAGGACACAAACAACAGGTACAAAGAATAATGTAACATGTTTAAATAAGGTGGTGTGTAAGATGCTGCAGCAACACGGGTAAACTTCCGTAATTTTTTTCCTATGACCTTTGCTATGAAACTGCTGAAATCCATACTGTCCAGTTTCTTCCAGACATCGTTGTTATTTGTTCCTTTCACACTTTTGTAACACTTAGGTCCGTTAACACTTAGGTCATTATCGCTTGAACCGAACACACGGTTTTGATGAAACTTGGCCCACAAGCTTCATATCTGATGCCATAACAAAGGTTTATTGACCATATCAAAATCTGCACTCATTTAGGGGGTCTATGGGGGGGGAGGAGTTTGAACCCCCAAATAGGTATTTGCTCTCTTCTCCAAAACTACACCACACATTTTGATGAAAGTTGACCACAACCTTCATCACTTAATGCTATCCAAAGTGTATCGACCGCATCAAAATCTGCACTCATTAAGGGTGTAGTTTCCCCTCCCCCCATCCTCTACGGGGGAGGGGGGGAGGGTTTGGACCCCCGAAATAGGTGTTTGCTCTTTCTGGAAATTATACACACGATTTGAATGAAACTTGCCATAACCTTCATTACCCATGACTTACCCAAGTGTATCAAACAAATCGAAATCTGCACTCATTAAGGGGTCTATGTGGAGGAGGGGGGTTTTGGACCCCCCCCCCTCCCCAAAAAAATATTGGTATTTGCTATCTTCTTCGAAATACACACAATTCGATGAAACTTGACACAAAGCTTCATCACCATGATGTACCAAAATTTGTTCAAGGCATTAAAGAATCAGGGTCTAAGTGGGTCTTGCAGGGGGTGTGAGAGTGACGTTGCTCCTTATCCAGGTGAGCGTCAGGATGTGCGGTCTATTTTTTTCATCTGTATTAAGTGTAGTACATAAATGAAAGTGTGGTTTCTGAATGCGGGATCACCCGATATTCCTCAGACCACAGCTGGTACTGACTCAGCATTGAACATGAATGATTTTGTACGTTTCAGTTGTTCCCATGGTGGATACTTGATGATTAATTAATTCCCTGAATCATTCGTCATCGGAGATGCTTCTTTTCTCCTAACCATTCATGAACCAAAAAGTGGAATCATATCCCAAATATCAGATAATCCAGAGTCCCTATCATTTGGTTTGAATTTGGTACTCAGTCAGATATGGGAGGTCAGCTCAGGTATGGGAGTATGCGCCAGAGCAGCACATCACTGCATCCACTTTCCACCGGGACTCCAGGGGCCTCCGTCTGGCCATCCCCCAGGCAGATGCCTGGCCTATCATCATATCCTTGAGATGCTGATCAACCTGCTGCAACTACGAGGCACGTAGTCGGCCCATTGGCCTCCTCTTACTAATGAGGCTCCCTCGCCGAGAGAATCTGGTAAGCAGGATCAGCGTCAGGAAATGAGCCACATGTCCATACAGCCGCAGCTGATACTCTTGCAGGTAACAAATCTCATTTGCGGTCTCTCAGCAACCGCTCGTTGGACACAAAATCCGACCAGCAATAGCCAAGGATTCTCCAAAAAGATCTGGTACCAAAGAAATCAAGTCCCCATCTCAGATCTCTGGTCAGAATCCAAGTCTCACATCCATAGAGCAAGACTGGAAGCACCAAAGACCTGAAGACTCGGACTTTCATCCTCCTTCACAGGTACCGACCAACACAACACCACATGATCCAGTGAGTCCATGACTCCCCAGGCCCGACACAGACGTCTTTGACCTCTGACTCACAGCCAGCAGAGACATGAATATCACTGCCAAGGAAAGTGAATCTCTCCGTGACCTCAACATCCTCACACAAACAGGTACAGACAATATAGCAGCATCCAAGCAGTGTGACACACTCCTTGGCTTTTTTCACAAGATCTTGGCTATTCGTTGTTCACCTTGCCATCTTGTTTTCTATATGGTTTTTTGGCGTATAGGTTTCTCATTATCATCGCTTTTCCGAAACCTTGTGAATTCTTGGCTTTTTTCATTGGCCTCACCTTGGCATTTATGAAATGAGGAGTGGTCACACTGCATCCAAGATGTCACTGAAAGCCTGGATCTTAGTTTTGACCCAAGAAATCCATAATCCCATCGGCTCCGACTCCTCATTCAGCACCCGAGGGCCCCAAAAGGATATCCAGAGTCTCCGCAGATGACTGCATCATCTGCGAAATCAAGGTCAGAGATCTTGACATTCCCAACGATGAACCGCAGCTTGATCCTCTCGACATCCTCCCAGAATCCAGTCCATACAAGCACTGAAAAGTGTGGGGGCCAGTACACACCCCTGACAAACTCCAGTAACAACTGGAAATAAGTCACAGATGGTGTCACCAACATCTCACAGCACTCTCAGTACCAGAATACAGTACAAGACTCAAGAACATGCTTTTTGACCATGGCAAATTCATTCAGGGTATACAATAGGCTTCAAACGTGTTGGAGAAGAAGCTTTGTAATGAGTGATTTCACATTGGAAAGGTGTATGAAGGCAACTGTTCAGCTGATGGGAAAAACCATAATTATGATTGAACATCACTTCTCCTGGCAAAACTTGTTTCAATTCGTCAGAGACATGATTTGTTTTTGATCATTATATCATTTGTTTCATTATATATGTTATGTCTGCTTTTCATTCAATTGTATTTTTATGATGAGACAAGAATTTAAATGTTGAGTTTTGAGCAAAAGTTTTTTCATTGGAGTACTTCTTTCCAAGTTACTACCTGGGAACCGTGGAACTGAAAACCCTCCCTTTATTGGGGCAGTGTATGGGCATGATGAGCTGCCTTGTATGCTCCCAGAAGTTTATGTTTACTGTTAACAACCCAATGGTAATTTTAGTCATCCACACATTTATTGCCAAGACGAGACATTGAAGTGAAAATAAATGATAAATTGCAAAATGAAAGGTGTCAATGATGGTGAATGAAAGTGGCAATGAGGACAAAAACGTGTTGTTTATACATCTCACTGAAACAAACGTTGTGAATTAGCGTTCTTAGGGCATCACCTTTGTTGCCATGGCATTATTATGCTTTGTGATGGTGAACAATAGTGATAATTAATAAACTAGAGTAATTCTACTGCGCGCAGTCGACGGGTATGCCTCCGCTCT
Source organism: Eptatretus atami (assembly GCA_035128595.1). Taxonomy (NCBI): domain Eukaryota; kingdom Metazoa; phylum Chordata; class Myxini; order Myxiniformes; family Myxinidae; genus Eptatretus; species Eptatretus atami. Next base: position 13,847,785 of record CM068954.1, read on the forward strand.
CCCGCCAAAACACTTGAGTATTGACATATTTTGACCCTGACCTTTTATCATATCTGGCCCAAAATCTAATCAGTCAATTGCCCTGTCTAACTTTACCTTTGTACCAAGTTTGATGAAATTCTGGTCCAATATTTCTTGAGTTTAGGGCGTAAACAGTAAATTTCAGAGTTTGACCTTGACCTTTGACGCTATTTAGTGTAGTCTTTAGAATTTATGACAAAAAGAAACGCACAAAAAAAATGTTCCCCTCGCTCTACTGAGCGAAATTGTATTTCTCAGTGCAATGTTAAATTCCCCCACCGCCCCCCCCTTCCCCTCCCCATCCTAAAATCATGGATCTGCACCTGAGATGTATGGAATCTTACACAGGACCACAATTCCCAAATCTCAGTCTAAAAATAATGGAAGCATTGAATAATCTCAATGCTTTGCATACCTGTGATTGAAGTGTGAATTTACCTGAGCCTTCCAGACAGCCACCGAGAATTCGTCCTCTGTGATAGGATCACTGGGTTACGAATGCAGTAGGTTCATCCTGAGTCCCGTTGGTGGTTCGTTTGTCATCTTAAACACCGTTCTGCAGAATGGTGACCGGAAACTGCAGAGAGCGCAAATACAACCCGACAACTGCCACAATAGATGCAAAAACTAACAATAAAAAAAAGAGCAATCTCTTACCCGAACCACTCCTTCCCTTGTCGGATGATGGATAAAGTGACGTGATTGCTCAGTTTGGTGGTCTTAGCATGGGTTCCGATTGTGCACACGGACATTTTGTTTTGTTGCTTTCCTTTTGTTGAAGTCCCTCATGAGTAAGACAATTTATTGCATGAGATAAACTGTCAGGACTTTGATCTCTTTACATTTAGACACCCGAGCTGCTGATATTCTACACTGTTCTCCGTAGCTGTGAGGATGTTCTCCGATGCAAGTTCATGAAGTAAGTTCGTCTTGAAACCATTAACTTTTATCCTTCATAAAATGCTCGATTAATAAAGACTGTGAAACAATTAAGATGTTATTCCCAAAACTGTTCACCGTCACCAACCCACAACACCTACCAAGCATTGAAAGTATGCCAAATACAACTCAACATAAGTTGAGGGAGGCCTCATCCTGCCGTGGACTGAAAATACGCTAGTTTACAGATTTTATTTAGGTTGAGGTGAGTTTGAACCTGTAATATTGTGCTGAGGGAGGGAGGTTTAACAGGTGAGAGTTTTTAAGTCTATACTTGTAAGGTTGTGCGTAAGATGTACAACTCAGTGTATGACTGCACATGAACACACTCTCCACATGCGACACAACACTGTAATTGTAAACAGGTTACTTCCTACAAAATCATCACAGGCATCTCACATGACTACCCCGTTTTGTTGAAATTTGTCGGTGTTGTTCCCTTCGACGAAAGGGTTCCACCGCCCAAAATTGTACCTTCTGGGTTCAGTAGTCCTGAGAAAGAGGTCATTAAAACTTTTAAGATGTTGGGTGACCTTGGCAACTTCAGAAAGGCCATATATCAGGTTGTAACTGTTGCAGGAGCTGCTTTTGATGTCAAGGAAATAACTTTTCAAAAGGAATCTATTGCAGGTGAAGCAAAATGTGTGATATGCTAAAAAGTTGTAGGTCAAGACGGCTTTAAACTTTGATCACACAAGGCCGTGAAACATGAAACTTAGGTTATGAAACACACCCCCTGAGAACTCCATCATACACCCAGGATGCGTGCAGAATTTAGAATGGGATATCCAGTAGGTTGAACACGACACGTTTCAAAAGATTAGCAGCATGGTTCATCAGCTCTCTCTCTCTCTCACTCCTACCGTATAATCTACCCATGTTACCAAGGGGATTAAAATTTTCAACTCTTGGTGAAAACAAGAAAATCCCATCTGAGTTTGCTTGAAGAGCTGGTTGGGCAAATGCAGGAACAAGGGGAGGAAGAAGATGATCAAATTAATGATATAAAGATCTTCAGTGTGGCTCCTTCTGTGCATCCAACTACTACTCAGAGCTTGGGAAGCATCAGGATGTCCTCTTTTGAAATTGGTGCAGGTCTTCTCTGTTGCTGTAAATGGATTAGCCGATCTCAAATGTCAGCTGCGTTTATTTTGAAAATTTCTGGTTATCAGTATTTTTGAGCTATTGGGTGACCTTGGCAACAAATGACAAGGATACTAGATGGTGGGCATGAAACCTTCTTCAAAACGAGAGGACCAAAAGAGAGGATTCTCTCTCTTTGCTTTGTACATGGAATCACAGCTGAAACATCCCTTCACCTTACTGAAATAAAGTTGGAATCACTTGATCTCCTTAATTCTCATCCTAAACTTTCAACCGTGATAAATCCTCGTCACCATATAATTGGAGCACTTGAACTCCTCAATCTTTCCAATGGTTCAACTTTAAGGCAGAATGATCAACATCGTGACATTCCGAAGGAAACAGTAACTTACAAGTAGGAGGGTTGAGTGAGGTAGAGTTGATGGGGGTGGAAAGCGTCAAGGGTAGGGATGACAAGAGATGGCGGTGCACCACTTTTGGACACGATTTAACGTCGACAAACGGGGAAGGAAGACGATTTCATCAACGAGAGAAAAGAGGAAAAATATATGAAACGTTTCTTTCGGTTTGAGATCATTTGTGTCTTCCAGAGATGTCTCTTCTTGCTCCTCTTCATCTTTACATTTGAAGATGTTGCAAGCTCAACCTTTAGTGCTTTTTATATCTTACGATTCTTGTACACGATGTCGACTGCCCGAGTCTGGGCCAATCTCTCCTGTCAGAGGAAGATATTCAAGCTTTAACCTGTGCCCACCGAAGGCGGACAGAGGTTGTTTCACCCCTGTTTGTCTGTCTGTTAGCAGGATATCTCAAAAAGTTATGTATGGATTCAGACAAAACTTGGTGGATGGGTTGGGTTGGGTGTGTGTGTATAGGACCAATTGATTCGATTTTGTCGAAGATCCGAATCTGGAAACTAGAATTTTTTGAGCGATTCTTCACCATTGAGAGACAGGGCCAAAAGCTAAATATAGCATGATATTCAAAAAGTTACTGACAGATTTGGATGAAATTTGCTGGATGAGTTGGGTGTGTGACAAAAATAATCTGATTAGATTTTGGTTAAGGGCCAGATTAAGATCCGACCTATCAGTGGATACCAACCGTAAACTGTTCAGCCTGTCGGAGGTATGTGCTCTATCGAGTGGCGTTCAAATTTATGAACTCATTCAGTGTTGTCAACTCCCCATCAGGAGAAACAAAGACCTTACTTGAGCGAATTCCGCTTGGCTCAGCTTCCTCAGAGGAAATGCTGGAACTTGAAGATTCTCCCACAATATCAAGAGGCAAGTGGGTGAGTTTATTATGGTAGCCAATGCAAAGCTCGTGTCCTGATCTTAGCTGTTCGTCTTGGATTATTTTCAATAATTGAGGAGACCACTGCACTCGTGGTCTCCTACCAACTTTCAATGGTTTGTGCAGCTTTATGGGGTAACTATTTCTGTCCCTTATAGAACTCCAATTCATCTTAAACGATTTTGAGATGGTACGTCCACAGAAAACCTGTCAGGGAAATTTGTGAGGGCTCAATCAGTGTCATTTACTTCACAAAAAGTTCCCTGAAAAAACAAGATAAAATCAATGAAACTCATAGAAGGATTGTGATGCATTAAATCATCCTCGAGATCCTACTGGCAGTGAGAGAAGTGAGATGTACGCTGGAAGGTCTCTCTAGGTAGGGGAACCTGAATGTGCTGCTACCTTTTGAAATACACCCTGCCCAAAATACTGGAGATGATGGATGGACTTGATCACGAGTTTCATGACCTTGAGCTTTACTCCCGTGTGGGATAAAAGCTGATCTTGACCTATAACTTTTCTAATTTCTTAATTTAGCACCTTTTCCTACATATACAGTAAACAATACCTTTGGAAAACACCTGTACATTTACACCAAATTCAGCTCCGTACAACAATGAGAACCAGATCTCTGAAGTTGGCATGCTTACGCAAAAGCTCAAAAGTTTGCATAAACTCAATCCCAGACACCACTTGACCGAGGAAATACGCTTTAAGCTAAGGAACACTCTCATGAAGGGGGAGAAGACTGCTGATAAGTTTCAAGAAAAATGAGAGATTTTGAGGTCAGATCTCACAATGAAGTGTGTCGATTAGGTAGAATGAAAAAAACACAAAAAGCATTCGTAAGTTAAAGAAAAGTATAGCTGAATCACTTTTTCTGATGGGTAACTCGTGAGCCACAGACGGAATTCCTTGTGACAAGTCTCTGCATTAAGCTCTTCGCAGATTTTTTCCAGCGTTGGCATCCAGGAGGCTGCCAAGTGGCAGTTTTGCAGGCAGACCCACGTGCCATCCTCACGCCATCCTGATCATTCTCACTGCTATGGGTCCCTGACCTTGGCCCAATGAGATGGCTTCAAACTTCTCCCGCTAAAACCACGAGACTTGGCAAACTTCAGCAAGCCTTGCAAAAAAGAAGCAGATGTGAAAAATTCCATCCGTTAAAGAACCAAAATACTGAGAAACATTGCACAGAAATGATTAAAGGATCCTAATTAATCATCAGAACATAATTTACATGATATTGAAAGTTCTTATCCTTCGTTCCACTTACCAGCCATGGGATCCGCTCCAGGCGACAAGACAAATATGAGGGGGGTTGTTGTGTTGGAATCCGAGTAACTCATTGCGAGATCAAACGGTGGAGACTCCACAAACCGTTTTCCCAGATTCTCTGAAACGAAGCTGCTGATTGCTGCAAAATCTGATGCATAAGAGGTACTCATTACACTCAGTTGTTTTCGATTGTCCATTAACCTCGGCTTTCTAAAATGTGTGTATGTGAGTGTGTGTGTTGTTGGTTGTTATTTCTCCATATATGGGCTTCAGAAGGTGGAAAGGAGCCCTCCCAAGTGCGTGCATATATGTGTGTGCATGCGCCCATGTGTACGTGTGTGTGTGTGTGTGGTGTTTTTTTTTTTACAATATAAACGAGAACGGCACTCGGTAGAGCACATACCTCCGCCAGGCTGAAAAGTTTACGTTTTGTATCCCACTGATAGCCAGATCTTAATCTGGCCTGAACCAAAATCTAATCGACTTGCTCTTGTCACCTACCCAACTCACCCACCAAGTTTTGTCAAAATCCATCCCACAATTTTTGAGATATCATGCTATATATCGTATTTGGCCCCATTTCTCAATGGTGAGAAGCACTTGTAAAATTAAAAAAAAAATTCTCATATCCGGATCCGGATTTACAACAAAATTGAACCAATTCCTCCTTGTCACACACCCAAACTGTCCACCAAGTTTTGTCTGAATCCGTCCATAACTTTTTCAGATACTTGTGGGCCCGTTGGTCCGATGGACCAAATTTTCATTGGTCTTCACAGCCTTGTTGCATACCCGTCTGCTGTCGTGCTTGAGCATGGCTTGCCTTTCACAAACCCAGATGTGCTTGGGGTTATTACCATATGATTCTACCGATTCATATTATTGTTGTAAATATTATTAGTGTTAATTAATATATGCTTTGTTGCTATTATCATCGTTTTATTATTATATTTTGTAATTACAATGCCATGCCGTGGTAGGAGGACGTACAAGCTGCTTTATATATCTCAACATGGTGTGCGTTTAAAACATTGAAATTCTAACGGAATTTTTGTAGTATAGTCGTCTTAAAGGGTCTACGGATCTTTTTTGTTTGTTTGTTTTTTATAACCAAGTTGAGGCTCGTCTACAGAGTCTGAGGGGTCTTTGGGTCTTTTGGGTCCTCTGGGACTTTTGGGTCTTCTGGATCCTCAGGAACTTTGGAACTTTTGGTCCTCGAACTTTGATGGACTTTTGGGTCCTCGGGAACTTTTTGGGTCCTCCGGAAGTTTTTGGACTTTTGGGTCCTCGGGAACTTTTTGGTGCTCGAGGACTTTTGGGACTTTAGGTCCTCGGGGACTTTTGGGCCCTTGGTACTTTTGAGACGTTTGGGTCCTCAGGATCTTGGGGGTTCTTAACGGGTCTTCAACGTTTGAAGGGTCTCAGCGGTCTGAAGGGTCAAAAGATACATTCCAATGGTGTGTAATTAATGAATAGACGTACGTAATCAATAGACAACGAATATGACACACACACACACACACACACACACCACACACACACACACACACACCTCATCCATTTATAATCGATTTCACTGTACTGTATTTCGTTTTTAGCCCTATCACTCACTCAATGGTGAAGAATCATTTTTAAATTATCAGATCTGGATTTGGATCTGGATCTTCACCAAAATTGAATCAATTCTTCCTTGTCACACACCCAACCTGTCCACCAAGTTTCGTCCGAATCCGTCCACAACTTTTTGAGATATCATGCTATATATTGTTTTGGCCCGATCCTCAATGAGGAAGAATCACTTTAAAAATTCTAGCATCCGGATCCGGATCCAGATTTTCACCAAAAATTAGTCACTTCATCCTTGTCACACACCGAACCTATCCACAACCTTTTGGAATATCTTGCATACAAACAGACAGACAGGGGTGAAAACATTCCTCCGTCCATGGGGATTTGATCGAGATGTTTAAGATATTGAAGGGTGTTGCCAAAATAAGTACAGAAGACAGTGAGTAGGACAGTGATAAAAGCAGGGGCCATAGCCTGAGAGCAAAGAAGAGGAGAGTGAGGACATTATTAAGGCAAGGGTCATTCAGTCAGAGAGTAGTTAAATCATCGAATGGTCTCCCTCATAAGGTAGCGGCAGCAGAAAGAGTAGATACAGTGGCCTGCAAAAGTATTCACGGCCCTCCAAAGTTTTCACATTTTGATGCCATCTGAGCATATGTCATGATGCTTTCAAATCAAACTTAATATATAGTGTCTTCATAACTACTCCAAGTGATAAAGGTTATAAAAAAAAAATGCAGATTAAATGTGAATAAGTTAGATTAACAGAGAAAATCAGATGAGTCTCAGTTGCATAGGTATTCAAACCCTTTGCCAAATTAACCCTAAATCACTTCAGGAGCAAATTATTTATTTGAAAGTTTACAAAATAAGTGTAATAGGTTTCACCTGTCTGTAATCAGTGGTTTAAGTTTAAAAAAATTAAGCTCCCACTTATCACACTTGCTCAACCAACAAGGCAAATATGAAGACCAAGGAGCTTTTCAAATAAGTCAGACATAAAAGTGTGGGAGAAGCACCTTTCAGGAGAGGGTTATAAGAAGATCTCAAAGTCACTCATTATCTCTGAGTGTGGAAAAACCCATCATTAAAAAGTGGAAGACATATCATACCACCCAGACTCAACCCAGATGAGGTCACCCATCCAAACTCAGCAGCTAGGCAAGCAGGAAACTGGTTTGGGATGTCACTGTAAATCCAACAATGACTGATGAAAGATCTGCAAGGTGCTATATCAGAGATGGGGGTCAGTGTTCATTAGTCAACAATATCCTGCTCCCTTCACAAAATTGGTCTCCATGGACAGGTGGAAAGAAAGAAGCCATTACTGAAAAAGACACATCTAAACTCATATGAAGTTTGAGAAAAAGCATCTTAATGACACTGCAGGCATGTGGAAAAGGTTTTGTGATCAGACGAGATAAAAATTGAGCAACTTGGTTTTGATTCAAGCGTTACATCTGGCGCAAGCCTAACACTGCACATCACCCTGTCAACCCATCCCTACTGTCTAGCATAGGTCGGTGGCAGCATCATGTTATGGGGCTGCTTTTCATCTGCAAGGACTGGCAAGCTTATCAGGATAGAAAAGGGGCAATGGACGGTGCAAAGTACAGGAGAATCCTTAATGAAAACCTGCTTGAGTCAGCAATTAATCTGAAACTGGGAAGGAGATTCACATTTCATCAGGACAATGATCCAAAGCACAAAACTAAAGCAACATTGAAGTGCTGAATTATCAAAAATAAATGTTCTGAGTGGCCCAGTCAAAGTCCTGACTTGAACCAAATTGAACATTTATGGCGAGACCTGAAGATTGCAGTCCATCGACGATCCCCATCAAACTTGGCAGAACTCGAGCAATTTTCACATGAAGAATGGACAAAGATTTCACCTCTCACTGTCTGAAGCTGGTATAGACCTACCAAAAGACTCGTAGCAGTCATTGCTGTAAAAGGTGCTTCCACAAAGTACTGACATAAGGGGCTGAATACCTTTACAACCAGTGAATTTTGATTTGTACATGTGTTTGCAGGTGTTCCTGAAATATAACCTCCTTCAACTATAGCAGTGTTTAGTTTGATCTCTGCAGTTTTGAATAAAAAAGTTCATTTGAAAAATTGTTTCTACATCATTCGTAATTCATCTAAATGTGGCGTTATTGGTCGGGAGTGAATACTTTTGCAGCCTCTGTCGGCTTATGTGGAATACAATGGGCTTACAGTACCTATCTGCACAAGGAAACACAAGGACATTCGACGCAGGTGGAGGCCATTCACCCATCATGCCTGCGCCACATCAACACCACACAATTTTCAACACCAGATCAAAATAAGAAAATGCAAAATGTTTTGTTTTGTTTTTTAAAAGTGTTTATTGTAGTTTTTGTAGTTGTTGTTTTTTCCAGGGGAGGAGTAAAAAAATGCACACATCAACACACGCAACACCCCTTGACAAGACCCCCACCAACAGTACTCCGTACACATGCACACAATCACCACCATTCTTTATCTCCGCCACCGAACTGAAGGTGGACAGAGGTTATGTACTTAACCCTGTTTGTCTGTTTGGTTGTATGTTTGTTAGTAGGGTATCTTAATAAGTTATGGGCGGGTTCAGACGAAACTTGTGGTCAGGTTGGGTGTGTGACAAAGACGATTTTATTTTTTTTGTATACCTCGTCGAGGCTCGTATGAGAGCTAACACGCAATGCACAACAAGGAGGCATGAGACAAGAGGGGCGGGAGAGGGAAGGACAAAACAGTGGGGAACAGGGAGATCTGTGCAAGGAGAGGGATGGGCGGGAACACGGGGTATACAAGATGGACATTACAGGACTTTCAGGAAGGAAGGCAGGGAATTTGAAAGACGTGGGTTTGGGTGGATTAACGGGGGTAGAAAAGATCGAGGTTTTGGATGGGGGAAGATAAGAGTGGTGTGAACAACTGTTCTGAAGGCCTGGAGAGAAGAACGGGATTGAAGAGAGTGAAGGAGTTTATTCCAAAGGTGGAAAAAAGAGGAATGAAAGAAGTGAAGGTGAGCAGTGATCCATGATTTTGGTAGTTTTACCAGAACAGGGTTGCTGGCGACCTTGAACACCTGCGGAAATTTTTGGGGGGTAGGGCATATCGCAGACAGAGCGGGGGGGGGGTGTTGAGACCGGAGAGGAGTGTACAAGACAGAAAGACCCATGACCTGCATGTGGTAACAGAGTGAGAGGCCCAAAGACTCAGCCTCATCACGGGAGATACAATGATCCTAAATGCCTTGGTTTTCACAGCGTGAAGCCGAGAAAGGTGAGAAGGCAGGAGCACCAGCCCAGAGGGGAGAGCAGTACACCATCATGCTGCAGACGAAAGCTTTGTTATGTGGTCAGGAGCTCAGGTGGGCCGAGAAAGACTTTGCACGACGGAGGATTCCCAGTCGGCGACTGGCTTTGGAGGCCAAGCTGGAGATGTGGCTTTCCCAGGAAAGATCATGGCAGATAGTGAGACCAGAAGCTTGAATGAAAGGACTTCTTCCAGAGGATTTTTGAGAAAGTGGATGGGGGGTTTCCAAATGGTCCTTTGGAGAGACATATTGAGAGTGTGAGATCTGTCTGGATTGAAAGACATGTTTCACTGTTGGACCGCTTGTGATTTTATCCAGCTCTGCAGAGAGTGAAGAAGCTGGTACTTTCAGTCTGAGGGATGACAGATGGTACGGCAGAGGGTGGAGTCATCAGCAAAGAGATTAAGAGGATTTTCCAGAGTCAGAGAAGATCATTGATGAAAACCAGAAAAAGAACAGGGCCCAGAACACTGCCTGCTTGGGCCCAGATTGATTAGATTTTGGTCATGATCTGGATCCGGATACGAGACTTCTTCAAGTGATTCTTCACCATTGAAAGGTAGTGCCAAAAAATGATGTATACTGTAGAACGATATCTCAAAAAGTTGTGGACGGATTATGACAAACCTTGGTGGATGAGTCGGGTGGGTGACAAAGAACAAGCCGATTTGATTTGGGTTCATGTCCGGATGCAGATCCAGCCTATCGGTGGGATACAAAATGTATATTGATCACCTGGCGGAGATATGCGCGCTCTACCGAGTGCCTTTTCAGTTTCATCTCTTTTTGGCACATCTCTTCAATCCTCTTCTCTTCTTGTATCAACAGTTTGAATCCAGTTATGCTGATTTTTCACATTCCATACAAATGAAAGTGAAAGCAGTGAGAAATGTATGACGTACTACAATTCAGTGTAAAATTTTCAAAATTAATCCCATGTTTATAGCATCATATGAAAAGGTAAAATAACCTTATCAGGCCTCAGGCACCGTATAATAATCATTTTCTGAAACTGGCTTAGTTTGCTCGCCCATGGAGGTGGGAAGGTTGTCACGTGAGGTTCCTTGTAGTTCATAAATGCATACCATGCTTCCATGTTATCCATAAAATGGGTCTGTAGAGGAAAATAATAATGGCAATAAAAACAACGAGGTAACACCTCTGTTCATTATCCAGATTTAAACTACCAATGAAGAGCACAATACAAATTAACGTTGTTGTCTCTTTTTTGTTTGTTTGTTTATAGAACCTCGGCTTGTGGAAGAGTGAGGACTAAAAGGTAACATCCTGATGGTGGGTCAGTGGACAAAGGTGGACTCAACAAGCATGGGGATGGACAAAACAGGAAAATAGGAGAGAGGATAGGGGAAGAAACACAGTAACCTGCCAGTAAGAGGGTTTTGTTGGGATTGTAAGGTTAGTTAATGGGGTAGAAATGCTAGTGGTATAGAAGGTGGGGGGGGTGGTGGTGGTGGCCTGAGCTAGTTGTGTTGCACCTGCCAACTTGAAGCCTTGGAGGGAAAAAGAGTGGAATTAACTGAATCGGGAAGGCAGTTCCACAAGGAGGAGAAAAGAGGAACAAAGATGTGGAGTTGAGCTATAAGTTGGGACTTTGGGAGTTTAACAAGGAAGGAGTTACTGGAAGAATGCAATGCATCATTGTTGGAGGATGGTGAGGGCTGGGGGGGGGGGGTTGGGGGGGATGTAATTTAAGTGACAGAGCAGAGGGAGCAGCACTAAAGGAGGGTAAAAAATGAGCGTGTTTTGGCATATAGTCTTCCTGAAAAGTTCTATTGCTTTTGACGTTTAATGGAGGAGGGTTGCATCATGAGATGATGGACACACAGTCAGGTTCACTGTGTTTTTTTCGTTCAAAATTTTTGGAGATCAGCAAAACTATACATTTTTGGAATCTTCAGAGCATGGGAATCCAAAATTAATGTTTGCATTTGCATAGACACCTGCATGGCCGCCATTTTGGATTTTCAAAAATGGCCACCATAACATACATAATTTGCGCTTACCCGGCTTCTAGTCAACCTAGAAACATGATTAAATAGGCTAATCTATGTTTTCTGGGTCAAGAAAACCACTGGTGGCATCATTAGACTTATAATCCTAACACTTGCTTTCACTTTTAGGACTTTTTTCTCTTCCAGAGGTCGTGATACCAGGGGCTATATACCTATAACTTCAAAG
>CM068954.1:13863992-13879516 GCA_035128595.1 Eptatretus atami
GTTCATTTTTTACCCTCCTTTAGTGCTGCTCCCTCTGCTCTGTCACTTAAATTACATCCCCCCCAACCCCCCCCCCCAGCCCTCACCATCTCCAACAATGATGCATTGCATTCTTCCAGTAACTCCTTCCTTGTTAAATCCCAAAGTCCCAACTTATAGCTCAACTCCACATCTTTGTTCCTCTTTTCTCCTCCTTGTGGAACTGCCTTCCCGATTCAGTTAATTCCCACTTCTTTCCCTCCAAGGCTTCAAGTTGGCAGTGCAACACCAACTAGCTCAGGCCACACCACCACCCCCCCCTTCTATACCACTAGCATTTCTACCCCATTAACTAACCTTACAATCCCAACAAAACCCTCTTACTGGCAGGTTACTGTGTTTTCTTCCCCTATCCTCTCTCCTATTTTCCTGTTTTGTCCATCCCCATGCTTGTTGAGTCCACCTTTGTGCCACTGACCCACCATCAGGATGTTACCTTTTAGTCCTCACTCTTCCACAAGCCGAGGTTCATAAACAAACAAAAAAAAAGAGACAACAACGTTAATTTGTATTGTGCTCTTCATTGGTAGTTTAAATCTGGATAATGAACAGAGGTTTACCTCGTTGTTTTTATTGCCATTATTTATTTTCCTCTACAGACCCCATTTTATGGATAACATGGAAGCATGGTATCCATTTATGACACAAGGAACCTCACGTGACAACCTTCCCACTCCATGGGCGAGCAAACTAAGCCAGTTTCAGAAAATGATTATTATACGGTGCCTGAGGCCTGATAAGGTATTTTACCTTATCATATGATGCTATAAACATGGATTAATTTTGAAAAATTTACACTGAATTGTAGTAGTCATCACATTTCTCACTGCTTCACTTTCATTTGTATGGAATGTGAAAAATCAGCATAACTGGATTCAAACTGTTGATACAAGAAGAGAAGAGGATTGAAGAGATGTGCCAAAAGAGATGAAAACTGGAAGGCACTCGGTAGAGCCATATCTCCCCAGGCTGATCAATATACATTTTGTATCCCACCGATAGGCTGGATCTGCATCCGGACATGAACCCAAATCAAATCGGCTTGTTCTTGTCACCCACCCGACTCATCCACCAAGGTTTGTCATAATCCGTCCACAACTTTTTGAGATATCGTTCTACAGTATACATCATTTTTTGGCACTACCTTTCAATGGTGAAGAATCACTTGAAGAAGTCTCGTATCCGGATCCAGATCATGACCAAAATCTAATCAATCTGGGCCCAAGCAGGCAGTGTTCTGGGCCCTGTTCTTTTTCTGGTTTTCATCAATGATCTCTCTGACTCTGGAAAATCCTCTTTATCTCTTTGCTGATGACTCCACCCTCTGCCGTACCATCTGTCATCCCTCAGACTGACAAGTACCAGCTTCTTCACTCTCTGCAGATGGATAAAATCACAAGCTGGTCCAACACGTGAAACATGTCTTTCAATCCAGACAGATCTCACACTCTCAATATGTCTCTCCAAAAGGACCATTTGGAAACCCCCCATCCACTTTCTCAAAAATCCTCTGGAAGAAGTCCTTTCATTCAAGCTTCTGGTCTCACTATCTGCCATGATCTTTCCTGGGAAAGCCACATCTCCAGCTTGGCCTCCAAAGCCAGTCGCCGACTGGGAATCCTCCGTCGTGCAAAGTCCTTCCTCGGCCCACCTGAGCTCCTGACCACATAACAAGCTTTCGCTGCAGCATGATGGTTGCCTCTCCCCTCTGGGCTGGTGCTCCTGCTTCTCACCTTTCTCGGCTTCACGCTGTGAAAACCAAGGCATTTAGGATCATTGGTATCTCCCGTGATAGAGGCTGAGTCTTTGGGCCTCTCACTCTGTTACCACATGCAGGTCAGTGTCTTTCTGTCTTGTACCATCTCCTCTCCGGTCTCAACACCCCCCCCCCCCCGCTCTGTCTGCGATATGCCCTACCCCCAAAAATTTCCGCAGGGTGTTCAAGTCGTCCCAGCAACCCTGTTCTGGTAAAACTACCAAAATCATGGATCACTGCTCACCTTCACTCTTTTCATTCCTCTTTTTTCCACCTTTGGAATAAACTCCTTCACTCTCTTCAATCCCGTCTTTCTCTCCAGGCCTTCAGAACAGTTGTTCACCACCACCTCTTATCTTCCCCCATCCCAAACCTCGATCTTTTCTACCCCGTTAATCCACCCCAAACCCACGTCTTTCAAATTCCCTGCCTTCCTTCCTGAAAATCCTGTTAATGTCCATCTTGTATACCCCGTGTTCCCCGCCCATCCCTCTCCTTGCACAGATCTCCTGTTCCCCACTGTTTTGTCCTTCCCCTCCCGCCCCTCTTGTCTCATGCCCTCCTTGTTGTGCATTGCGTGTTAGCTCTCATACGAGCCTCGACGAGGTATACAAAAAAAATAAATCGTCTTTGTCACACACCCAACCTGCACCAAGTTTCGTCTGAACCCGCCCATAACTTATTAAGATACCCTACTAACAAACATACAACCAAACAGACAAACAGGGTTAAGTACATAACCTCTGTCCACCTTCAGTTCGGTGGCGGAGATAAAGAATGGTGGTGATTGTGTGCATGTGTACGGAGTACTGTTGGTGGGGGTCTTGTCAAGGGGTGTTGCGTGTTTGATGTGTGCATTTTTTACTCCTCCCCTGGAAAAAACAACAACTTCAAAAACTACAATAAACACTTTTTAAACAAAAACAAAACATTTTGCATTTTCTTATTTTGATCTGGTGTTGATAAATTGGTGTGTGTTGATGTGGCGCAGGCATGATGGGCTGAATGGCTCCCACCTGCGTCGAATGTCCTTGTGTTTCCTTGTGCAGATAGGTACTGTAAGCCCATTGTATTCCAACTAAGCCGACAGAGGCTGCAAAAGTATTCACTCCCGACCAATAACGCCACATTTAGATGAATTACGAATGATGTAGAAACAAATTTTCCAAATGAACTTTTTTATTCAAAACTGAGAGATCAAACTAAACACTGCTATAGTTGAAGGAGGTTATATTTCAGGAACACCTGCAAACACATGTACAAATCAAAATTCACTGGTTGTAAAGGTATTCAGCCCCTTATGTCAGTACTTTGTGGAAGCACCTTTTACAGCAATGACTGCTACGAGTCTTTTTGGTAGGTCTATACCAGCTTCAGACAGTGAGACGGTGAAATCTTTGTCCATTCTTCATGTGAAAATTGCTCGAGTTCTGCCAAGTTTGATGGGGATCGTCGATGGACTGCAATCTTCAGGTCTCGCCATAAATGTTCAATTTGGTTCAAGTCAGGACTTTGACTGGGCCACTCAAGAACATTTATTTTCTGATAATTCAGCCACTTCAATGTTGCTTTAGTTTTGTGCTTTGGATCATTGTCCTGATGAAAGTGAATCTCCTTCCCAGTTTCAGATTAATTGCTGACTCAAGCAGGTTTTCATTAAGGATTCTCCTGTACTTTTGCACCGTCCATTGCCCCTTTTCTATCCTGATAAGCTTGCCAGTCCTTGCAGATGAAAAGCAGCCCCATAACATGATGCTGCCACCACCATGCTAGACAGTAGGGATGGGGTTGACAGGGTGATGTGCAGTGTTAGGCTTGCGCCAGATGTAACGCTTTGAATCAAAACCAAGTTGCTCAATTTTTATCTCGTCTGATCACAAAACCTTTTTCACCATGCCTGCAGTGTCATTAAGATGCTTTTTCTCAAACTTCATATGAGTTTAGATGTGTCTTTTTCAGTAATGGCTTCTTTCTTTCCACCTGTCCATGGAGACCAAGTTTGTGAGGGAGCAGGATATTGTTGACTAATGAACACTGACCCCCATCTCTGATATAGCACCTTGCAGATCTTTCATCAGTCATTGTTTGATTTACAGTGACATCCCAAACCAGTTTCCTGCTTGCCTAGCTGCTGAGTTTGGATGGGTGACCTCATCTGGGTTGAGGTCTGGGTGGTATGATATGTCTTCCACTTTTTAATGATGGGTTTTTCCACACTCAGAGATAATGAGTGACTTTGAGATCTTCTTATAACCCTCTCCTGAAAGGTGCTTCTCCACCACTTTTATGTCTGACTTATTTGAAAAGCTCCTTGGTCTTCATATTTGCCTTGTTGGTTGAGCAAGTGTGATAGTGGGAGCTTAATTTTTTTTAACTTAAACCACTGATTACAGACAGGTGAAACCTATTACACTTATTTTGTAAACTTTCAAATAAATAATTTGCTCCTGAAGTGATTTAGGGTTAATTTGGCAAAGGGTTTGAATACCTATGCAACTGAGACTCATCTGATTTTCTCTGTTAATCTAACTTATTCACATTTTATCTGCATTTTTTTTTTATAACCTTTATCACTTTGAGTAGTTATGAAGACACTATATATTAAGTTTGATTTGAAAGCATCATGACATTATGCTCAGATGGCATCAAAATGTGAAAACTTTGGAGGCGTGAATACTTTTGCAGGCCACTGTATCTTACTCTTTCTGCTGCGCTACCTTATGAGGGAGACCATTCGATGATTTAACTACTCTCTGACTGAATGACCCTTGCCTTAATAATGTCCTCACTCTCCTCTTCTTTGCTCTCAGGCTATGGCCCTGCTTTTATCACTGTCCTATCACTGTCTTCTGTACTTATTTTGGCAACACCCTTCAATATCTTAAACATCTCGATCAAATCCCCATGGACGGAGGAATGTTTTCACCCCTGTCTGTCTGTTTGTATGCAAGATATTCCAAAAGGTTGTGGATAGGTTCGGTGTGTGACAAGGATGAAGTGACTAATTTTTGGTGAAAAACTGGATCCGGATCCGGATGCTAGAATTTTTAAAGTGATTCTTCCTCATTGAGGATCGGGCCAAAAACAATATATAGCAGATATCTCAAAAAGTTGTGGACGATTCGGACGAAACTTGGTGGACAGGTTGGGTGTGTGACAAGGAAGAATTGATTCAATTTTGGTGAAGATCCAGAACCAATCCACAGATCTGATAATTTAAAAATGATTCTTCACCATTGAGTGAGTGATAGGGCTAAAAACGAAATACAGTACAGTGAAATCGATTATAAATGGATGAGGTGTGTGTGTGTGTGTGTGTGTGTGTGTGTGTGTGTGTGTGTGTGTGTCATATTCGTTGTCTATTGATTACGTACGTCTATTTCATTAATTACACACCATTGGAATGTATCTTTTGACCCTTCAGACCGCTGAGACCCTTCAAACGTTGAAGACCCGTTAAGACCCCAAGATCCTGAGGACCCAAACGTCTCAAAAGTACCCAAGGGCCCAAAAGTCCCCGAGGACCCTAAAGTCCCAAAAGTCCTCGAGCACCAAAAAGTTCCCGAGGACCCAAAAGTCCCAAAAACTTCCGGAGGACCCAAAAAGTTCCCGAGGACCCAAAAGTCCATCAAAGTTCGAGGACCAAAAGTTCCAAAAGTTCCTGAGGATCCAGAAGACCCAAAAGTCCCAGAGGACCCAAAAGACCCAAAGACCCCTCAGACTCTGTAGACGAGCTCCAACTTGGTATACAAAAAACAAACAAACAAAAAAGATCCTGTAGACCCTTTAAGACGACTATACTACAAAAATTCCGTTAGAATTTCAATGTTTTAAACGCACACCATGTTGAGATATATAAAGCAGCTTGTACGTCCTCCTACCACGGCATGGCATTGTAATTACAAAATATATAATAAAACGATGATAATATTGCAACAAAGCATATATTAATTAACACTAATAATATTTACAACAATAATATGAATCGGTAGAATCATATGGTAATAACCCCAAGCACATCTGGCTTTGTGAAAGGCAAGCCCATGCTCAAGCACGACAGCAGACGGGTATGCAACAAGCTGTGAAGACCAATGAAAATTTTGTCCATCGGACCAACGGGCCCACAAGTATCTGAAAAAGTTATGGACGGATTCAGACAAAACTGGTGGACAGTTTGGTGTGTGTGACAAGGAGGAATTGGTTTCAATTTTGTTGTAAATCCGGATCCGGATATGAGAATTTTTTTTTTAATTTTACAAGTGCTTCTCACCATTGAGAAATGGGGCCAATACGATATATAGCATGATATCTCAAAAATTTGTGGATGGATTTTGACAAAACTTGGTGGGTGAGTTGGGTAGGTGACAAGAGCAAGTCGATTAGATTTTGGTTCAGGCCAGATTAAGATCTGGCTATCAGTGGGATACAAAACGTAAACTGTTTCAGCCTGGCGGAGGTATGTGCTCTACCGAGTGCCGTTCTCGTTTATATTGTAAAAAAAAAACACCACACACCACACACACACGTACACATGGGCGCATGCACACACATATATGCACGCACCTTGGGAGGGCTCCTTTCCACTTCTGAAGCCCTATATTGGAGATAACAACCAACAACACACACACTCATAAACATATTAGAAAGCCGAGGTTAATGGACAATCGAAAACAACTGAGTGTAATGAGTACCTCTTATGCATCAGATTTTGCCAGCAATCAGCAGCTTCGTTTCAGAGAATCTGGGAAAACGGTTTTGTGGAGTCTCCACCGTTTGATCTCGCAATGAGTTACTCGGATTCCAACACAACAACCCCCCTCATATTTGTCTTGTCGCCTGGAGCGGATCCCATGGCTGGTAAGTGGAACGAAGGATAAGAACTTTCAATATCATGTAAATTATGTTCTGATGATTAATTAGATCCTTTAATCATTTCTGTGCAATGTTTCTCAGTATTTTGGTTCTTTAACCGGATGGAATTTTTCACATCTGCTTCTTTTTTGCAAGGCTTGCTGAAGTTTGCCAAGTCTCGTGGTTTTTAGCGGGAGAAGTTTGAAGCCATCTCATTGGGCCAAGGTCAGGGACCCATAGCAGTGAGAATGATCAGGATGGCGTGAGGATGGGCACGTGGGTCTGCCTGCAAAACTGCCACTTGGCAGCCTCCTGGATGCCAACGCTGGAAAAAATCTGCGAAGAGCTTAATGCAGAGACTTGTCACAAGGAATTCCGTCTGTGGCTCACGAGTTACCCATCAGAAAAAGTGATTCAGCTATACTTTTCTTTAACTTACGAATGCTTTTTGTGTTTTTTGTCATTCTACCTAATCGACACACTTCATTGTGAGATCTGACCTCAAAATCTCTCATTTTTCTTGAAACTTATCAGCAGTCTTCTCCCCCTTCATGAGAGTGTTCCTTAGCTTAAAGCGTAGTTTCCTCGGTCAAGTGGTGTCTGGGATTGAGTTTATGCAACTTTTGAGCTTTTGCGTAAGCATGCCAACTTCAGAGATCTGGTTCTCATTGTTGTACGGAGCTGAATTTGGTGTAAATGTACAGGGTTTTTCCAAAGGTATTGTTTACTGTATATGTAGGAAAAGGTGCTAAATAAGAAATTAGAAAAGTTATAGGTCAAGATCAGCTTTTATCCCACACGGGCAGTAAAGCTCAAGGTCATGAAACTCGTGATCAAGTCCATCCATCATCTCCAGTATTTTGGGCAGGGTGTATTTCAAAAAGGTAGCAGCACATTCAGGTTCCCCTACCTGAGAGACCTTCCAGCGTACATCTCACTTCTCTCCATGCCAGTAGGATCTCGAGGATGATTTAATGCATCACAATCCTTCTCATTGAGTTTCATTGATTTTATCTTGTTTTTTCAGGGAACTTTTTGTGAAGTAAATGACACTGATTGAGCCCTCACAAATTTCCCTGACAGGTTTTCTGTGGACGTACCATCTCAAAATCGTTTAAGATGAATTGGAGTTCTATAAGGGACAGAAATAGTTACCCCATAAAGCTGCCAAACCATTGAAAGTGGTAGGAGACCACGAGTGCAGTGGTCTCCTCAATTATTGAAAATAATCCAAGACGACAGCTAAGATCAGGACACGAGCTTTGCATTGGCTACCATAATAAACTCACCCACTTGCCTCTTGATATTGTGGGAGAATCTTCAAGTTCCAGCATTTCCTCTGAGGAAGCTGAGCCAAGCGGAATTCGCTCAAGTAAGGTCTTTGTTTCTCCTGATGGGGAGTTGACAACACTGAATGAGTTCATAAATTTGAACGCCACTCGATAGAGCACATACCTCCGACAGGCTGAACAGATTTACGGTTTGTATCCACTGAATCCTCTCTTCCCCTTCTATACCACTAGCATTTCTACCCCCATTAACTAACCTTACAATCCCAACAAAACCCTCTTACTGGCAGGTTACTGTGTTTCTTCCCCTATCCTCTCTCCTATTTTCCTGTTTGTCCATCCCCATGCTTGTTGAGTCCACCTGTTGTCCCACTGACCCACCATCAGGATGTTACCTTTTAGTCCTCACTCTTCCACAAGCCGAGGTTCTATAAACAAACAAACAAAAAAGAGACAACAACGTTAATTTGTATTGTGCTCTTCATTGGTAGTTTAAATCTGGATAATGAACAGAGGTGTTACCTCGTTGTTTTTATTGCCATTATTATTTTTCCTCTACAGACCCCATTTTATGGATAACATGGAAGCATGGTATGCCATTTATGACTACAAGGAACCTCACGTGACAACCTTCCCACCTCCATGGGCGAGCAAACTAAGCCAGTTTCAGAAAATGATTATTATACGGTGCCTGAGGCCTGATAAGGTATTTTACCTTTATCATATGATGCTATAAACATGGGATTAATTTTGAAAATTTTACACTGAATTGTAGTACGTCATCACATTTCTCACTGCTTCACTTTCATTTGTATGGAATGTGAAAAATCAGCATAACTGGATTCAAACTGTTGATACAAGAAGAGAAGAGGATTGAAGAGATGTGCCAAAAGAGATGAAACTGAAAAGGCACTCGGTAGAGCGCATATCTCCGCCAGGCTGATCAATATACATTTTGTATCCCACCGATAGGCTGGATCTGCATCCGGACATGAACCCAAATCAAATCGGCTTGTTCTTGTCACCCACCCGACTCATCCACCAAGGTTTGTCATAATCCGTCCACAACTTTTTGAGATATCGTTCTACAGTATACATCATTTTTTGGCACTACCTTTCAATGGTGAAGAATCACTTGAAGAAGTCTCGTATCCGGATCCAGATCATGACCAAAATCTAATCAATCTGGGCCCAAGCAGGCAGTGTTCTGGGCCCTGTTCTTTTTCTGGTTTTCATCAATGATCTCTCTGACTCAAGAGAGAGATGTGGGAGGCAGTTGTCCTGAAACAACTTGCCTTTGCCTCATGGAAAGCAAACCCAACTGAGGGCAATCTCAGTTCCTTCCATAAAGCTCGGACAAGTGTGTATCTACCCTCAGGAGAGCCAGAAAAACAACATCTTTCTCATCTCAAGTCTGAACTCTCAACTCTCTCCCTCTCAAAATCCTGGTGGCGTCTAATCAATCTGTTTCTGGTGTATGTTCCCCTCCATCCCCTCCCTTACCTCAAATGGCCACACTGCTGATATCGCATGTGAAAAGCTGAATGCCTAAACTCGATGTTTGGCAGCTAAATCTTGTGTCAAAAAACCATCACTTTCTCTACCCACCTTCCCAGTCGCACCCAACTGTCCTTAGATTCTGTGTCCTTTTCTCCTGACAAGGTGGACAGCTTGCTGTCAAACCTCGACTCAGATTCTGCAACCGGTCCAGACGGCATCAGCCCACGTGTCCTCAAAGCCTGCCTTCTGCCTTGCTCACCTCTCTCTGTTCTATTCACCCTCTTCATTTGCTCAAGGTCATCTGCCATCTGCTTGGAATCTGCAAACATCACTGCCCTGCATAAAAAAGGTGCAAAACAGATCCTGCAACAGCAGACCAACAGCCTTCTCCCAATCATCAGCAAGGTTATGGAATCCATCATCGCTTCAGACATGAAATCCTTCCTCTTCTCCAATGGCTGGATTTCGATCATCAATTTGGTTTCAGACTAGGTCACTCTACCCTGGATATGCTGCTTCTGCTCTCCCAACATGGATGGAGGTCCTCAATGCCAGACAGGAAATCCGAGCCGTATCCCTGGATATATCACGTGCTTTTGACACAGTCTGGCACCCATGCCCTACTCACACAAACTCTCTTCCTATGGTATCCAAGGCCATCTCCACTCATGGCTCGCAGACTTCCTCTTCCTGTCGCAGTCATGTGTGGCCTAAATGGAGTTATTTCATCCCTCTTCCTGTCCAATCTGGAGTTCCTCAAGGTAGCGTTCTGGCCTGTTCTTTTTCTGGTTTTCATCAATGATCTCTCCGACTCTCTGGAAAATCCTCTATATCTCTTTGCTGATGACTCCACCTCTCTGCCGTACATCGGTCATCCCTCAGACGCGGAAAGCAGCAGCTTCTTCGCTCACTGCAGATCTGGATAAAATCACAAACTGCTCCAACACGTGGAACATGTCTTTCAATCCGGACAAATCTCACACTCTCTCTATGTCTCTTCGAAAGGACGTTTAGAAAACCCACCCATCCACTTTCTCAACAATCCTCTGGAAGAAGTCCTTTCTTTCAAGCTTTCTGGGTCTCACTATCTGCCATGACCTTTCTGGGAAAGCCACATTTCAAACCTCGCCTCCAAAGTCAGTCGCCGACTGGGAATCCTCCGTCGTGCAAAGTCCTTCCTCGGCCCTCCTGAGCTCCTGACACTACTACAAAGCTTTTGTCCGTAGCCTGATGGAGTACTGCCTCTCCTCTGGGCTGGTGCTCCTCTCCCACCTTTCTCGGCTTCACGCTGTAGAAACCAGGCATTTCGGATCATTGGCATCTCCCGCAATGAGGCTGAGTCTTTGGGCCTCTCACTCAATCACCGCAGGTTGGTCGGTGGTCCTTCTGTCTTCTACCTCTCCTCTCCACCTTGCCCCCCCCCCTGCTCTCTCTGCGGTTTGTCCCCACCACATTTCCTCAGGTCGCTCAAGGTCAGCCACAACCCCCTTCTGGTAAAACTACCAAAATCATGAATCACTGCTCACCTTCACTCTTTCATTCCTCTTTTTTGCCCACCTTTGGAATAAACTCCCTCACTCTATTCTTTCCCATTCTTCCTCCAGGCTTTCAAAACAGCTGTCACCACCACCTCTTATCATCCCCCATCCAAATCCTCGATCTTTTCTACCCCCGATAATCCACACCAAGCCCACTTCCTTCAAATTCCCTGCTTTCCTTCCTGAAAGTCCCTGTAATGTCCATCTTCTATTCCCCATGTTCCCCATCTCATCCCTCTCCCTTCCACAGATCTCCTAATGTGTTTGTTCCCCACGTGTTTGTCCCTCCCACTCCCGCCCTCTTGTCTCATGCCACCTTGATGTGCGTTGTTGTTAGCTCTCACACGAGCCTCGACAAGGTATACAAAAAAAAACCTCCCTCCTCTCTCCCTTCCTTCCTGCCTCTCTCCCTCCCTCTCTCCCCTCTCCCCTCCTTCCTTTCTCCCCTCTCTCCCTCCCTGTCCCTCCTCTCTCTACCTCCCCTCCTCCTCTTCTCTCTCCCCTCCCCTCATCTCTCTCCTCCCCTCTCTCCCTCCTCGATTCCCCCCCCTTTCCTTACACCACACACTTAATATTTCCTTCAGTGAAGCGACGGGTTGCATTTGCGAGTTGTAAATTAATACAATAATAAATATATACCGATACATCCCATCACTGCCTTTGTTCCTTGTGCAGCAACAAGTCCAAGATTCTGAAAAAACGTCTTCGCTACCTGAGTGATCATTTCACGTACAATCTCTACTGCAATGTGTGTCGCTCTTTTGTTGGAGAAGGACAAGCTTCTGTTCTCCTTTCTACTCTGTGTCAATCTCCTTTTGTGAGTTGTAATGATATGCACACTCTCAAAAAGCACTCGAAGTGTGGCTCTTGAGGAATCTTTCGTTAAGGTGTAATGCTGTTCCACGGATACTATGCCAAACACAGGGCAAGAAGGGAAATGGACCCCTTAGAGTTCCATTTTCTGCTTACGGGAGGTGTCGGTCTGGAGAATAACAGAAAAACCCGGCATCGCATTGGCTCAGACAAGAGCTGGGATGAGATCTGCCGCATGAGTGACTTGCGAGGACTTGAAGAGTTCAGGTGAACAATTGATTGTAAATTACATCTTGACTGGCCTGTCTTTTCTCCGCAGGAGTAAAACCCACAACCATCATTTTTTTATGCTGTCAAGGTTCAAGTTATAATTGCAGCTAGATGTAGGTACAGTGAGAAAAAAAAAATGGAGAACGTTTTGGAGAATTTGATCGCTCGATTGCTTTATTAGTCAGGTTCACTATGTTAACAAATATAATTTTGTACAAAATTTTTGGAGATTAGCAAAGCTGTACATTTTTAGAATCATCAGAGCATGAAGAATCTGAAAATCAATGTTGGCATTTGCATAGACACCTGCATGGCCGCCATTTTGTATTTTCAAAATGGCCACCATAAAATACATATTTTGCGCTATACTCGGCTTCTAGTCAATCTAGAAACGTAATTAAGTATGCTAATCCTATGTGTTCTGGGTCAAGGAATCTAATAAAGGCCTCAAAATAGTGCTCAGGATTATAGAAAAAGTAACAAACAAAGGTAATTGAAAACCATTGTCTTTATATTTGTGATATAATACTTTACATAATACATGTTGCAAGTCCTTTGAAGTTATAGGTATATACGCCCCTGGTATCACCGACCTCTGGAGAGATAAAAAGTCCTAAAAGTGAAGCAAGTGTTAGGATTATAAGTCTAATGATGCCACCAGTGGTTTTCTTGACCCAGAAAACATAGGATTAGCCTATTTAATCATGTTTCTAGGTTGACTAGAAGCCGGGTAGCGCAAATTATGTATGTTATGGTGGCCATTTTGAAAATCCAAAATGGCGGCCATGCAGGTGTCTATGCAAATGCAAACATTAATTTTTGGATTCCCCATGCTCTGAAGATTCCAAAAATGTATAGTTTTGCTGATCTCCAAAAATTTTGAACGAAAAAAACACAGTGAACCTGACTGTGTGTCCCATCATCTCATGATGCAACCCTCCTCCATTAAACGTCAAAAGCAATAGAACTTTTCAGGCAAGACTATATGCCAAAACACGCTCATTTTTTCACCCTCCTTTAGTGCTGCTCCCTCTGCTCTGTCACTTAAATTACATCCCCCCCAACCCCCCCCCCCCAGCCCTCACCATCCTCCAACAATGATGCATTGCATTCTTCCAGTAACTCCTTCCTTGTTAAACTCCCAAAGTCCCAACTTATAGCTCAACTCCACATCTTTGTTTCCTCTTTTCTCCTCCTTGTGGAACTGCCTTCCCGATTCAGTTAATTCCCACTCTTTTTCCCTCCAAGGCTTCAAGTTGGCAGGTGCAACACAACTAGCTCAGGCCACCACCACCACCCCCCCCACCTTCTATACCACTAGCATTTCTACCCCATTAACTAACCTTACAATCCCAACAAAACCCTCTTACTGGCAGGTTACTGTGTTTCTTCCCTATCCTCTCTCCTATTTTCCTGTTTGTCCATCCCCATGCTTGTTGAGTCCACCTTTGTCCACTGACCCACCATCAGGATGTTACCTTTTAGTCCTCACTCTTCCACAAGCCGAGGTTCTATAAACAAACAAACAAAAAAGAGACAACAACGTTAATTTGTATTGTGCTCTTCATTGGTAGTTTAAATCTGGATAATGAACAGAGGTGTTACCTCGTTGTTTTTATTGCCATTATTATTTTTCCTCTACAGACCCCATTTTATGGATAACATGGAAGCATGGTATGCCATTTATGACTACAAGGAACCTCACGTGACAACCTTCCCACCTCCATGGGCGAGCAAACTAAGCCAGTTTCAGAAAATGATTATTATACGGTGCCTGAGGCCTGATAAGGTATTTTACCTTTTCATATGATGCTATAAACATGGGATTAATTTTGAAAATTTTACACTGAATTGTAGTACGTCATCACATTTCTCACTGCTTCACTTTCATTTGTATGGAATGTGAAAAATCAGCATAACTGGATTCAAACTGTTGATACAAGAAGAGAAGAGGATTGAAGAGATGTGCCAAAAGAGATGAAACTGAAAGGCACTCGGTAGAGCCGCATATCTCCGCCAGGCTGATCAATATACATTTTGTATCCCACCGATAGGCTGGATCTGCATCCGGACATGAACCCAAATCAAATCGGCTTGTTCTTGTCACCCACCCGACTCATCCACCAAGGTTTGTCATAATCCGTCCACAACTTTTGAGATATCGTTCTACAGTATACATCATTTTTTGGCACTACCTTTCAATGGTGAAGAATCACTTGAAGAAGTCTCGTATCCGGATCCAGATCATGACCAAAATCTAATCAATCTGGGCCCAAGCAGGCAGTGTTCTGGGCCCTGTTCTTTTTCTGGTTTTCATCAATGACTTCTCTGACTCTGGAAAATCCTCTTTATCTCTTTGCTGATGACTCCACCCTCTGCCGTACCATCTGTCATCCCTCAGACTGACAAGTACCAGCTTCTTCACTCTCTGCAGAGCTGGATAAAATCACAAGCTGGTCCAACACGTGAAACATGTCTTTCAATCCAGACAGATCTCACACTCTCAATATGTCTCTCCAAAGGACCATTTGGAAACCCCCCATCCACTTTCTCAAAAATCCTCTGGAAGAAGTCCTTTCATTCAAGCTTCTGGTCTCACTATCTGCCATGATCTTTCCTGGGAAAGCCACATCTCCAGCTTGGCCTCCAAAGCCAGTCGCCGACTGGGAATCCTCCGTCGTGCAAAGTCCTTCTCTCGGCCCACCTGAGCTCCTGACCACATACAAAGCTTTCGTCTGCAGCATGATGGTGTACTGCTCTCCCCTCTGGGCTGGTGCTCCTGCTTCTCACCTTTCTCGGCTTCACGCTGTGAAAACCAAGGCATTTAGGATCATTGGTATCTCCCGTGATGAGGCTGAGTCTTTGGGCCTCTCACTCTGTTACCACATGCAGGTCAGTGGTCTTTCTGTCTTGTACATCTCCTCTCCGGTCTCAACACCCCCCCCCCCCCGCTCTGTCTGCGATATGCCCTACCCCCCAAAAATTTCCGCAGGGTGTTCAAGGTCTGCCCAGCAACCCTGTTCTGGTAAAACTACCAAAATCATGGATCACTGCTCACCTTCACTTCTTTCATTCCTCTTTTTTCCACCTTTGGAATAAACTCCTTCACTCTCTTCAATCCCGTTCTTCTCTCCAGGCCTTCAGAACAGTTGTTCACCACCACCTCTTATCTTCCCCCATCCAAAACCTCGATCTTTTCTACCCCCGTTAATCCACCCCAAACCCACGTCTTTCAAATTCCCTGCCTTCCTTCCTGAAAGTCCCTGTAATGTCCATCTTGTATACCCCGTGTTCCCCGCCCATCCCTCTTCCTTGCACAGATCTCCTGTTCCCCACTGTTTTGTCCTTCCCTCTCCCGCCCCTCTTGTCTCATGCCTCCTTGTTGTGCATTGCGTGTTAGCTCTCATACGAGCCTCGACGAGTATACAAAAAAATAAAATCGTCTTTGTCACACACCCAACCTGACCA
>CM068954.1:13882347-13897263 GCA_035128595.1 Eptatretus atami
GTGTGTGTGTGTGTGTCATATTCGTTGTCTATTGATTACGTACGTCTATTCATTAATTACACACCATTGGAATGTATCTTTTGACCCTTCAGACCGCTGAGACCCCTTCAAACGTTGAAGACCCGTTAAGACCCCCAAGATCCTGAGGACCCAAACGTCTCAAAAGTACCCAAGGGCCCAAAAGTCCCCGAGGACCCTAAAGTCCCAAAAGTCCTCGAGCACCAAAAAGTTCCCGAGGACCCAAAAGTCCCAAAAACTTCCGGAGGACCCAAAAAGTTCCCGAGGACCCAAAAGTCCATCAAAGTTCGAGGACCCAAAAGTTCCAAAAGTTCCTGAGGATCCAGAAGACCCAAAAGTCCCAGAGGACCCAAAAGACCCAAAGACCCCTCAGACTCTGTAGACGAGCCTCAACTTGGTATACAAAAACAAACAAACAAAAAAAGATCCTGTAGACCCTTTAAGACGACTATACTACAAAAATTCCGTTAGAATTTCAATGTTTTAAACGCACACCATGTTGAGATATATAAAGCAGCTTGTACGTCCTCCTACCACGGCATGGCATTGTAATTACAAAATATATAATAAAACGATGATAATATTGCAACAAAGCATATATTAATTAACACTAATAATATTTACAACAATAATATGAATCGTAGAATCATATGGTAATAACCCCAAGCACATCTGGGCTTTGTGAAAGGCAAGCCCATGCTCAAGCACGACAGCAGACGGGTATGCAACAAGGCTGTGAAGACCAATGAAAATTTGGTCCATCGGACCAACGGGCCCACAAGTATCTGAAAAAGTTATGGACGGATTCAGACAAAACTTGGTGGACAGTTTGGGTGTGTGACAAGGAGGAATTGGTTCAATTTTGTTGTAAATCCGGATCCGGATATGAGAATTTATTTTTTTAATTTTACAAGTGCTTCTTCACCATTGAGAAATGGGGCCAAATACGATATATAGCATGATATCTCAAAAATTTGTGGATGGATTTTGACAAAACTTGGTGGGTGAGTTGGGTAGGTGACAAGAGCAAGTCGATTAGATTTTGGTTCAGGCCAGATTAAGATCTGGCCTATCAGTGGGATACAAAACGTAAACTGTTCAGCCTGGCGGAGGTATGTGCTCTACCGAGTGCCGTTCTCGTTTATATTGTAAAAAAAAAAACACCACACACACACACACACACGTACACATGGGCGCATGCACACACATATATGCACGCACCTTGGGAGGGCTCCTTTCCACCTTCTGAAGCCCATATATGGAGATAACAACCAACAACACACACACTCATATACACACATTTTTAGAAAGCCGAGGTTAATGGACAATCGAAAACAACTGAGTGTAATGAGTACCTCTTATGCATCAGATTTTGCCAGCAATCAGCAGCTTCGTTTCAGAGAATCTGGGAAAACGGTTTGTGGAGTCTCCACCGTTTGATCTCGCAATGAGTTACTCGGATTCCAACACAACAACCCCCCTCATATTTGTCTTGTCGCCTGGAGCGGATCCCATGGCTGGTAAGTGGAACGAAGGATAAGAACTTTCAATATCATGTAAATTATGTTCTGATGATTAATTACGATCCTTTAATCATTTCTGTGCAATGTTTCTCAGTATTTTGGTTCTTTAACCGGATGGAATTTTTCACATCTGCTTCTTTTTTGCAAGGCTTGCTGAAGTTTGCCAAGTCTCGTGGTTTTAGCGGGGAGAAGTTTGAAGCCATCTCATTGGGCCAAGGTCAGGGACCCATAGCAGTGAGAATGATTCAGGATGGCGTGAGGATGGGCACGTGGGTCTGCCTGCAAAACTGCCACTTGGCAGCCTCCTGGATGCCAACGCTGGAAAAAATCTGCGAAGAGCTTAATGCAGAGACTTGTCACAAGGAATTCCGTCTGTGGCTCACGAGTTACCCATCAGAAAAAGTGATTCAGCTATACTTTTCTTTAACTTACGAATGCTTTTTGTGTTTTTTGTCATTCTACCTAATCGACACACTTCATTGTGAGATCTGACCTCAAAATCTCTCATTTTTCTTGAAACTTATCAGCAGTCTTCTCCCCCTTCATGAGAGTGTTCCTTAGCTTAAAGCGTAGTTTCCTCGGTCAAGTGGTGTCTGGGATTGAGTTTATGCAACTTTTGAGCTTTTGCGTAAGCATGCCAACTTCAGAGATCTGGTTCTCATTGTTGTACGGAGCTGAATTTGGTGTAAATGTACAGGTGTTTTCCAAAGGTATTGTTTACTGTATATGTAGGAAAAGGTGCTAAATTAAGAAATTAGAAAAGTTATAGGTCAAGATCAGCTTTTATCCCACACGGGCAGTAAAGCTCAAGGTCATGAAACTCGTGATCAAGTCCATCCATCATCTCCAGTATTTTGGGCAGGGTGTATTTCAAAAGGTGAGCAGCACATTCAGGTTCCCCTACCTAGAGAGACCTTCCAGCGTACATCTCACTTCTCTCACTGCCAGTAGGATCTCGAGGATGATTTAATGCATCACCAATCCTTCTCATGAGTTTCATTGATTTTATCTTGTTTTTTTCAGGGAACTTTTTGTGAAGTAAATGACACTGATTGAGCCCTCACAAATTTCCCTGACAGGTTTTCTGTGGACGTACCATCTCAAAATCGTTTAAGATGAATTGGAGTTCTATAAGGGACAGAAATAGTTACCCCATAAAGCTGCACAAACCATTGAAAGTTGGTAGGAGACCACGAGTGCAGTGGTCTCCTCAATTATTGAAAATAATCCAAGACGACAGCTAAGATCAGGACACGAGCTTTGCATTGGCTACCATAATAAACTCACCCACTTGCCTCTTGATATTGTGGGAGAATCTTCAAGTTCCAGCATTTCCTCTGAGGAAGCTGAGCCAAGCGGAATTCGCTCAAGTAAGGTCTTTGTTTCTCCTGATGGGGAGTTGACAACACTGAATGAGTTCATAAATTTGAACGCCACTCGATAGAGCACATACCTCCGACAGGCTGAACAGTTTACGGTTTGTATCCCACTGATAGGTCGGATCTTAATCTGGCCCTTAACCAAAATCTAATCAGATTATTTTTGTCACACACCCAACTCATCCAGCAAATTTCATCCAAATCTGTCAGTAACTTTTTGAGATATCATGCTATATTTAGCTTTTGGCCCTGTCTCTCAATGGTGAAGAATCGCTCAAAAAATTCTAGTTTCCAGATTCGGATCTTCGACAAAATCGAATCAATTGGTCCTTATCACACACACCCAACCCAACCCATCCACCAAGTTTTGTCTGAATCCATACATAACTTTTTGAGATATCCTGCTAACAGACAGACAAACAGGGGTGAAAACAACCTCTGTCCGCCTTCGGTGGGCACAGGTTAAAAGCTTGGATAATCTTCCTCTGACAGGAGAGATTGGCCCAGACTCGGGCAGTCGACATCGTGTACAAGAATCGTAAGATATAAAAAGCACTAAAGGTTGGAGCTTGCCACATCTTCAAATGTAGAAGATGAAGAGGAGCAAGAAGAGACATCTCTGGAAGCACAAAAATGATCTCAAACCGAAAGAAACGTTTCATATATTTTTCCTCTTTTCTCTCGTTGATGAAATCGTCTTCCTTCCCCGTTTGTCGACTGTTAAATCGTTGTCCAAAAGTGGTGCACCGCCATCTCTTGTCATCCCTACCCTTGACGCTTTCCACCCCCATCAACTCTACCTCACTCAACCCTCCTACTTGTAAGTTACTGTTTCCTTCCGGAATGTCACGATGTTGATCATTCTGCCTTAAAGTTGAACCATTGGAAAGATTGAGGAGTTCAAGTGCTCCAATTATATGGTGACGAGGATTTATCACGGTTGAAAAGTTTAGGATGAGAATTAAGGAGATCAAGTGATTCCAACTTTATTTCAGTAAGGTGAAGGGATGTTTCAGCTGTGATTCCATGTACAAAGCAAGAGAGAGAATCCTCTCTTTTGGTCCTCTCGTTTTGAAGAAGGTTTCATGCCCACCATCTAGTATCCTTGTCATTTGTTGCCAAGGTCACCCAATAGCTCAAAAATACTGATAACCCAGAAATTTTCAAAATAAACGCAGCTGACATATTGAGATCGGCTAATCCATTTACAGCAACAGAGAAGACCTGCACCATTTCAAAAGAGGACATCCCTGATGCTTCCCAAGCTCTGAGTAGTAGTTGGATGCACAGAAGGAGCCACACTGAAGATCTTTATATCATTAATTTGATCATCTTCTTCCTCCCCTTGTTCCTGCATTTGGCCAACCAGCTCTTCAAGCCAAACTCAGATGGGATTTTCTTGTTTTCACCAAGAGTTGAAAATTTTAATCCCCTTGGTACATGGGGTAGATTATACGGTAGGAGTGAGAGAGAGAGAGAGCTGATGAACCATGCTGCTAATCTTTTGAAACGTGTCGTGTTCAACCTACTGGATATCCCATTCTTAAATTCTGCACGCATCCTGGGTGTATGATGGAGTTCTCAGGGGGTGTGTTTCATAACCTAAGTTTCATGTTTCACGGCCTTGTGTGATCAAAGTTTAAAGCCGTCTTGACCTACAACCTTTTTAGCATATCACACATTTTGCTTCACCTGCAATAGATTCCTTTTGAAAAGTTATTTCCTTTGACATCAAAAGCAGCTCCTGCAACAGTTACAACCTGATATATGGCCTTCTGAAGTTGCCAAGGTCACCCAACATCTTAAAAGTTTTAATGACCTCTTTCTCAGGAACTACTGAACCCAGAAGGTACAATTTTGGGCGGTGGAACCCTTTCGTCGAAGGGAACAACACCGACAAATTTCAACAAAACGGGGGTAGTCATGTGAGATGCCTGTGATGATTTTGTAGGAAGTAACCTGTTTACAATTACAGTGTTGTGTCGCATGTGGGAGAGTGTGTTCATGTGCAGTCATACACTGAGTTGTACATCTTACGCACAACCTTACAAGTATAGACTTAAAAACTCTCACCTGTTAAACCTCCCTCCCTCAGCAACATATTACAGGTTCAAACTCACCTCAACCTAAATAAAATCTGTAAACTAGCGTATTTTCAGTCCACGGCAGGATGAGGGCCTCCCTCAACTTATGTTGAGTTGTATTTGGCATACTTTCAATGCTTGGTAGGTGTTGTGGGTTGGTGACGGTGAACAGTTTTGGGAATAACATCTTAATTGTTTCACAGTCTTTATTAATCGAGCATTTTATGAAGGATAAAAAGTTAATGGTTTCAGACGAACTTACTTCATGAACTTGCATCGGAGAACATCCTCACAGCTACGGAGAACAGTGTAGAATATCAGCAGCTCGGGTGTCTAAATGTAAAGAGATCAAAGTCCTGACAGTTTATCTCATGCAATAAATTGTCTTACTCATGAGGGACTTCAACAAAAGGAAAGCAACAAAACAAAATGTCCGTGTGCACAATCGGAACCCATGCTAAGACCACCAAACTGAGCAATCACGTCACTTTATCCATCATCCGACCAAGGGAAGGAGTGGTTCGGGTAAGAGATTGCTCTTTTTTTATTGGTTAGTTTTTGCATCTATTGTGGCAGTTGTCGGGTTGTATTTGCGCTCTCTGCAGTTTCCGGTCACCATTCTGCAGAACGGTGTTAAGATGACAAACGAACCACCAACGGGACTCAGGATGAACCTACTGCATTCGTACACCAGTGATCCTATCACAGAGGACGAATTCTTCGGTGGCTGTCCTGGAAAGGCTCAGGTAAATTCACACTTCAATTCACAGGTATGCAAAGCATTGAGATTATTCAATGCTTCCATTATTTTAGACTGAGATTTGGGAATTGTGGTCCTGTGTAAGATTCCATACATCTCAGGTGCAGATCCATGATTTTAGGATGGGGAGGGGGAAGGGGGGGGCGGTGGGGGAATTTAACATTGCACTGAGAAATACAATTTCGCTCAGTAGAGCGAGGGGAACATTTTTTTTGTGCGTTTCTTTTTGTCATAAATTCTAAAGACTACACTAAATAGCGTCAAAGGTCAAGGTCAAACTCTGAAATTTTACTGTTTACGCCCTAACTCAAGAAATATTGGACAGAATTTCATCAAACTTGGTACAAAGGTAAAGTTAGACAGGGCAATTGACTGATTAGATTTTGGGCCAGATATGATAAAGGTCAGGGTCAAATATGTCAATACTCAAGTGTTTGTGCGGGAGAGCGGAGGCATACCCGTCGACTGCGCGCAGTAGAATTACTCTAGTTTATTAATTATCACTATTGTTCACCATCACAAAGCATAATAATGCCAATGGCAACAAAGGTGATGCCCTAAGAACGCTAATTCACAACGTTTGTTTCAGTGAGATGTATAAAACAACACGTTTTGTCCTCATTGCCACTTTCATTCACCATCATTGACACTTTCATTTTGCAATTTATCATTTATTTTCACTTCAATGTCTCGTCTTGGCAATAAATGTGTGGATGACTAAAATTACCATTGGGTTGTTAACAGTAAACATAAACTTCTGGGAGCATACAAGGCAGCTCATCATTGCCCATACACTGCCCCCAATAAAGGGAGGGTTTTCAGTTCCACGGTTCCCAGGTAGTACACTTGGAAAGAAGTACTCCAATGAAAAAACTTTTGCTCAAAACTCAACATTTAAATTCTTGTCTCATCATAAAAATACAATTGAATGAAAAGCAGACATTACATATATAATGAAACAAATGATATAATGATCAAAACAAATCAATGTCTCTGACGTATTGAACAAGTTTTGCCAGGGAAGTGATGTTCAATCATAATTATGGTTTTTCCATCAGCTGAACAGTTGCCTTCATCACCTTTCCAATGTGAATCACTCATTACAAAGCTTCTTCTCCAACACGTTTGAAGCCTATTGTATACCCTGAATGAATTTGCCATGGTCAAAAAGCATGTTCTTGAGTCTTGTACTGTATTCTGGTACTGAGAGTGCTGTGAGATGTGGTGACACCATCTGTGACTTATTTCCAGTTGTTACTGGAGTTTGTCAGGGGTGTGTACTGGCCCCCACACTTTTCAGTGCTTGTATGGACTGGATTCTGGGGAGGATGTCAGAGAGATCAAGCTGCGGTTCATCGTTTGGGAATGTCAAGATCTCTGACCTTGATTTCGCAGATGATGCAGTCATCTGCGGAGACTCTGGATATCCTTTTGGGGGCCCTCGAGGTGCTGAATGAGGAGTCGGAGCCGATGGGATTATGGATTTCTTGGGTCAAAACTAAGATCCAGGCTTTCAGTGACATCTTGGATGCAGTGTGACCACTCCTCATTTTCATAAATGCCAAGGTGAGCCAATGAAAAAAGCCAAGAATTCACAAGGTTTCGGAAAAGCGATGATAATAGAAAACCTATACGCCAAGAAAACCTATAGAAAACCAAGATGGCAAGGTGAACAACGAATAGCCAAGATCTTGTGAAAAAAGCCAAGGAGTGGTCACACTGCTTGGATGCTGCTATATTGTCTGTACCTGTTTGTGGTGAGGATGTTGAGGTCACGGAGAGATTCACTTTCCTTGGCAGTGATATTCATGTCTCTGCTGGCTGTGAGTCAGAGGTCAAAAGACGTCTGTGTCGGGCCTGGGGAGTCATGGACTCACTGGATCATGTGGTGTTGTGTTGTCGGTACCTGTGAAGGAGGATGAAAGTCCGAGTCTTCAGGTCTTTGGTGCTTCCAGTCTTGCTCTATGGATGTGAGACTTGGATTCTGACCAGAGATCTGAGATGGGGACTTGATTTCTTTGGTACCAGATCTTTTTGGAGAATCCTTGGCTATTGCTGGTCGGATTTTGTGTCCAACGAGCGGTTGCTGAGAGAGACGCAAATGAGATTTGTTACCTGCAAGAGTATCAGCTGCGGCTGTATGGACATGTGGCTCATTTCCTGACGCTGATCCTGCTTACCAGATTCTCTCGGCGAGGGAGCCTCATTAGTAGAGGAGGCCAATGGGCCGACTACGTGCCTCGTAGTTGCAGCAGGTTGATCAGCATCTCAAGGATATGATGATAGGCCAGGCATCTGCCTGGGGGATGGCCAGACGGAGGCCCCTGGAGTCCCGGTGGAAAGTGGATGCAGTGATGTGCTGCTCTGGCGCATACTCCCATACCTGAGCTGACCTCCCATATCTGACTGAGTACCAAATTCAAACCAAATGATAGGGACTCTGGATTATCTGATATTTGGGATATGATTCCACTTTTTGGTTCATGAATGGTTAGGAGAAAAGAAGCATCTCCGATGACGAATGATTCAGGGAATTAATTAATCATCAAGTATCCACCATGGGAACAAACTGAACGGTACAAATCACTTCCATGTTCAATGCTGCAGTCAGTACCAGCTGTGGTCTGAGGAATATCGGGTGATCCCGCATTCAGAAACCACACTTTCATTTATGTACATACACCTTAATACAGATGAAAAAAATAGGACCGCACATCCTGACGCTCACCTGGATAAGGAGCAACAGTCACTCACACCCCCTGCAAGACCCACTTAGACCCTGATTCTTTTAATGCCTTGAACAAATTTTGGTACATCATGGGTGATGAAGCTTGTGGTCAAGTTTCATCGAATTGTGTGTATTTTCGAAGAAGATAGCAAATACCAATATTTTTTTGGGGAGGGGGGGGGGTCCAAACCCCCCTCCTCCACATAGACCCCTTAATGAGTGCAGATTTCGATTTGTTTGATACACTTGGGTAAGTCATGGGTAATGAAGGTTATGGCCAAGTTTCATTCAAATCGTGTGTATAATTTCCAGAAGAGAGCAAACACCTATTTCGGGGGTCCAAACCCTCCCCCTCCCCGTAGAGGGAGGGGGGGAGGGGAAACTACACCCTTAATGAGTGCAGATTTTGATGCGGTCGATACACTTTGGTACATTAAGGGTGATGAAGGTTGTGGTCAACTTTCATCAAAATTGTGTGTGTAGTTTTGGAGAAGAGAGCAAATACCTATTTTGGGGGTTCAAACTCCTCCCCCCCCCATATGACCCCCTAAATGAGTGCAGATTTTGATATGGTCAATAAACCTTTGTTAGGCATCAGATATGAAGCTTGTGGCCAAGTTTCATCAAAACCGTGTGTTCGGTTCAAGCGATAATGACCTAAGTGTTAACGGACCTAAGTGTTACAAAAGTGTGAAAGGAACAAATAACAACGATGTCTGGAA
Source organism: Eptatretus atami (assembly GCA_035128595.1). Taxonomy (NCBI): domain Eukaryota; kingdom Metazoa; phylum Chordata; class Myxini; order Myxiniformes; family Myxinidae; genus Eptatretus; species Eptatretus atami. The sequence continues at coordinate 13,891,562 of CM068954.1, forward strand.
GAAACTGGACAGATGGATTTCAGCAGTTTCATAGCAAAGGTCATAGGAAAAAAATTACGGAAGTTTACCGCTGTTGCTGCAGCATCTTACACACCACCTTATTTAACATGTTACATTAGTTCTTTGTACCTGTTGTTTGTGTCCTTTATGATGTCCTTAAAAAGAGTAAGTTTCCTGTTTTGAAAGATTTTCAATTTAGTTCGCGAGACAGGTAGACAGACTAAAAAAATTCTCATTCCTCTCTGCGCATGCACAATCGGGTAAAATTCAGAACCAAGGCACTGTGAAACCACAGGGTCGTTTTGCGATTATAGTTCAAAATAACTTTCAATTCAATTTACATTGTTCTTCGATCATAAACTGACGTTTGTAGACAGGACAGACAGACAGGCATGAACCAATTGCTTCACCCTGCTTTTCACTTTGCGTGCATGGGGAAATTACAGTTTTTCATCCATTTACAGTCATCCACTGTACTTCAGCATGAGGAATGGTAATGTGGAACCCTAACGAGGTCTCTTCGGTGCAGGTTTGGGAGAAACTTATTTTCGGAGTTTGTTTCTTCCATGCACTTGTTCAAGAGCGGCGCAAGTTTGGGCCACTGGGCTGGAACATCCCTTACGGCTTTAACGACTCCGATCTAAAGATCAGCATCAGGCAGCTGCAGGTAGGAGACTCGTGGCACCTCACTTCAACCCATGGGCTCGTTTTCTGGAAACATTTCAGCACAGACTATTTGAGATGGTTTGTTTGGCTGCAGATTGGAATGTGCATCCAAACTACTGAGGGGGTAATGGTCACATGTCTGTGCTATTGCTAGAAAATGTCAAGATTGTCATGGATTTGTGCTCATTCGGAGGACAATGGATGTTTTAGTGGTGTCATGTTGAGAAGAACATGAGAAGGACCTCCATCTGGATCTTTCTGCCCTCCCACAGCTCTTTGTGAATGAGTATGAAAGTGTTCCGTTTGAGGCAGTCAGCTACCTCACCGGGGAATGTCACTACGGAGGCCGGGTTACAGATGAGTGGGACCGTCGCTGTCTGCTCACCATGCTTGCAGATTTTCTCAACCCCAGAGTCTTGGAGGATCCTGACTACAGTTATTCATCCAGTGGGGACTACTGCGTCCCACCCAGAGGCACACATGAAGACTACGTGCAGTTCATAAAGGTAGATTAGTAATTACCCTCCCTTTCATAAACAGTATATGCATGAATCCTTCGCTGTGTCCTCTTTCTGCGTCACTGTTTTTTGGAAAGTGGCCAAGCTAATGAAGGGTAATTGAAGCATTGCACATGTACTGCTTGTTCGAAGTTCAGGAGACCACATGAACCACCTGAAGAAGAACCATTTGTTGTTTGTGTTGTTGCTAGGTCATGCACAATTTTCCATCAGCTGCAGTTAAATAGCTGGCAGGATGGCCTAGAGGTATGCACACTTGCCTCTGATTATTGGCCCAACTATAACCTCTCAAACTGGTATTTCACATGCAGGGCAATTCATCAATGTGTGTGAGGCCCTTTGATGGATGTTAAGCCTGGCATCTCATCTGCCAGCATTAATTGGTGGATGGTATTTCACATGCAGGGCAATTGATCAATGTTTGAGGCCCTTATATGGATGTTAAGCCTGGCATCTCGTCTGCCAGCATTAGTTGGTAGACATTAAAAACCCCACGGTGTGCTTTGCGAAGAATAGGCAAGCTATCGCTGGCACCCTTCTCAAATTCAAAAATTTCTGCCCTGACTTTCTGCGGCGGAGTGGCAATCTGTCCAGGACTGTAACCTCAACTAAGAATCTGCTTTGGCAGAACCGGCACGCCATATAGAGCAGGGTACTGTACATGAGGATGCATTGATATCGACAAAATGGATCCAATCCACTAAACGTGACCTCATGTGTTCCGCAGAATTTTCCCCTTGTGCAGCATCCGGAGGTGTTTGGCCTCCACGAGAACGTGGACATCAGCAAAGACCTGCAGCAGACCAAGGTCCTCTTCGACTCCATCATTCAGGCCCAGGGTGGCTCACGGCAGGGCACATCAGGAAACACCGACAGCACCCTGAACGACATCTGTGCCGATATTCTCGTAAAGGTATGCGAGTCAGAGTTGCTTGGTTGTCTCTACACCTCTCTTCCCCCTTCATAGTCCATGTGTACTGGACATGCAATTGACGATTTCCTTACCTAAATGTACTGTACCTTGTTTGGGTTGTTATAAGATTGTCTGGCTTGATTGTGTTCCATAAATAAGAAGAGATGCTGATGATGATGGAAACGACGAATCCTGAGATAATGTGCTTGTCAGGTGGTTTTTGTCACGTTACCTTGCTCTCCGTTTGTTTGAACTTGGCCATTATTTTGGGGTTTTACTTCCAAAAGCTCCCTGAAGATTTTGACACCGAGGCTGCCTTGAGGCGCTACCCGGTGAGCTACGAGGAAAGCATGAACACAGTGCTCGTGCAGGAGATGGAGAGGTTTAACAAGTAAGCTGTGACATGTTCACACCATTAATTGAGTGGGTCTTTACTCTCGATGAAATATACCAACTCATGCTATCAACCATTGGAATGTCTGATGGCCACTCACGTAAGTCGTGGTGCACACATAAAAGTGACCTTAGACATGTTATTTTTTTTGGACCACATAAGTCAATATTCATGTGTTGTTATCTCATTTGACAAATCATGTATGTCTAATCACTCACATGTTGTTGCTACATCATTATGAGATGTTTTGTCAACTAAGGAAACACATGGGATTCAAGGTTGAGATTTTTTTCTCACCCTCTGAACATGATGTGGAAAATTCCCAATGGTATATGCTGACTATGTGTCCCCTTCATTGTGTGTGTGTGTGTGTGGTGTGTGTGTGTGTGTGTGTGTGTGTGTGTGTGTGTGTGTGTGCACGCATTTGGAAGCCTGGCTCGCTCAATCCGAGGCTCACTGCAAAGCTTGAAAAAGGCTATTCGTGGCCTGGTGGTCATGAATGCAGAACTGGAAGCTGTTTCCCAAAGTGTACTCTTGGGGAAAGTTCCTGAGAGTTGGGCCAAGTATTCCTACCCCAGCCTGAAGCCCCTTGGGAGCTACATCACAGACTTCCTGACCCGACTTCAGTTCCTACAGGTACTGTACTCAAGTTCCTGCAGGTCACTGGGCAAGGAAAGTTACCTGGGGTTTTCTGGAAACACCAGAGTGCTAATGGTCGTGTTGCGTAAAAGTTGAGATATTAACACAAGGTCAAAACCATACCTTTGCATATATACAGCACCATCACCAGCCCCTTCCAATACTGCTAGAATGTACTTTATGTAACTGGGAGAAGGAATGTAAGGTGAGGACTGATGCAAGCGAAGGCCATGAGAGCAATGAAAGGAAGTGCTGTCGTAGCGTTCGTTCACCAGCAGATGGGATTGGTGTCACGCCAAGGATTTGAGTCAAAGAGCTTCATCCGTGTGCACTGGATCAACGGCTATCTTACTAAAACAGAGGAAGAGAGCACGTACCCCATCCCAGGGGAGGACACAAGTGTTGCCGAAGGTCCTCGTGTCAGAGTAAATGACAGAATGAATAATGGTAAAAACCGTGCAGTTATTACAGGTCCTGACACGGGAATACACCCTTCTGTCGTGAATGATGTTTCATCGCTTACTGAGCATGATGCGTCTCAATTTATGTATCTATTATGCAAACAAAGATGACGGATTTGTTTTGACCCATCCTACACACACACACACACACACACACACACACACACACACACACACACACACACACACACACACACACACACACACCTTCCTTCCTTTCCCATTACACCTATCTCCCATCTTCCTTTCCCTTCTCTCCTCATTCCTTCCATATTTCAATCCCTTCAGTACTTCTCTCTTTTATCTAAGTCGTTTCTTCATATTAGTTATCATTTTTGCCCCCTACCCCTCCTGCTTGTGTATAACATAATGAATAGATGGGCCTTTTTCTACACATATACATACATACATACATACATACATACCCACCCCATCCCACTGCTAGGCAGACAGCTACTGCATCACTCTCTGCTGATCTATAATTATAATTGATTCGACGCTGGTCTGATATTAAATGGACCACGTCCTTCAAGCCTGGAAAATCTCATTGTCTCATCCTGTCACTCTGGAAAGACTGTCAAACTTTCCCAAGTGTTTCTTTATATGGTTAGCCACTGGAAGAGGTTCAGTCTCTTGAACTTCTGGGCCTCACCATCAGCCATGACTTCTCCTGTGCCGACCACATAGCAAAGCCTGACTCCAAAGCCAGCCACAGACATGGCATACTTTGTCAATCAGTCTTTCCTTCAGGAATCAGAACTACTCAGTCGACAAGGCCTTTGTCCATAGCTAAATGAAATACTGCTTGCTCTCCCCTTATGTGCTGGTGTCAAAGCATCACATCTTTCATTCCTGGACTCTGTGGAATCGATAGCTCTCAACATTATTGGAATCTCCCGTGATGAGCCTGAAGGACAAGGTCTGGTGCTTTCACGTGGCAGGCAGGTCAGTGTTCTTTTTGTTTTTAACCACCTCTTCTCCAATATTGCTCTTTCTGCTTTCACTCCACAACCTTTCCCAACAACTATAGAATGCACGCAATCTTCCAACCAGAATGGCACTGGGTAGAGCGCATACCTCCGCCAGGTTGAACAGTTTACGTTTTGTATCCCACTGATAATCCAAACTGATCTGCATCTACACTTTAACCAAAATCGAATCGGCTTGTTCTTGTCATCTCACGAACTCATCCAAGTTTTGTCGTAATCCTTCCACAGCCTTTTGAAATGTTGTGTGATATATCGTTTTTGGCCCTATCTTTAATTGTGAAAAAAATCACTTAAATTTTTCTTTATAGGATCGAGATCTTCACAAAAATCTAATCAATTCGTCCAGGTCACACACCCAACCTGTCCACCAAGTTTCGTCCAAATCTGTCCATCGTTCTTCGAGATATCCTGCTCACAAACGTACAAACCCAACTTTCCCTGGAGTCTGTGTCCTTCTCTTCTGACAAGCTAGAGAGCTTGCTGTCAAACCTCGACTCAGATTCTGCAACCGGTCCAGACGGCATCAGCCCACATGTCCTAAAAACCTGCTCCTCTGCTCTTGCTCACCCTCTCTCTGAACTAGTCACCCTCTCATTTGCTCAAGGTCATCTGCCATCTGCTTGGGAATCCACAAACATTACCACCCTGCATAAAAAGGTGCAAAAACAGATTCCTGCAACGACAGACCAATCAGCATTCTCCCAATCATCAGCAAGGTTATGGAATCCATCATCGCTTCAGACATTAAAATCCTTCCTGTTCTCCAATGGCTTGATTTCTGATCATTAATTTGGTTTCAGACAATGCACTCTACCCTGAATATGCTGCTTCTGCTCTCCCAACAATGGATGGAGGTCCTCAATGCCAGACATGAAATCAGAGCCATATCCCGAGACATATTGCATGCTTTTTACATGGTCTGGCACCCTGCCCTGCTCACCAAACTCTCTTCCTTTGGTATCCAAGACCATCTCCACTCGTGGCTCGCAGACTTCCTCTCCTGTCACAGCCAATGTGTGGCCCTAAATGGGGTTCTCTCAACCCCTCTTCCTGTCCAGGCTGGATGTCCTCAAGGCAGTGTTCTGGGCCCTGTTCTTTTTCTGGTTTTCATCAATGATCTCT
>CM068954.1:13913738-13921238 GCA_035128595.1 Eptatretus atami
GTCGCACCCCCTGAAATTCCATCTCGCACCCCCAGGGGGTGCGGGCACCCCAGATTGGGAACCCCTGGGTTAAGTGGTCATAAGTTTTGAATCTCTACATGTAGAGCCTAAATAATTCCAAGATGATTACTTGCAAAATCGAAGATTTTTCAAGTACGCATATTGGTTAGTCCATTTTGTTATTCTGTCTGTTTGTCTGTTTGTCAATCGCCTACAGGTCACAATTGTAAACCGAACGTCATGAAACTTCACCGAGTTGTAGAGGTAGTCTCAACTGAGAAGCCTCATGATTTTGAGGTCGAATTTCTAAAATCGTCATTTTTCATCCCATTGACTTGGACTTTGAACAAGATTTGCATAGTTCATCACAGAATTGAGAATCCAACTATTTTTGAGGTCAAAAGGTCAACTCAAGGTCAAACTTCTAAAATCAATTTTCAACTGAAAAATAGTCAATTTACATCTTCCGATGAACTTGAAAGTTGAACAGGATTTGCAGAGTCCATCACTGGATTGGGAAAGCAACTATTTTTGAGGTCAAAAGGTCAAAGGTCAAATCTAAAATCCATTTCAATCTGAAAAAAGAATCAATTTTCATCCGATTGACCTGAGCTTTGATTAAGATTGTCAATTTTAATCTTAATGAAATGGACAATTTGATGTATCCATGGCAACCTTTGGAGAGGGGGGGGGGTGGATTTTGCAAGTGTCATGCTCTGCACGACGTCTTTTTCTCGTTTTTATGTATTTTTTCAGTGTGAAAAATGTATTGGCGATTACATTTTAATTGTAATGCGACTTTTCAGTTTTATGTCGTCGTCGTTATGCACGGCTTGTAAGTTGTAAAAGTTAGCAATAACAAAAACAAACCCATGATGTCTGCCAATTTTATCGGCCCCACTGGAAAATTTTCAAATCGTACCCTGGTTACAAGGAGCGAAGGTATTTTCAATTTAAAATCACCTGGCCGTAACCCCAATGATGTATTTCTATTAAATGTCAGTGTTTCAACAAACCCGAAGGTCAGTCTTCAGTTTGGGAACTTCAGATACTTCCATCAACAGATCTTCATTCTCTGTTGTCAACTTCACGAGCTCCTCTGTCATGATGGTGCGACTCCGTTCCAGTGTGCTTATCTCGGTCTGAGAGAGGGATCAGGAAGCAAAAGATCCTTTATGCATGGCCTTGTCAGTCAACTAGAGAATCTAAAATAACAACATGTCATTTGCAAGTGCAGTCGAAAGAAGAAGAATGGGAATGTGCTATTTTTCTGATTCTGATGTGTCAGTGCTGCCAAAGCAGTTTATTGGCAAGGGTTATACTGGGTGTTTCTCAGTTGCCTTCCTTGTAGTAGTTAAGGCAGGAATTTGCAATATATTCAGGGTGCCGACAATAGTTCGCTTTCTCTTCGTGAAGGACACAGTGGGGTCTTTAACGTCCACCAACTAATGCCAGCAGATGGGACGCCTGTTTAACGTCCTTCCGAATGATGGCGCACACATTGATGAATCACAGCTGCCTGTGAAATACCGGGATGACAGTTTGTCACTGGATCGGGTTTCAAACTCAGGTTAGACAGATTAGAGGTGAGTATGGGTACCTCTAGGCCATCCTGTCAGCCCAAATGTGTCATGAGACAACAGTAAATATTCACAATATATCTGATTACAAAAAGAGAATAAGAAAATGTTTAAAAAGGAAGTTTATAAAAGGAATCTTAAAAATATACATTGTAAAGGAACAGAAGGTACAAGTAAATAAAATCAAAATAGTCTAAATAAACCAGCACATTCCAATGCTCTACCTGACAGTTAACACTTGGGGTTAGTGACTCTGTTACCAGTGTTTTAAATAGTTAAAACTCGCATAACAAACGTTTTACTACACGTCATACTTGTTGATGCTCTTCATCAATCTTGAGCATCTCACCTGGACCACAACAAAAGCTTTCCCCCAAGTTATTGACACTTCACACCGAACACAACGTCGAGCTGCTTGACCCACCTGAAACTGAGAAATCTCTCCTCCTTGCCGTTTCAACTGTGACTGCAGCCTCTCCATGACCGTGGAGCCGGCACCGAGGCGCATGGCATCGTACACGCTGCTTGTCGCTCCAAATACAGGTGCGGAAGGATAGTCGGTTTCATCCTGCTGATGGTGAGGAACATAGAGCTCACAGGACCATCATGGGTATGCCAGATAACCTTGTGCCATAACAATAAACTGCTATTTGTACTCGACCTGCACATGCTGGCCTTGTATTCCAAACTATGCCCAGCATGGCATTTAGAATCTGAATGGAAGCAGATGTGACAACCACCCTAACCTTTCTGTCGAAGGCAGATTCGGTAATGCCAGGAGAAATTGTACATTGTTATAAATCTCAATTAATTTTTCTTCTTCGTTCGTATGCAGCACAAGGCTGTGGGGTAGCATCATTGGCTGAGGGGCACAGCTGTATTACTGATGCAATGCCCTCTGCTAGTTCGGGCAGGGATTTGTAATTTATTCATGGTGCCAGCGATAACTCGCCGACTCTTCAGGAAAGACACTGTGGGATCTTTAATGTCCACCAATGAATACTGCCAGATGGGACGCCCATTCGAAGGATGGCACATCCTGTCTGTGAAACACTGGGATGACAGTTTATAGCTGTGTTGGGATTCAAACCCAGGCTAGACAGCTTAGAGGTGAGTGTGTACCTCTCAGGCCATTCTGTCAGCCCATCTCAATTCATGAAAGTGACACTATATTCTTTAATCTAGCATACCCCATGACTGGTGTTGGCTTAATGGTTAAGGTGGTGGGCTTGGGATCCCAGGGTCCTGAGTTCAAATCTTGCTTGGCCGTTTAATAAATACCAGGTGGGGTTAACTCAGCCTGTCATCCTTCCAAGGTTGGCAAAATGAGTACCAGCTTGCTGGGATGATTGAGCCATTTGAGTATCCTGCATCAGAGTGGCGACTCCTCCAGGATTGTGATCAATAGCCCAGGAGACTGCTTAGGCAGCACCGACGCTCTGTGCAGAGTATGGTCCCAATGGATTGGATTAGCGTACCCCAAAGGTTGTCTTCCAGAATCCTGATAATGAATGAATCGATCAGTTGAAATCATTTTCACATCACAATGACATTCGGATATGCAGACATCTTTCCTTGGACGAGTGTGCGTTGAACGAAACATTCAGACCGGACCGGCTTTCACCCCTTAGCAGCTGCACCATCACAATGTCATCACAATCTGAGCCAATCACATCATCATCCAAAAAGATTGCAACAACAGCAAATACAGTGACGTTCCCTCTCAACCTGCAAAGTGCAGCGTTACCTGTTGAGTTACACCAGAAAAGCTTCCGAAGCTTTCACTGAGGCTCAGAGAATTGGAGCGCGTAAGCGTGGGGCTGTCGGGCTTCACATCCCCGGGTGCTCCTCTGTGGAGCTTTCGCTCTTGCCAGGCAAGGGAGATGCCTTCATAGTTCTGGTGTCACACATCAGAACCCACACACACACTGCAAAATCCTTTGGATTATGGGAAAGCCATCAAGTCTATGAGACACCTATACCGTTCCCAATCCACAAAACCTTGGCTTGGCAGCAGACATGCTGCAGAGTCAAAAGTTTAGGCTGAGATGAGAGAGAGAGAGGAGAGAACTGAAAAAAATCGAACAATGAAGAACCGATTGCAACGCAAAAAATAAAACCACCCAGGCAACAAAGAACCAGGACGAACATGTCAAAATGCATCACAAAAGGATTCACAATGAATACAAAAATGGGGGAGTGGAGGGGGGACACGTCCGATTCGCAAAGAAGGAAAAGCTCGAAAGCTTCGACCTGGAACTGCTAAGAGAATGACAAACGGACATTTTTCCACCCATGTTCAGACGTCAAGGGCGAACTTGAAGATTGTTACAGAAATTTGTGTAGGTGTGCAAACACAACGTTTCGTTTCAAAAGTCACGCACACCCACATGCGTGCAAAGGAGTCGAGAAATATACTCAAGGTTTTGGCGCAAACATCGTGCGATCGGGATGAATTACGCGGAGCTGGCTTACCCTTTCCTTTAAAGCCTCCTGGGCAAGCAAAGCCTTTTTCTTTTCTGCTTCCACCTTCGCCCTCTCAACCTCAAGATGTTTCTCCATCAGGGCCTTGTCCCTGCAAGCCTCTTCAAGAACCCTGGCCTGTGCCAGCCGTAGACTCTCAAGCTCAGCGGCATGCCTGCGGCAGCAAGACGGCAATGAGGAGCCAAATAAATAATAGGACTGTTTTGTCACTGCGAAGAACAAAAAGGCAAAAACCTAACGCGGGACGTTGGCTTCGCAACTCAGCAAGACATCCGGCAATCAGTCGGATGGGACTATCCTCGATGGAGCAACCGAACATGTGCACGTTTGTGTGACCTTTCTGATGAATCAAAACACGACAGTCATGCTGGCACATGTTGGAAGCTGGATGTCCATCCCATCGAGTGATAAATCAACAACTCTTTTGCACACAAACTGTGGAAGTGTCAGCACTTAATGGGGTGGTAATTTGGCTTTTTGTTTCACAGCCAGTTAACACAACGGCGCTACGGGATGTCAGTTTTGCAACATACATCCTCGCAAGGCAAAAGGTGTTTGTAAAGCTGCAGCATGAAGTGGTCATTTGAGTACGTGAGGGCAACACAGCAAAACAATACCAAAAGGAAACTAGAACGGCACTCGGTAGAGCGCATACTTCCGCCAGGCTGAACAGGTCACGTTTTGTATCCCACTGATGGGCCAGATCTGCATCCGGACCTGAAGCAAAATCTAATCGGCTCGTTCTTGTTATCTACCCAGCTCATCCACCTCGTTTTGTCCGAATCCATCCATAACTTTTTGAGATATCGTGTTACATATCGTTTTTGGCAGAGCCTCTCAATGGTGAAGAATCACTTTTTAAAAATTCTCGTATCCGGATTCGGATCTTAACCAAAATCTCATCAATTTGTCCTGATCACACACCCAACCTGTCCGCAACTTTTTGAGATATTGTGCTCACAGCAAACCTTTGGTGGCAGAGGCAATTAAAGGTAAAAATCTCAGACGCTCTCATCCAGCAGCACAAAACTGAACCATCAAGGACCAATCACTGAAATGTACCGTTAAATCACCACCATTTACAACAGGACGGCATACCTTCCCATTTCCTCCTGTATTTCCTGGGCCCGACTGCGTTCGGCTTCAAGCTGGACCTGCAGCCGGCCCCTTTCCTGACGCAGAAGGCCGACCTGCGAGTTGAGGGCAGAGGTCTCTGTGCGCAACTGCAAGGCCTCCTCCTGTGCATTGCGTTCACGCTCCATCGCTACTGCCAGCTGAGACTGTGCCTCCGCTGTGGAAACGGTGTTCATGAAGGTAAAGGAAGATGGGAAGCAAAGAAAAGGGGCAACATGACGTGGGGACAGGGTGAATTGCTGGAGTCAAATATTCCACCATTTTTGCATTTGTAATGAATGATCTCGACTGAAAATCATGTGCTGGGTATGGATGTGCTCAACTATTCACCGTATAACCATTCGAGGGAACCAAGATGGCACTGACAAACGAGTCTCACTATCTAATGCTGATTTCAAAGCACAAACAAGAGTTTGATTTGTGTGTCTGCATCACCAATTCCAGTTGGTGCATCAATGCACATTTGCGTGCTCTCACAATGAAATGAAATGAAATAACTGTGCAACGTTGTGCAAGCATGGCAACAGATGGGCTCATTAGCTCATAAAGAATGTGCAACATGGCTGTCCAACGCTGTTCGGTCACATGACCTACGGACAGGCATTATACTGTGCCTGAGGGTTATGCACATGCTTTTTGAATATGGAGTGTTCTCATGGGCCAAGTAATGTGTTCTTCACCGGTGCAATGAAATGACTACCGTGCAGGTTGTATTTTCAATGCAGAACACTTCTACATAGTGACCCTCACCATCGTTTTGGGCTAATGTGGAGAGAACCACATTGCTGCGCCGAACACACAACGTCGCATAAACAAGCCTATTACTGTGTGGTGTTGGACGGGGAAAAGAGAGGGATGGCATTTTACCAAAACAATGGCAAACAACCATGTTGGACTTGGATGTTGGAGTCATGAATTCAAGGTAGTTTTAACCCAGCACTGCCAATGACAAAATACAACAGAGAGGTCCAACCCACCTAAGCGATCTGTGAGGTTTTTCTCCAACTTCTCCCACGAGGTGGCCTGGGCAGTGGACATTGCCTGCAAACTCTCGATCTGGCGCAGAAGTGGCCTGCTGGCGGCACCCATGCTTTGTCCAAGTTCCTGGTTACGATTCTCTGCGTCTTGCAATCTCTGTCCAAAGGCAGGCCGAGATAAGCCACTAAACATCAAAAGCCAACATCAGCAACCCACATAAATCGGAGAGCAACGTAGGGATTGCAGATACAACAAGAAAGCATCCGAAAATGCAAAGCCCGTCTGCTTTGTATTCGGACTTCTTCTTCTTCCATATGCTAAACGGTACCTTTTGACCTTTTGACCAAATTAAATTGATATATTTGTCTTCTCCATATTAGTTGAGGAGGAAGATAGGGGTCCCATGCACCCCCATGATACATTTTTACTGTATGGGGATTGCATCAGTGGTGCCCCATACTCAGTGCAGTGGCGATGCACCGTTGATCATAGCCAGTTGAAAGCATGAAATCATGCCACCACAATAAGTGGAAGTATTTAAAAAAAAAATCCTCGTTACATACCCAACCTACCACCAAGTTTCGTTCCGATTATGTCCACAACTAGCTATATGTTTTTGGCCCGATCTCTCGATGGTGAAAAATCACTTTAAAAAATTCTCGTATCCGGATCTTCACCAAAAATCTAATCATTTCATCCATGTCATGTACCCAAGTTCTCCGCCAAATTTTGTCCGAATCGGTCCACCACTTTTGAGATATCCTGTTCACAATCGAACGAACAAACACACACAGACAGACATGGGTGAAACATAACCTCCAATCCACCTTTGGTGCCAGAGGTAAAAACACGAGAATATATATATATATATATATATATATATACAGGGTGTCCATAAAGTCTCTTTATAATTTATACCGTCTTGATGTGCTTGGCAACTATTGGTGCTCATATAGAAGTGTAATAAATGAGGCAAAAAACTTCAATATCTACTCCTCATTTGTAATAATTTCCACAGGTTTATCTATTCATTTTGCTTTGTAATAAATTTTTTAAATTGTAAAGAGACTTTATGGTCACCCTGGTATATATATATGTATATATATATTTACGAATCTGGAAACCATGCGCACTCAACATTCAGGTCCCAAAGTTAGTTATGCCAGTAAGTACGTGTGTAGTCAGGACCCCGTCCTTTTTGTTACGGGAGGATTAAATGTGTGCGTTGTGAGTCTTTAGTTAGGTTTACATCCAACGAACCCTCCAACAAAGCCATCTAACAACCAAAACCATCCCATCTGCATGACCCAACCTGCCCATCACG
>CM068954.1:13923738-13931615 GCA_035128595.1 Eptatretus atami
AAGGAGAAAAACCAATGCTTGGAGTCGACTCTGGACACAACCTTCCAGTCAGTGCATCGTTTTGTGCATCGTTTTGGCTGTTAAAGAAGAAAGAGACAATTTCATCGATTCATTCGTACAAATTTTTAACTTCATCCCTGTCTTTCCTTCATTAATCCAATATAACAGATTAACGCTTCGATGATGGATCTGCTGCATTGAACGGAAGATGTAGAAATCCCTCTGAAAATCTGTGTGGGGCAGAGGGGAGCTCTATTTGAGAAAGTCACTGAAAACACGAATCGCAGTTCTATACATTGTACGCGTCGTCCATATTTGCGTATGCTCTTCACGAAAGCTCTTCACGCAATTCATAAGGCATGGCGAATGGGTGTCGCTGGTTTAATTTAAAAAAGAACGATGGGAAATGGGAACCATCTTCTCTAAATCCCATCAAAACTAAAAGTAAGCGCACAACTGTATCCACCTTGTCCACCCCATGCATCCTTTCCTCCCCCCCCCCCATTCTTCCCCACACCATAATTTGTCCAAGTATCCCCTTTCAATTCCACTGTTGTTCCCCCTCAATCTCTCCACTGTTCTTTGTGTCCTGATCCCTTCAATGTGCTAGCTCTTCCACGAGTCTTGACTGTATACAAAAAAAAAAAAAGATAAATCTTCTGGTGAAAGTTCATCAAGTGTTGAACTAATAAAACGAGCAAGTACTAACTCGCCCAAGTATCGATCTCACAAAGACTCGATGGGAAATGACCCTGATGGTGTTTCTTCGCAAAGTAGTGTACGATTAGGGACCGTTTGTTTTCCTGACCCTCAAAACCCCTCAAGATTCGCTCCACTTCAGCTAACATTTGTTGTCGTTGGTGTGAACCTTATTATTTATTGTGAGGTGGAGCCAAAATGGAACGGCAGTTGAGCCCCTTCCCATCCTCTTGAATCCCTCACACAGAGAGCTGTCAGAAGTGCGTCGAGCGAATGCAGCGAGAGACTGTGAGGCACAGGAAGAGCAGCTCAGCTGTGAGATCCAAGCGAAGGAGCAAATGCGACTCGCGTTAGAGAAGCAGCAGGACGACGCCAAGCGGCAGCAGGAAGCACTCGTCGCACAGGTGAAGACGAACGAGACGATGCACACACCCACACCGGCGAAATGCTCACTCGATTGAAATTTCAGGTAAAAACCCCACAAATAATTTGCTCGTTTCCTTCCTCCCCATGAAGGTGACTGACTTGAGGCTGGCTTTGTGCCAGGCAGAGCAGCAGCAGGCCCTCATGGAGGAACGTTTGCGACAAGAAATTGTCGAGCTGCACTCGGTGAGCGGTTTTGTAATCGACATGTGGCTGTGAGTTGCATTTGCACCCTTGGCAGGAGCAGAATTTCCATTCCTGGCCCATCTGGAAGGCTTTGCTTGATCTACATCCTTCTGCGGGGTTCTGCAAACAGATAGTCCAGCCTGCTGGGTGACTATTTTCTTTTATACGGGTTATGTAATGTTTGAATTCCTGGCCTTATTATGATCACAGCAGGCCTTTATTTTTGCATGCACATTTGGGTAGGTGTGACCTGCGCCACCCAAGGTGGACGGAGGTTATGTTTTCACCCGTCAGCCTGTTTGTCTGTCTGTGAGCAGGATATCTCACAAAGTTTTGTACAGATTATGAGAAAACTTGGTGGACAGGTTGGGTGTGTGACGAGGACGAATTGTTTCGATTCTGGTGAAGATCCAAATCCGGATCTAGATATGAGAATTTTTGCTCATCTGGAATTTAAATTCTAGATAGTATTGTCATCGCACACTGTCCGTCCGTCTCCGATTTCGACTTATCCGGCCAAACCGCTGGGCGATCGGGCTGAAATTAGGCACAACGTTCCACTCCTGATTGGTAACAGGAATTGCAAAGCTCGTTCCGGTCACATAACTTTAAGTCGGTCACAAATGGTTGACTTAGTAAATTTCTTCAAAAACCTTCCTCTCCAGAAGCACCAGTCAGAATGCTCCCAAATTTGGTTTACGACATGAGGACAGGGTCGTGATGTTAATTGTGGAGGTATGCCGATCACATGATCGACCGAAGTGTGTCAAAATGGCGGACATGGTAAATGTTTGGGAAATGGTGTAAATCCCTTAAAAAACCTTCCTCTCCAGACCCACCAGTCAGAATACTACCAAATTTGGTTTACGACATGAGGACAGGGTCGTGATGTTAAATTGTGGAGGTCATGCCGATCACATGATCGACCGGAAGTGTGTCAAAATGGCGGACATGGTAAATGTTTGGGAAAATGGTGTAAATCCCTTAAAAAACCTTCCTCTCCAGACCCACCAGTCAGAATACTACCAAATTTGGTTACGACATGAGGACAGGGTCGTGATGTTAAATTGTGAAGGTCATGCCGATCACATGATCGACCGGAAGTGTGTCAAAATGGCGACATGGTAAATGTTTGGAAAATGGTGTAAATCCCTTAAAAAACCTTCCTCTCCAGACCCACCAGTCAGAATACTACCAAATTTGGATTACACATGAGGCCAGGGCCCAGATAAGCCACAAGGTTCAGTGGTCCTGTTTTTAAATTCCCTCAGTAATTCTTCACCATGAAAACATGGGGCCAAAAACGATATGTAGCACGATATTTCAAAACGTTGTGGAGAGATTATGACAAAACTTGTGGATGAGTTAGGGAGGTGACGAACAACCCAATTAGATTTTGGTTCAGGTCCGGATGCAGATCTGGCCTATCAGTGGGATACAAAACATGAAGTGTTCAGCCAAGCCGAGGTACGTGCAACACTGAGTGCCGTTCTAGTTAGCCCACCCCCATGCAGCGGAAGAGGGGTTTTGCAATCGTGTGTCTGTCTGTCTGTCTCTGTCCAGGCCATGACATTTAAGCTTTTGTCATAAAATTTTCAACAAAACTTTATTATGAGAATATAGTCTAGTAGGAAGATAGGGGTCCCATGCACCCCCCATGATACATTTTTTTTAACCTGCATTTTTACAATCCCTGAGGTGGTGTGGGAACAGAATTTCCTTTGTTCCCATTCCAAAAAATGTCCCATGTGGGTCGTTTAGCCGTTTTTTTGTCCGCAATCTTGGATTTCTTGGGACGCAAAAGTAAGGGGAGGGGTAATATAAGGACCTTTTCGCATAGAAAGAAATTTGTCACAGGTACAAATTAGGTATCATTGGAAAGGGTATGACCTGCACTATCACAAGAACCAGTCAATTATTCAATTAGGGCATGATGACGTCATCAGGGGTCAAAAGGTCACGTTAAAGGGCCACTAAGTCAAAATTCACGCCCATCCTCTTTGTCATCCACCCTGCACCTAAGTGAATGAATCTTTTGGATTCTACTTTGCTTGAAGGAAAGTGTACATGTATAGGCAGTTTTTAAAACTAAAACAAATTATTTAACTTCAGTACAACATCATTAACCCTTTCCGCAAAAATACCGAAAATATTGAAAAAAATGAATTTTTGTAATAAGTTTCCTGTGAAATTGCAGTTTGACACATATTTGTTTTCTCTGCCTTTTGTTATGGTAAAAGGCTTTACATGTTCCAATGAGTCCTGAAATACAGTCTATGTATCATTCTCTTGGTATTTTCACTTCACTCCTTACTAATTTATAGGAATATGCATTATATAGAGATCGTGTGTTAACGAGTTACTATAATACGCAGGCCCACAACTAATTAATGTTGAAACATTATTACGACTGCCAAAAGTCTCAATGTTCATATTTTAATCTAGTCTTCGTTATCACTGAGAAGTTCTTCATAGTCACTATCTTGGCTGGACTGTTCTTCCTCAATGTCATCATCACACTGTTCCATCTCTTCCGTAGTCTTCTCAACTAAGTCTATCAAGGTAGAGGGAAGTACTGGGCCGCAAGACCACACTGGCTCCAAAACACCCTCATCATTTCTTTCCCAACTTTGTTCAGGATCATATGGCTTTGGAGACCAGAAGATTGGAATATCTGCTCGCTTGTAGATAGCAAGGCGATGGTTCACTCGACCAATGTGTGGGATAAGGTTGTCTCGGCAAGGTGGCAACCGGAGAGGTCAATCTTAGATTTGTTGTCGGTTGCTCATCTTCCCCAACCATCTTCTCAACATGATTTCATGTACAGTGTCAATAGATTTCTGTCTGGAGTAGCCGTACGTACATCAGACATGTGAATGCCTCAATATCATCAATCGTTTCTGGCTTTACAGACCATTCATCCCCAAGTTTTCAAAAAGGAGATGAGTACAATTATATGAATTGCCACACAAAGTTAAAAGAAACTGTGATAGTCAGGGGATTTCATAGATAATAAAACAAATACCTGAAAGCTTCATGATAAATTGGATGACGTTGTAACTTCTTGACAGGTCCGATCTTGCCCTTTCCCTTGAAGGAACTTGTTACGTCTTCCCCGGTGAACACGTACAGGCCCAGGACCATCTTTCAGTTGTCGGCACCCATGGATTCTGCCATTTGACTTATGTTGACAATCTGACGATGTTTACCGGTTCCGATGTCAAGAAAGATGGTAAGACCTGTTGTGTTAGCATAAAACAGGAGGATGACAAATATATCGGTGTCTGGTGTCCTGACTACAGCTGACTTGTAACCCAGTTTGGCTGCATACTTCAGGTACAGCACAATCCTTGTGTCTGTTTCCTCCTGATTTGACGTCAACTCATGAATTTCTTGTGCTGTAACCTGAAATGATATAATGTGGAATTTATCATACATACTGATTTTAAGCAGTAGGAAAGGGTTTACAATAAATTGACATATGGAATTCAATTACTTACCTCACCATCAGATGATTGTAACTGCTTTGCCTTGCCATCCACTACCACCAGTGCTGTTCCACATTGCTCCATGGAGATGCTGCTGCATTGCTGCTCCACACCTTGAGTAGTAGTCGCAGAGCTGTGTTTATTGTGTTCATTTGCCAGGAATAGCTTGAAGTCACTTGGTTTCTTGTTGCTGGCCCTTGTATCAGATAACGCTGAGAGAATCCTCGGCGTAACCTCTCCTGAGCCTTGATAGAATCAGCATGGTAAGAATCAGTTGAGAAGAAAAAATCTTTCTTGGCCACCACTGATCTAACACTTGCAGACATATTTTTCCAAATGTAGGTGATATGTTTATCAGGGCATGAAAAAGTGCATTGCCATCTTGGATGTGTAGGTCACCTTTCGGATAAGGAATATCCTCCTGACTGTCGTCTTTTGTGAAAAGACTTTAGGGCCTGACTTTTGTGTCGCCTGACTTTTGTGAAAGCAATGCACTCATTGATTTCGTGTCTTTGAAGTCGGGTCTTCAGCTTATCACTTCTGAAATCTGGATTTGGAAATCCACAGCGTTCAAGTTCTTGGACGTATAGGTGGCGGAGTGTTCCAAGTTGCACGACCTCCTTCTGCCCAATTACCCTCTCACGTATAAAATCCAGAACTACATTAAATGAGCTTTGATGAGCTTCAAGCTTTTCATCTTGCTTGTTTTCAATACTTCTGTTTGCTTGATCACGTAAATAATTCACATGTCTCAGTTTGAATGAACTATGACAGGATTTATGGAAACGAGCCTCTCTTGCAAACAAATCTTCGCCTGCCACCTTGCGATGTAAACGATTGTCTCCTATTTCTAGGGCTTGGGATTCAATATGAGTCCAAGCTGCTTCCTTTTCCTTGAAAGATGCAAACTGGACACAACGTTCAGTCCTTCCGGAAACTTTCGTCTCAAGCATTTCACAGAAAATACATTCTGGTGGAAAAATGTTCTTGGAAAAGGTTGATGGTTTACGAGGGGATCGAATTGTTGAGGGTTCATCGTCTGGTACGACACATTTCAAACGATCCTGATGTTTGGTAAAGGCTTGATAGCATCCCCGGTGATAGCCTGTCATTTCTAGGTCCCCACCATCAAGATTGTCTGGAATTAACCTACACACAGCTTCCATACGAGCAGGTGAATCATGAGACTGAAGGAGCCGTTTCTCACGAAGATTATGTAACATCTCAAGCTTTTCCTGGGAGGACCCTTATATTGTGTAGTGGTATAAATTCACCATGCTGTATGCCGCTCACATGTAAAATACATACAGGAGGAGGCATCTGCAGTTCCTCTAAATTGCAACCATGATCAGTTTGGCGTTTCTTTGCCTTTGACATGATGAAGCCACCACCACCAGTTAACTACAACTAAGCGTGCACTACCACCACTGGAGCACTAATCCATAATAGGTGTTACCTGAAAAAAAAGACAATTATCCACCACCAATAAACTACAGCTACAAGCAGGTATGCATGCCAGCAGATAAATCAATACAACCACTAAAACATTAATCCAAATCAAGTTGTCTGCACGTCCTGTAACAAAAAAAGACAGCACTGTCAGTTCACGAAATTTAACACCACCACTAAAGTGTTAAGGTAGTTACAATGGCCTCACCTGTAACAAAAAAAGAATGTTAATAACCATAGCCATAAACTATAAATAAACAGTGAAATTAATCATTCGTATGCGAAGGACACACTCACACAGTAAACTCAATACAGAACCGCATTTTCTCAATATTTTCGGTATTTTTGTGGAAAGGGTTAATGATGTTGTACTGAAGTTAAATAATTTGTTTTAGTTTTAAAAACTGCCTATACATGTACACTTTCCTTCAAGCAAAGTAGAATCCAAAAGATTCATCCACTTAGGTGCAGGGTGGATGACAAAGAGGATAGGCATGAAATTTGACTTGGTGGCCCTTTAACGTGACCTTTTGACCCCTTATGACGTCATCGATGCCCTAATTGAATAATTGATGGGTTCTTGTGATAGGCAGGTCATACCCTTTCCAATGATACCTAATTTGTACCTGTAACTAATTTCTTTCTATGCGAAAAGGTCCTTTATATTACCCTACCCCTTACTTTTGCGTCCCAACAAATCCAAGATGGCGGACAAAAAAACGGCTAAACGACCCACATGGGACATTTTTTTTAATGGGAACAAAGGAAATTCTGTTCCCACACACCTCAGGGATTGTAAAAATGGCAGTTTAACTAGAGGGGGAGCACTCGGTAGAGTGCAAAACCTCCGCCGCCAATACAGCTGGGTCACTCAAGTGAACCTTATATCTTATTCATTAAATATGACGTCAACAGTGCTGACAGTTATAGTTCTTTTCTCCAACATTTTTTTTTTGGGGGGGGGGTTGGAAATCACTTAAAACATGTGAGAAATGCAAAAAAAAAGAAATCTAAATTTTGTTGAAAAAAAAGTTGCAAAAAATTTTTTTTCTCTAAATTTTTTTTTGGGGGGGGGGGGGTTGGAAATCACTTAAAACATGTAGAAATGCAAAAAAAAAAAAAATTTCTCTAACAATTTTTTTTTGGGGGGGGGTTTGGAAATCACTTAAAACATGTAGAAATGCAAAAAAAAAAAAATTTTTCTCTAACAATTTTTTTTTGGGGGGGGGTTGGAAATCACTTAAAACATGTAGAAATGCCCAAAAAAAAAATTTTTCTATTTTTTTTTTGGGGGGGGGGGTTGGAAATCACTTAAAACATGTAGAAATGCAAAAAAAAAAAATTCTCTATTTTTTTGGGGGGGGGTAACAATTTTTTTTGGGGGGGGGTTGGAAATCACTTAAAACATGTAGAAATGCCAAAAAAAAAAAATATATTTCTCTAACAATTTTTTTTTGGGGGGGGGGGGACCAAGTCCAAAATTTAATGGCATGATCCTTGGACCATACCTAACCCCCCACCAAGTTTCGTCGAAATCCGTCAAGGAGTTTTTCCGTTATACTGTTCACAAACAAACAAACAAACAGAAAGGGGGTGAAAACAGTAACCTCCGATCTTCGATGGCGGAGGTTA